>JAOWBL010000008.1:18440200-18453323 GCA_028564865.1 Zenarchopterus dispar
GGGATTAAGCCGAAATGGTTGATGATGATGATCTAAAGTGAGAAAGAGTGTGCAGATCTGATCAGAATTAATTTAAAATAACATATTGCATCACAGTTGAGCATGAGCTAGACGCAGCTAAAATGGTGAACTTCCAGTAACACTATGGATGACTTCGGAGAGGGTTCAGAGAGGGCTTCTGGTACTTGAATGTAAATGATAGATTTTGGTATTCTGTGGAGGAGAGTCTTGAATTTACCCACTCCTCTATTTCTGGGAAAACTGGCAAAAATCAAGAATATTAACCCCTACCTTCATTTTAGTGCAATGAGAGAGGGAACTTATCCAATATTCAGTCCTCAAGAACAGAGTGGGATGTAGTGTTTAAGGCTAAATATAAATAATTTGCCAAAGCATGGCAAAAAATATTATTGTAATAAATACCAAAAGAGACATGCAAGAACCCACCATTTCAATTAGGTCAAACCATCTAAAATAAAACATTTAAAATGTAATTTATCTCTCAGTACCTTGAATGTGCAGCGCTTCCTCTCTGGTTGAATTCTTTCTTTGTGCTTATTGCACACGGCTGCCTGGTGGAAAGATTGGAAATGATGCTTTATTTATGGTGCACCATTATTTATTTATTTGATTATTTTGTAAATTATTTATCTATTGAATTATTAATTCTTCTTCATGACTTTACCTTGCATTATTCATGACTTAATTTGAGATTATTGCATCAAGATGCTGCATTGTTGCAGTGTTGAATTGCCTTTTCACATCAAGTCAGACAAGGATATTAAATTTCCCTCTCAGGCTATTTTTTTTTTCTGTTGAAGGGAAAGAAGACGAAAAAATGGTCCCGAAAGCTCACTATTAACATGCAAACTGTCGTCACACCAGTAAGAGGCAGTGTGATTAGTCAGTCTCTCAGAAAACACTGAATTACCCTTTGATTGATCGTCCTCAGTCAAACGCGCTCGGGAAAAAGGTCATTTATTATGTGTTAGTCACTACAGTGGCCATTGTTGAAAATGCACTTTTTATCACCTGTTTGGATTAAAGTTATTCTCTAAATAAGGAGACCATTTCTGTTTGAAGACCAATTTGATGTTCTGTAACCAGAAGCAGGGGGAATCACTTATACAAATGTTTGTTTTTATAGTTGTGATGCTCTTTTCCAGCTCGAAAGTTTTGAAGTTTCACAAATTAAACAAACAAATGGATCTTTTTTTTCTTTCTTTCTTTGAAGTGGTCCTTCATGCATCCAGCTGTTCTTTAGAGACTAAATGTCCTATCTTTAAGGAATTCAAGTTTTTTTTTCTGGTTGTGTGAAGTACGGATGTCTGTACTTCAATCAGAGAGATTTCAGCATCATTTCCCATCAGAATTCCACCTCATCAGTTTTCCACCTCATCACCTCTTAACAGTTTTAAAATTTTTTAGCAGTTTTTGTTTTGTTTAGTTTAGTTTTAGTTAGTTTACCAAGTGCATCAGTAGTTTTAGTATTGTTTTAGTCCAAGTGTTAGAGGCATTGATTTTAAAAGATAGATTAAAAAAATCTAGGATCAAAGAATCCTATCAACGGTACCATATGGTACAA
This sequence comes from Zenarchopterus dispar, assembly GCA_028564865.1. Classification (NCBI taxonomy): domain Eukaryota; kingdom Metazoa; phylum Chordata; class Actinopteri; order Beloniformes; family Zenarchopteridae; genus Zenarchopterus; species Zenarchopterus dispar. Next base: position 18,441,786 of record JAOWBL010000008.1, read on the forward strand.
AAACCATTTATTTTTTCTTTTGAGTCATTAGAATTAGAAAAAAGAATTAGGAATTAGAAAGATGAAGCCGCAAACATAAAAACATGCGACAAAAACAAAGATAAAAAAGTGAATTTTACCTGTAATTCTATTTTGTTTCAGTTAGTTTTGCATTGTTAATTTTAGTTTTAGATAAGTCTTTTAATTTTAATTTTTATACTTTGCACCTGATCTTCCAAACTAACAGTTACTCTGTGTGAATCAGAGATGAGCTGGTTTTGGACCATTTAAGGTAAGGTAAGGAATTCTAAGTGACTTCTAACTTTGGACACTTTTTCGACACATTCAGTGGATATCTCTTCACCATACGCTGCAGTTATGTAAAATTCAACAAATCCACAAATGTATGCATCTTTACAGGTGTGGTTTATTGATAACCAAATTTAGTTTTTTTATACAGTGTAAGTGTGATTTCATAGAAACATTGAGGTGAAAGAGGCCATTCATTTATGCTTTTAAAACAGAAACTCAGGATGTAAGAACAAAACATATTTATGCACAGATATACATTGGATTTCTACGGCCTTTGTTTCATTTATACATATATTAAGCTTCTTTTCAAGCGATGCAGGGCTGGAATATGACTTAATCATAAACATGATTTTCATCAGAACCTCAGTGCAGGTATTCAGTCTGAAATGAACATCCATTAATGGTTTGCTTCTGCAGAATATTTATATAAAGCTGTAATCTGCTTTTGCCACAGCGTATAACACATGCGGTATAGAGACTATAAAGCTGCTCGCTAATCCGCAGCTGAAGTAGAGTCATCTGGATACATTATGTTTGGTCCTGCAGGAGCACTACTGTTATAGGAATTTGGAAACTCCTCACACTCGTCAATGTTAGTTGCTTTTAATCTCAACAATATGAAAGCTTTTTTTCAGTGCTGATTCCACTGCAAGTCACGAGCATCCTTTAAAGGCCTTTAAAAGGTAAATCCTGCTGTTTGGAAAGCAAATCGATTTCCTTGCTTCTTAAGTAAATGTAAATTTACATGTGCCTTTTCTTCATTATCAATCAGTCCTTGAATAGTGCAACATACAGTATATATATATGTGTGTGTGTGTGTATATATACACCCTGATAAGATAATCTCTGCATCAAAGAATATATATGTTCTCTGCGAGACTTTGTACATTTAAAAGGCCCTTGTTGTCCCGTGCGCATTACTGACAGTTCAATTCATATCAGCCGACATCTCCTAAGCACTTCACGCCGGATCAGGATTGTAGTGTTATCTGAATTGGAAGTGGGAAACTAAAGGAACCTGTCATGTTTCATTCAGAGAGAAGAGGTGTGTGCTGCAGTGTCTGATGTATGTGCTGCAGAGATAACAGTCCCGTGGCGGCACGCTGAGGCAACAGAAGTATTCCTCTTCATCACACCGGCGCTGCCACCAGCACTTCAACAAAGATAATAACTGTTTATGTGCAGCCCATCTCAAAGCAGCACCATCCTCTTAAAAGCTCTGAGAAAGCGATCCGTTGTGTTGCTCTGCAGGGTGACGAGTGTTAACATGTCAGATGTTGGCAGATATTGTCAAATCGTTATCTGTTCTCATCAAAAAACATTTATGAACATTGCAGTTGATTTTATTTGCCATGCATAAAACAAAATCAGTCACCAAAATAACATAATCACCCTTAACAGACGCTTTAAATCTTTTCTGTTTAAGTTCTCATCTTTGGAGAAGAACAAGGCTTCAACAGTGAGTAATAATTTCTTAAAGTTAGAAGTGAAATTTGAGTTGTACTTACATTGTTATAAAAAGCCAACAAAACAAGGTAGCATTGTGTAAAAAAAATATATATATATATATATATATGGTCATATTATGTCTCTTTTTAATTGAAGAATTTATGTGGAATTTCACAAAATCAGATGACAAAAATGTTGCTTTTAGGGTTGCACAAGGAAAAAAAACGTAGTGATCTGAACATTAGAGGCATAATGGAGGCTTGTCAGCGGTGCGGTTGACTGAGGACAAAATAAAACGTCACGATAAATGCTCATTTCAAACTGGATGATTCAGCAAAATGGATAAATACGAGAAATATAATGACTCGCCAGGATAATACTGACCTTGAATGTTTATATCATGAAACAAACTTTCAGACAGGGCTGCAACTGACTGTTTTTATAGTCTATTAATTGATTGATTATTGAGGTGATTAATCGGCTAATCAGATTATGAATTGTGCAATAGTTTAAACCATTTTATTTAGCTATTAGGCTTTAAAATTAGGCTAAGATTGTTTAAGGCATGTCACAAGTAACAAGAAAAAATAAATGATTTCTCCAGTCAAAAATCTGATTTAAGTTTGTGATGAACAAACTTTGCTGCTCTTATGACAAAAAAAACAACAAAAAAAACGCTTCAAGTTAAAATACCTTTATGACGAAACTATCGAGTACTTTTCATAAGGTCAACTCCAAGACTGTTCAAGAAATCTACAAAATATATAAACTTCCAGAAGTGAAAGAGAACATGAGGTTAGTTGGATATGGAGTATAGGTTCAGATGGGGGCAGATGGTTGCTGAAGGGAATAGCCGAAAAGAAAAGAAGAGCAGAAATGAGAGAAATAGAGGTTCTTTAGGCTTTTTTAGGCATTACCAGGACTTCTGAGGTTGGGACACAATCACAGACAAGATTCACCAGCGTGTCCGACGTATTTATAGTCTAACAGTCACTCATTTCCAATGTTGGGTAGTAACTAGTTACAAGTAACGTGTTACTTTTGGCAGTAACTAATACTCTCATGCATTACTCATTAAGTAAAGAAACTCAGTTACCATTACTCCATGGTGCATCTGTCTGTTACTGACTCTGTCCCGTCACCCGTTTGACCCGGGGAGAAGCGATGACAAGCGGGAGAGGAGGAGTTTTTTCATATAAATGGAGGGAAAAGCGTTTGGCGGTGGAAAGAGGGTTTACCAAAACAAAGGAGGCGTGGATCGTCATGGATATATGAGCTCTTCATAGTGGTACCAATTACATTTAATGACTTCTCAGACCTCTCTGGTGACTTTTTTTTTCCAAAAAAGCAACTAGTGACAAATCTAGCAATTTTTTCTGGTCTTATTCGAGACTTTTGGTGACTCTGGTGTGAAAGCACATTTTGTTTTTTACTCATTTCTCAGCGATAAGCAGGTACATCTGTGAGCCCCTCTGCCGTCCCAAACTGCTCTCAAGGTAGCCCAGCAGCTCGCCCAGCAGCTCCCCCGTGCTCCAGTCAGAGCTGGAGACGTTCAGTTATGAAAATTATGGGATGATGTCATCTAGCGCCTTTTAGGACAGCCAATAGCTACCTTCTTTGCTGAGGAGTTGGCCACACTGCCTCTTTAAATATTTAGATTGGGTTTAACTTTAAAAGCACTTATGGGGGTCCTACTCTTTCTTTACTATGTCTGCATTTACAGCAGAATAAAATCAGTTTAACAATAACATTGGTTAGTTTAATAGTCACAATGACACTTTACTGTTACACTTACATAAAATGCATTGTGTTGCTCAGAAAAGGCTGTAAATATTTTTTAAAATATTTTATGGACATATACGCCAGCAGTTGCTTCATGTGTCTGGTACCGAAACCAGTTTAATTTTTGCACTTTAAGTAAGACATACACCTTACTTTTAATAAGATGTTGGCATGCAAGTTGAACATTGTTCACAGATTTCATTTTTGAGCAGCTGTTGTGTTATTTTTGTATTTTTATTTGTCCATTTATTTTTTCAAATCATTTCCTGGCTTGACTTGAATAAATTAGTGTTGAAAAAACACTTTGTTTTTCAGTTTGTATATTTGGTACAACACTGAAACAAAGTTATGACATTAACGGGAGCATTTTTAAGAATGTTCTTTTAAAAAGAAACAAAGCTACTTTTAACACTAACACATTACTCTTTGGTGTAAGTAATCAACAAAGTAACTAAGTTACTTTTTGAATTAAGTAACTAGTTACTTTTTTCAGTAACTAGCACAACACTTCTCATTAGTGACGTAAGCTTCTCACGACTGATACTCCTAAATGGTTGGTGAAAATCAAAAAATTTAAACTGTTTCTGAAAGAAGAAAACGATTTCTCATAATTTTCTCTGCTTTCTCTGTCGCTCACAGTGGATTTCTGTCCACATGACCTCACAAAGACACATGTGCTCACAGGTGAGACACTCCCACCAGAAGAGAGCACATCAAAAAATATTTACCATTAAGCCCCTGAATCAGAGATAAAATATCTGAATTTTTAAACTTATTTAAGCTGTTGTATTGTCTATGTTATTAAAAGAAACACGAAGGCCATTATCTCTTTAAAAAATGTGGCATGTTCCAATCCACACGAATGACGTCACAAACTAATAATCCATTAATAAATCTGTTGACAACTTATTTTGTCCTTGATTTTTGTCAACTTTGTTGATTATTTTTTGCAGCTCTACTTCTAGACGCTCTACTCTGCTAAATGTGCACGCCTAGTCACACCTGAATCACGTCAGTGTAGAAGTTGTTGTTTTTGGTCGTCCATTTGGGCGTCTCCGCGGACAGTCATCATGGACGTAAAATCTAGCTTTAGACACAACATCATATTTTGTACCAGGGTGTAATTATGCTTAATTCTGCTGTAAAGTTGGACATTTTTACATGAACATAAACAGAGATTTGCTCAGTTTCAGAACTTCAGTTCCTTCAATGATAACTCTGATTATCGTTGAAGGAACTACATTTCCTGGTTTGCTTCCAAGAAGAAAGTGGAAATGGCTGCTTGGGCGGATTGAGTTAGTGGGAAGTCACACTCAAGAATATTCAAAACAAAAGACTCTGACTCATACGTGAATGTTATATGAATCCATGGAGGACGCGTGAACAAGTCAGAGAGTCTCAGTAGACATTTAAAAGCACAAAGCATTGGGAGAGGTTCACTCTTTTAAAAAAAAATAAATAAATAAAGATAATAGCAGACAGGACCAGGTGTGGCAGGAAATACATCCATAAAAGAACAGAGTACAGCGTGATTCTCTAAAGTTTTGGCTAAACTCATAATCTAACAAGTCCAGTTGAGCAGAGGGGCTTCGCTGCTAAAATGTTCCTGGTGGAGCCAAAAGTCACGCTGAGGACAAAATAAAACCACAACTCAGCCACAATAGCGACTTAATTCATACTTAATTTATTCCCGTCTATTAGTTTTCTTTTTAATAATAACTAACCATTCGGGATGTGAAACTGATAAGATCTCCATCACTGAGTAACGGTTAATAGACAATATTTGTTTATAGAAGTGATCTGGTCCTATATGTAATCAAACTAATTTTGTGGGCATTTTTGTAAAGTGTTACTACTGTGGGGGGGAGAAAAGAAAAAAAGTAAGCTGGCCGTCTTAAGAAAAGCAGGTAACCTGACGAGAGTTCCTTCGTTGGGCTGTTGGGTTCAACCATCCCTGTCATCACTTCACACTTACGCCTGATGTGCTTCATACACAAACATCTGCCTTAATGACTCCCCCCACCCCACAAGTCTCCCTCAAACTCGTGACTGACTTGACTATAAAAAGTAGATGAAACTGTAAATCATGAGACGTATTGTAAAATGTACTTCTGTCTTCCCGTGCGCCGTAATGAAGCAGTCATTATGATTATTTTATAGGACTGAAGTTTTTAAAAACTACAAGAATGCATTACTCTGCATAATGAACAGATGTTGTGGCAACAAGCACATACATTATGCATAAAAAATTATTTCAATTTTGATTGTAGACGCTGATTTATTGAGACAAGCTGAGCTTACAACAGTAATGGATTTAGGATGTGCTTTTGTTGTGTTATTTCCATAATTAATAATGGGAAGGCAGCACATTATATATGCTTTGTATTCATAAAGATGAGAGGGTTTGAGTTATAACAGATAAAATACCACTTGGTGAACTTTAAAACCAAGCTGGATTAATTATACATAAAACTTAAACTCGTCTGAATGACAAATAAGACACAAATTCTTCTAATGCCTTATTGCTTGTTGTCTCCATTTTGATTTGCTGAAGGGAAAGAGTAAAACAGATGAGCTAAAATGAAGGAAAGGAGGGATAATTATCACAGCATGATGTACTGTACAATAACAGGAAGTCATGCCGATCCGCTCACTATATTTATCTCTCTGATCTGGAGAAAAGCTATATATTAGACTGAGAGGGAAAAAAGTTGGAAGACAGATGTGTCTTGTTCAGATGTGGTCAAATTTAGTTTGAGTTCATTTTCATTTTATTTATATAGCCCCATTTCATAACAAAAATCACTGTGGGGCACTTTTTTATAAATTAAAATTGCACTGCATCTTTCAATCAATCATATCTTTTCACGTTCGCTTCTGGAAAAATCAAAAGAACCAAATTCAAATGTTTCCTTTGTTGGTTGTCATTACGGCGCTGCATCAAATGCATCACAAAGCCTGGCTGTATTTAGTGTCTTTGGCATGTGATTTAAGATTCATGACACAAGAAATACTTATAAACATCTTTACATTTTTGGATGCACTCCTTACATCACTACATTTTTGTTTATTTCTGTAATTGAAATATCCCATCTAAAGGCCAGACCCAGTCATCTTTGATGTTCTCTATATTTGAACCCAGTTTGTATTACTATCCATAACACAAATCATCCTGCTGCAATTAAATAATGAGCATTTATGTATACCTTAAAATACTCAAAAAAAAAATACACTATTCAATCTAGTTTTTTAAAAACTGCACTGCTGCTTTTCAGTTTCTTTTAAAAATAATATTTTTTTTAAAAAATTAGACTTATGCTCTATAAAGCATACATTTAGTTGCCTTAAATGGTTATGAAATGAAAAATACTAGCATCACAAATCCAGGTCAGAGCAGAATTATGCTGCTGTGGAGTTTTTGTGAGTTACAGTGTGTAACATAACATTATTAAAAGACTCAGAGAATCTGAAGAAATCTTTGTGCACAAAGGACAAAGCTGAAAATCCAAACTGGACATGGGTGATTTTTGGGCCTTGAGGTGGCGCTTCACTCAAAATGAGCTTGATCCACTTTGGGAAATCACTGTGTAAGAACACAGTTTGATTTTTCCAACCTTAAAAGAGGATTAGGCCTGACTCATGCTTTGCAGTCAAATCAATGGTCTTGTGTTTACGATGCAGCGTTTGCAATAAAATAATTTGCTTTTTCACATGCATCAGTTCAAACTTTTAACACCCTCTCTTCTAGAGAAGTGAAACCAGAAAAATGAATGAACAGCCAAGTTTCACATCAGTTCATGAAAGATCCTTCAAAAAATTCAACACCTCTGATCATTTTGGCGATGAATTCCTTCACGACACTTCGTGACACATAGACCTCAAAGCAGAACATCAAAACGTAACTGTCTGAGTTGAGGCGATGACGTTTCCTTCATGTCAAGTTGATGGAGAAACATAAACCAGCCTTCAGAGCTCTAACAGGCAAAGAAGAATAAGCCATATTGGAACATGATACAGAAACCTCTCAGTCTGTCATAGATTTGGTTTTTGGTTAGCTCCTGTTTTATTTTGAAAGTCTGTGTTCCTGTGTTTAGTTAGACTTCCCTTGCTCCTGTCTGCCCTGATTGTTTGCACCTGTGTCTCATCAGTCCTGTTTGTCTTTCCTTTCTTCTCTGCTGGTCTGTACTGTTTGTCTCGTGGATGTTGTTTTTACTTGTAAAGGTATTTTGAGTTCTTGTTGGATCCCTGTTTGTGTTCCTCTTTTGTTTTATTAAAGGATTTTTGTTTTGCACTCCTGCCGTCCTCACCTCCTTTTGTTTTGGTCCTGTCATAGTCTCTTCTACATCATGACACTGCCTTATCACGGTCAACGCTTCTTTAAAATGAAAAACTGTCCTGTAGTCAGATGAACATCTGAAAGGGAAACATGACTTCTGAAAGATATGTAAAAGTTTTGGAGAAATATTTGTTCCCATTCCAGTACATTTTTCAAGGTAGTTGGTGCATCTTTAAAGAAGACAGCTAAACTACCCACTACTGGTCCGTCTCAAGACCAGAACTTGTACCAAATGAAAACAAGCTGGTTTCAGACATATATGGACGGTTGTTAAAAGAGGAGAAATACTACGTGTTATAAATAACGTTCATTTTCTTGAAGACAGGCTAAAACATTTTGCAAGGATGTATTATTATTAAAGTGTTCTAAATAAATGATTAAATCATAAAGCTAACTTATGTAGCCACTATATGCAATGAGCCAACAATGTCTGTCTCTGAATCCAGTTTCTAAATAAAGTATTGTTAATCTCATAATTACTCACCTGAACCTGATACTATATTTTGTTTCCAAGCATGTGATATATTTAAAATAAACTTAATAATAAAGCTAAAATAGACATGGCATGTCTTTTCAGTGTTTTTGGACTCATCTAAAGTCCTGTAATGATAAACGCCTAGCTTAGGTGTAATTGTAAAGTAAAAAAAAAAGTGAAATTTTTTTCACTTTTAGCTTCAAGGTTTTTACAACCAAAACTAAACAGACATGCTGGCATGTAATCTCTCCTGTTGTGGTTCTTCTGGTTTACTTTCATTCTCCAGATCTAATTTACGCTCAAACATGTGCGGCAGGATTTCCTGACTTGTCTTGGTCGAAAAAGATAAGTAATGTCTCACATTTTTGTTTATTATCTCTTGGTTTGGAGCTGCGTGTTCCTGACTGGCAATGAGGGCTGCGCACGTACATGAAGCACCCCGATGTCGACCAACAGCAGAAGCTCTAAAGCCGCTGAACATCTGACTAACCAGGAAACAGTTAAGACAACATCTCATTTTTCTTTGGAAGTATGAAGAGTGAAAGTTCCCCAATAAAATGAAGAAAATAGCCACCTAATCCCCAGTTTAAGTGTTTCATGGGGATTTAAATTGAAAGAAGTGAGCCTTTTTGTCTTTATTTTTTTGCTTATCTTCTTTCTAATATGACCCTGGTTGGATCCGACACATCTGATCATACCTCTGCTGGATGCTCGCTTGCAGATGCCTGGCAGACAGAGTAGAACCTGGTGGAACAAGTCCAGGGTCTGGTGCAGGAAAAGTGACATGAAGTGGGACAGCTTTTGGCTCCACACAGTAGAATTAATAATTTGAAGACACATAGTTGGTGAATAATTGATTCCAGCCCCGAGGATGGTTAGGAGCAGAGTAAAAGACTAATAAATCATTTGTGGTGCTGCCAGTTGTCACTTTCAGTTATTTCTGGGTTTGTGATAAACTGCTGCACCTGCCAGCTGCTGGTCCTGCAGTTCCTCGCAGCACAACGTGACAACTTCACTCAAACTTTGCTCTCGGCCATGCCTGATTAAGAAACAGCTGCCCTTTAGCAGCCATGATGAATATAGAAAAGAAATAATACTTTAAACAAATGAAACTACTTATTAAGAGTATTTTCAAGCATAAGTCTTTCTGTACATTTATCCACATTGACTTGAAGACAAATGATTGAAACCTAAATGACAGCCTTCATGTAAAAAAAAGAAGAAAAAATTCAATGCTTGGAGGGAGGAAATCAAATGTTCATATTTACAGTGACAGAAATCTCACTGTAGTTTCACTCACCTTGTGTTTTCTCTTTCTCCATCTTGACTGACTGACTGCCTGACAGGTGACAGCTGATTGATTGACTTGACTGACTGAGCCGCTTTAATGCAACAAAAATGTAATCATGTGCAAAACAAATAAAGAAAACTGACTTCTGACAAGTACATGCTGAATGATTAGTGCAGTTGTAGAGCAAGGAAGTGTTCCTGTTTTTTTGAATTGACCTTGTCAGATGAATACAGAGGTGTGGATCGAATGGACTGGCAGGGCTGAAGCTCGCACGGGTAAACCTGGTTAACACTGCTGTACCACGCGGTTCAGGGCACTTGGAGGACTTTTACAACCAATTACCGATTTAAAAAAAAAAAAAAAAATTTGAGAAGCAATAATCAGTTAATATGCTTGTGTTTAAAGCAGTTAGACAGTGTAGAAGGAAGAAAATTTTAAATCGCTTTCTTAAAAGCATAATTGTGGACAAATTTTAAATGAACTATATACGTAGCAGGAATGTACACTCTTTTTGGCTCAATTCTGATAAACGCCACAGAATAAAATACATGGAAACAGCTCAGGACGGACTGGTAACAACATATGTACTACATGGTAAAAATAGAACAAACCACAAGTGGCCTCATTCATTAAAAATAAAAAAAAATTAAATTTTGAGCAGAACAAAGTTGTGCACCAAGAACACTAGACAAAAATATATGTATGTTTTGGATTTCATGAAAGTGCTAATAGTTCTGAACTTTTAGTAAGTACGAAGAAAATCTGTTCCTGCAGCTGACCTCATGTACCTTTTAAGTAAATTAGGAGTGCACATAAATATTATTTGTCATTATCAGACTTGTGCTGTGCTGTGGTCATTTATAGTAAATTTTGAATAATAACAATTATACCAGATTAATGTTAAAAAATTTATTCCAATCAGAAATAGTCGCCAGTGCTGATGAATACTTTCAGCTGACCTGAGTTATATAGGTGCTGACCTTTATAAAACTGAGACAATGGAGTTTTTATAAACACAATACCAATTCTTTTTTTTCCCCTCTAAAATCAGTCTTGCCTTTGTAGATCATCATTTTGGTCACCATGTGGAAACTTTCCATCTCAGTTATTGGACTGAGCTGGCTATCTAGCATTAGTTTTTTGCTGACATTATCCTGTTACTTTAAGATGAAAAATCCCACAAGAAAAAACGGTAACGTGCTCATCTTACAAGGCTTCAGTTTCCAGATGTGATGCAAACGTTAAGCTTTTGAGGAGACTGTGTGAAAAATCACAGGTTTATTAAATCAAAAGAAAAAGAAAAGGGGTGCACAACACAGACAAAGTGGGTTACATGTGTAAGGAACCTTTCAGGACATTGAAAGGTAGCATGACACCTGGGTCGCCATGGGTCCTCATGGGTTATTTGGAAAAGTATCTGTTTAATTTGTTGATTTAAAAAAAATAAACAAAAACATCAGTACTCCGTGTTGGCCAATACCCAAAGTCCAGCTACTGGAAATGGTATCTTATTGGAAATCTGTAGTTAAAAACTGTCTGATCAGCAACAGCAATTGTGGAGCTTTTAGCTCCACCCACCAGCAAGCCTCCAGGAATTTGACCAATCTGACTGTTGTTTGAATATCTGTGTAATTACAGTAAAGTGTCAGCAGAGGGCACCCTATGTTAAGTTGCCAACAGATCTTTGTGGGTTAGTGTAGTTCAGAGGTTAGCCTTAGTGCAGCCCAGAACCAGCACTGCAGAGATGTTGAACAAGTGAATAATTGCCGACCATAGTGTTAAATGTAACAGGTAAGAACTGCTACAGCACGAAAACACAAAAACCTTATAAGTGTTGTTGTGAACATTGAATGTCCCTGTAACTGGAATGTAAATTTGGGGGTTTGATATATATATGTGTATAGAAGAAACTGT
>JAOWBL010000008.1:18465606-18500009 GCA_028564865.1 Zenarchopterus dispar
GGGGGGGGGGGGGGGGGAGGGGGGGAGAGAGAGAGAGAGAGAGAGAGAGAGAGAGAGAGAGAGAGAGAGAGAATGTTCCATTCAATAGCTCCGTTTAGGTCTCATCTGCCCAGAGTACACTGTTCAGAAGTCTTGTGGTTTGTTCAGATCCAGTTTTTTTTTTTTTTTTTTTTTTTTTAACCTCAGTCATGTCTAGTCCTTCCAAACAAACCTTATTTGTTGAGTCTTCTTCTTCAGGGAGGCCTTCAGAGTTTAAGATATAGCTCTTTTTTTTTTTTAATTCACTGCTTATGTCTGTCTCTTTTGGCATTGTGTTATTGCACACTTGAATGCTCCAGACCAGCAAACAGCCAAAATGTGTGATTTTATGATGGTCTGCACATCTTCTGATGAACAGTTAATCTATTGCTGATGATTTGCATCACCTGGATGATAATTACCCTTCACAATCCTGAGGAAGCAGTGACGGGGTACTTGGTATTGCCTAGGTTTTTCTTTCTTTTTTTTTTTTTTTTGGCTTCACCAATAATAGCACATAACAGTGTTTCTACTCACAACATCTTTGCTTTTTTTATGACTTTACACAAAACAATTTGATAGGACCTTTGCAAATGGTTTTTATCAAGTTCTTTGGTCATACAAACAAATGGCAAGCCAGTGCTGACAATAAATCTCTCACTTATGTAGTCATTCACCGTCTCTTTTGTCAGCTTTCTAAAATCAAAAAGTAAATAAACAATATGTGCACTTAACTACAAACGTATCAACACAGAGAGGTGTCAAAATCCCTTTCACAACATGGCATGCAAACTGTAAATGAAACACTTGAAATGTCCAATCAAACAAACAGCTGTCACATACTTTCTCAGTGCAGATGCTCTTAGTGAAACGAGTGGACCTGTCAAAAAATAAAACGTTGGAAGCAAAGTAGAGTTATTCTTGAAGCACCTCAAAGAAAAGTCAAGCCGCAGAGATAAACAAAAATATAATTCTTTTTTCTTGATGTGACAGGCATCAGCATCCTTGGAGTTGCCTCCAGACTGCTGCTTTGAACGCTCAGGGACTTCTTGTTGCCAGGAAATATTAGATATGAGTTTTCATTTTGTTGATAACTGCTGGGAGCGTCGCCCATCCACACCATTTTGGTTTATCAACACCCTGGAGCTTTTCTACATGTCTGCCAGGAGGGATAGCATCTTTGTAGACTTTTATTAAGTCTCTGTTGTTGTCTGACTTGGCCATGACCAGTTTCTGCTCTTTCTCTGCTTATTTCTAAGCACAGATGTTTAACTTGCTCATACAGCATTTCTACATGAGTTCAGGAGCTTTTCTGTTTTATATTTTAGGGCCAGTCCATGTCTTTTTACAAAAAGTTAGGTAAATTCAACACAAACAATAAAACTGGTTTTATATAATAACTGTACTCAGTGTTCATTAGTCTTTTTAGATGTTGGTTTTTACTGAAACTCATAAGCACTCAAACCAAAGACAACTGAAGATCATCTTGCCCTGATTGTTGTTTATCAGTTATTTCACCTAGGTGTCTTGTTCAATGAGAATTTTGGATAATTATTAGAAAGTTACCATCCAATTGCAATCTGTTTTGCAATCTCTCTCTTTTTTGTGCACTGTTAATGTTTCCATGCCACACACCTTGAGATGAGCTTTTTTCACCTTAACTCAACATCAACCAAGACAGAAACATCACTGTTTCACAAACATTAAAAAAATGGACATTCAAGTCAAAATGACCAGTCAACTGAGTTTTTTTAGACTCAAGACTCTTTATGTGTCACATGTCATGGCTTTGGGTTTGGATTGGTTCCTGCTTTATTTTGAAAGTCTGTGTCTTTGTGTTTAGTTATAGTTGGACTTCCCTTGTTTCCATCTGTCCTGATTGTCTTGATTGCTTGCAGCTCTGTCTCATCAGCCCCTGTGAGTTTATTAGCATATATTTTCTTCTCTTTCATTTGCACTGGTTTCTGTTCAGTTTCTGGTTATTTTTCCTTTAATGTGCTGAGTACTGTTTTTGGATTTCCTGCTCTTTGCAGTGGTTTTTGTTCAATAAAACCTCTTGGGTTTTTTTTCAAATTCCCTCCTCCATTTTCCTGCATTTGGATCCTATGTTCCCTGGCCTGTGACAGTCACATACTAGTTCATACAGTGAAATAAAATTGAAAATTTTGTAATTCTCTTGATCTACTCCCTTTTGAGTTGTTCTGTCATTGTTCAATGGATCAACAACTGAGCTGCAACAGTATGAAAACAGTGTGCTGATCCTTACCAATGACCTGAAGTGGCCATATTCTGCTTTTTAGTTAATTAATTTTAATGTCAGATTACTCGAAAGTAAATTTACACCGAACATAACATCAAAAGCCTCAAGTTATTATAGAATGACAAAACAATCTGACTTGCCACTAGCGATCACATGGATCTTTAAACCTGTCGTATATAAGGAAAAGTGGGGTTTTATTTTTTTCCCACCAGGTTATTCACCCAGGAATTTACTTCATTGTTCGGATATAGCTTTTTTTTTTTTTTAATTAACTGGTTACATCATGTTGGATCTGATTTGCTTTGAATCTAATTTGTAGCTAAATGTGGCACAAAGTTTAGTTTTATTTTTGCTTGTTTTCACTGTTACCCTGCAATAATGTTGACTTCACTCTCTGTGAGGGCCTCTATGTTGGCTTAAATCTGCCACTTGTTTTGGATCTTTGACCTCCTTTTTTGAAATTTAAATGTTGGAGTGGTCTCATGAAGCTAAAATCTCTTTAAGATCCCCTAATGTTTTTTCCATTTCTATCATCTGAATGATATGAAATAGACTCTAATTTGACTGTGATTAGGGCTGCTGTTCCTTTGCAATAAAACAACTGTGCGATTTTGACTGCTGAAGCCACTACAGAGCAAAAGTCCCTCGACTGGAAGACTAATTTTTATTAAGAGTGCACTCAGTTTTTTTTCAATCAGTGAAGCTTCAAGGCATCGCTAGCACAAGCTGTACCCAGGAGCCTAAACCCTTTCCCACAAAATGGTTGTAATTAGCCAAAAAATTAGCCAGGAATGTTTAATTTAATCATTAAAATCATGTATTTTTCATGCCAAGTCTTTTATAAATTTAGTTTTGTCATGTGCTTTTGTTTTGTTTGTTCTTCTCTTGAAGACTGCAGATGAGGATGATGAGGTTTAAATATATATTTACTAAATATTGGTTTACTTCTCCACCAAAATAAAAGTTATATTTTGCAGTTTTTGGAAAAGCAATCTCCATCCACATCAAAGGTAAAATGTATGCACTTTTTTCAATTTAACCACACTCTAAATGATGGTTTTTATACAATGTTGATACCAAGCAGGCAAACATGAAGAATTACAGTTCTTTTTTTTTTCTTTTTTTTTTGTTGGCTGACATCAAACTCAGCCATGAACCAAAGATGGGTCCAATAATAATATTCCCATTTTATTAGAAATGTATTAATAAACTATTCTTACACATTCAAAACCACTAGAGACAGTATGCAAATACTAGAGTGACTTACCAGACTACATGACTATGCAAGTTGTGGTTTATCCACTTTGACTGTCTATGGATTTGAGTTCTGTTGTGATTTTTTTAAAAAACAAAAAACCTTGTCTTTTAGATGATTTCTAACACACTTTGCATACTTATCAAGAGCCCTCATTTGTCCCATAACTTTCACATCATTTTCAGTTCTGTAAATAACTTTTCAAACAAGAGACATCCGTTTCCAGACTTTTCTTCTCTGCCCTTTCACTGCTGCTCAGTCTAGGGCAGATTTCCAAATGTTAAAGTCAAGCTCCTGAATCCCAGAGCTTTTTCACTGAAAGTGTTTTAAAAAAGCGTATCTCTTCCACACACTCGGGTGTGCTGGATCCATCTCTGAAGGTTCACACATTGAATACTCACCTATAAGTCATTTTTTAATTGGGTCATTGTTATCTCTTTTTATCAGAGTGGGAGCTTGTCCAGTATGAAGGGATGTAATTGTTATTTTTGGTTTCTGATGGGAGCACATCTGGAATCGATGGTTGTAAGTTACAGCAGCTGATGTGGTAGAGCCACTTTGTGAAGCTTCTACTTGGTGAGACTCAGGGGTCTGAGTTCTTTTGTCCCCGTAACCCTATGAGACCCTAGAACTGTTTGGTCCAAATGCATCTGTTTGACTGGGAATCACTCCTGAGTATATTTTTTCAAAAGAAGAAAAGTCATTGATTTTAGTAAGCAATTGTTGGATTTTGTCCAGCATTTTTGATAAAATTACAACTTAAGCCCATATTTGTTACAAAATGGTCCTGCAAGCATTGAGTTATTTGCCAAAAAGGTTGGCAATGAAAGGATTAAATTTGGTCTTATCACGACATGAAAAGCATTGACACACTTTAAACAGCTTAAATCCTGTGTGATGTGCTGCAATACAAAAAATACCACTCACAAGTGGTAGTCCAAATAATGCAATGAACTAATAAACAAATGTAAATTCACCGTGGAACAGTTGTGGTTATCAGCAGGGTTTTTGTTGCTGTTTGTGAAGAAGATTATTCATCGGAGTTATGTTCACAAAGCTGTCAAACCCAAAAGTATTGATAGCAGATGGATTAATTGAAGATGACAGTGTTTCTTTTGGCGGGGGCACAGTTTTGGAGACCCACCATTTATTAACACATCATTGACCTGAGGCAATGAGGTAATCTTTTTTTTCTTCTTCTCCTTCTTTTGCACTCTAAATGCAGACTGTGTGTTAAATCCATTTAAAAAAAAACACACAAGGAGGGGGTAAAAACAGTGCTGGGATTCAAAAGCAGCCAGATTGACGTACAGATTAAAGAGAAACAGTAATACAATGACGGCATGACAATCTTGCCATGCATTTTATGGTGACGAATAGTCAGAAATCCTTTTATCAGTGACACATCAAGGAGCATTTAGTTCATGCTTCAGTTAATCCTATTGACTATTTTGTGATTTCTCTCTTACTTGCTCCATCGTGCTATATTTGTCTCATAAATACAGAATATTTTGGCAAATTGCTGTACACAATCCTATTAAGGGAGTTGCAGTTTTGTGTTTCCTGGCAGTGACAGTCTGTTTGGGTGTAGCATTACAGACTATGACTACTGTGGTGTCATTAATGGATAATTAGAATATTTTGCATTTTTAGACACTTCTTTGAGCAAAACAATATTTTTTTAATCATCCCTCAACAATCCAGACTTCCCACTTCTTTTATTCTAATGTGCCACAATATTCCTTTCATCTATCAATCAATAAATTAATTAATCTTTCTTTATCCTGCACTTTACAGAAAGGCTGCTTTAGATGAGGTAAAACCATTCCAAATCATGGAAAAGACTGAATTAAAGCACTAGTCACACTGTAAAAAGGTTTTAATATAATAATTGATTTTGAACCATGAGGAAACATGGTGTGTTCTAGCAGATGATGCATCCACCAGTGGTTTTCTTGATTTTTTTTTTTTTTTTTTTTAGACGTTTTTTAGCACCACTGGTGGAGTTTCTTGCATGCATTTTCTTTTGGCTGTAAAGTGTTACTGAAACCATGCTTAATTTCTGAACAGTATCATTGGCTGGTCAGTCTGGGTGATGGGTGGGTGATATCAAAACTCTGGTGCTGGGTTTAAAAGCAGGAAAGGATCTTGGTTTTGTGTCAAGGTTAAGATTAAGTATGTGAGCAACCACTACACAGGTTGATCAGGAAAGGGAGTTCCTGCTCGGCTCACTTGTCTTTATGGTGTTTTTGCATTTCTAACATTTTCGAAGGAACAGGAGCCACATTTAGTAAAAAAAAAAAACTAAGAATCTTGCAACTTATGGTTCAATGTATTCTGATCACAAAGTGACAGTTAGATGTTTAAGGTTAAAATAGGGGTCAGATTTGAATCAGTTATGGCTGATTGATGCTTTTACATTAAGCCAACAATGCATGCCTAACCCTAGCTGGGAATTCTTCAGCTTCTCCTTTAATATAGCCTGACATACATCTCCCTAGAAATGTAACTGTGCATCAGGTAGCTGCAGATGGTAACAGCTGTGATGGTCCACTTAGTAGCTTTGCATTTCCTTTTTTGTATTTCCCACCACCATAAACAACAAAAGGAAGCTCGGCTTTGGGGCTACAGTTTTGCAGAAAACAACCCACACTGCCATCTAGAGTTTGGTGGTGTAACTACAGAACAACACAAACAACAACAAACAAGCAGGTAGATTCTGTGTTGTAGGCTACATCCATAGTTGCTATGTACAAGCATAAATCGAGTTTTTGTCTTTACACCTGTAGTTGAAGCCTACATTCTGCTAGTGAAACATGAGTGAATGTGCATTGAGGTGATGTGAAATCTCTGGTTTCATAGTCATCCCATTTGTTGTTTTAGACTGGTGTCTGAATGCACTGCCCAGATTTAGCAGCCCAACAACATAAGGAGTGAAGGAAATAATTGAAAAGGGCTCGGCATCTGCACGGAAATGCACCGCCAAGCACTTCAAGTGGGTCATAAAACATTATTAACATGGATAACTTTAGTGGGAGTCACATGATGTCTTGTTTAGGAATATTCAGTTTTGTGTGCCTCTATTATTTCTTCAAAACCTCTCAATTAATTTCCAACAAATTTAAATGTTCTCCCCCCCCCCCACCCCCTCCCCCCCATGTTGCTGAAGAACAAAGAAACAAATAAGCAGTACCTGTCATGTAATGGCGACATCCACTCTCACTCAGCCAGAGGATAGACTGAAAAGGTGCCTCTTGCTCTGCTTATGTGTACTAGTTTAGTTTACTTTTTTCCCCCAGACTGATTAGCATGAATGTTACAGAAATTCCAACCTCAAATTTCACTCTGGGCATCATGTTTGTAACTTAATAAATGGGGTTTAGCAGTCAAACTTATTAGAAATGTTCCTTGCAAACTAAATGACCAAAAGCTGCAGTTACGTGGCCTCAAAAAAAAGGACTGAAAGCACATTACGTACTCTGAAATCTACATCAGCCACCTGCATTTCTCTTCAAGCTCTCACATCACATCCGTCACATAAAGTGAAAGGATGCAGGTGCAGGTGGTTTTTAGGCTGTTGTGGGTAGAAATAAACATCTTGACAGCTTGAATCCACCCTTGTTCTCTTTGTTATGGTGAATCTGGTCTCTTTTTGACTTCGTTGGGCGTGCGTCTCAGTCATGTTTGAATGTGGATTTGACTGGATAGTCTTTACATAAAAGAATGTTTTTTTTTTTTAAATCAAGTCTGGTAGTTTATTTTTAGGTGTCTTGCATTTTCATGCTTTCAAGAAGCGAGTCAGTCAGCTTACGTCGTGCCTATGAGAATGTTGACCTTGTCATCGCCTTGAAAAAAATAAAATCTCCTTCTGGGTCACCAGCAGGATGAGTCGCTGACATCCTGGAGAGCGTTATTGAGTTTCCAGTGACATGAATTATGATAAATTATCAGTCAATAATTCAACATGTGTGTCAGAGTATATTTACAGGACCACCTGGTGTTGCCTGAATAGAGGTTACGCTATAGGGAGTAAATAAATAATACAGCTTTTTTACGCTGTGCTTTAATTCCATTAAATATTCAGCTATTTGAATGATCAAATTTGCTGCTGAATTACAGCTTCCCCGCTGATAGTCCCACGAAGGAGAGGTGGCCAACGGGTGCTGGAGCAGGAGCCCAGCCAGAAAACAGAGACGACGCCGTCAGACACCCAAATGCATGTCTGCAGTCAGTGAGGCACACAAGTACATAAGCAAGCTCTATGTACACACAGATATACATAAACAGACATGCACAAGCCCAGGTGGCGCACGCTGGCATGCGTTGCCTCACCTGATGATGTTGTATGCGTCAGTGAGCGCATCCAAAATAATGTTTACCCAAAGAGGGCCGCTCGGAGTTTGGTCTGAATAATACACACAGAAGAGGGGGATTAATCGATGAATAATATATGTATAAATACATTCCCAGCCATCATATGCTTCGCTGTTATACAGCCCAACACAATGCCTCTGCAAGCCTCATTTTGTCAGGATCTTTCCTTTAACAGAGTGGTGCAGTTATTAGTATTAACCACTGTTACAATCATAAGGGGAAAATAGGAAAAAAAAAACACACACAAAAAAACTGGCACCCCTCACGATGATATGAGAATTGGTGAGCGAAATGAGAAATGAAGCAATTAGAGAGGTTCACATACATTATTTAGCTCTCATTAGCTTCCTGTGACACTGCAGGCTCCACACCAATGAAAAGTGTTGGCCACGCTCAGACAATTAGTAAAATTAGTGGCACAGGATTTGGCGTAGATTCAGGCCACATGGCCCAGAAGATACCAGACTGTTGTCAGTCATGTAATATATAACTTTCCTCATGAAATAATAGGTTTGAAAAATCACTGGGGCTACCCGTGTCATCCTGTGTATTCCAGGCGACAGGGGTTGTCACTCGGACTGAGGGAGCAGCAGCAGTTTCCTCCTGATTTTTCCACAACGGCCATTTTGTGTCTCTCTCAGGAAAAAAAAAAGAAGGAGAGGAAAAAATAGCGGACGGAGGTCCAAGCGGATGGTAATTAGCAGTCTGGGTTGTGTTTGTTTTCATTTTGCGCATGTTTGTGCTGATAAAGTTTGACTTGCCAAAAATCCGAGTCCCGTGCTGGATTCCGCTCAAGCTGTTCCCCTGCATCCTTCAGGAACGATGGGAAATCTTGTACACTGCCACTGGTCACAGCACAAACAGACGGCGGTAATCAGTGATTAGTGGACATGTTACAATATGCAGAGATAAGCCCGGCACCCCGACCCTTCAATGTGAACCAGTAGCAGCACATGAAATACAGAATTGATCACGTTTGATGGCATGTAACACACAACTAACCAGGAATATATGCACTGAGGGAGAAAAAAAATGTGTACGTCAAATTCAAAAGGAACAGAAAGAAAGCATTTTGTCAAAACTGGCAGAGTTTTGATCCCTTTTGGTTTTGAGCTTAAGGATCTGCGGCCAGCTGCAAATGACAGTAGGTCCACATCCAACAGCCGAACAGAGCTAAATAACATTTCATTGCCTCTTTATCATCACAGAGAAAAAGGAAAAAAGAGGGTGGGTGGGTGGGTTGGGGGGGCACAGAACCAGCAAACCAAATAAACAGGTGTTGTGTGCTTTAGAAAAAGCTAATGCTAACGTGTTGTGGAATAGAGAGGCATAATTATACTGTGCTGGATTATGGAAAACATTGTGCATGTTAATTACACCAGGTATGCTCATTGATTTTCTGTTATAATACTTAAATGTGTCATTAATAATTCATTTTCCTGCCAGCTCATTCCATTTTTCATGCACCTGTGTTGTTGATGTGAGTGACGCTGTGTCATTGCCGTTGATGGCTACATAGTTCATCATACTAAGTCATTTCTGCACTGGCACCTACTTATTTGTCTTTTATGAGCTGCTGACAATGTCCATGTTATGAGTAGAAACTCTCCACTTGCAGGCTGACCAGGAGTGGGCTCTTTTCTTTTTTTTTTTTCCTTCCTGAAACTCTCCGAAAAAGCTTTTATTTGTTGCTCTGCCATAAATGAGAGGGTTAGTTTATAAAGGAGCTGGTTTAACTTGCAATTGCTGTTAAGAAACCTGAACTTATACACTTCAGTCACCTATTGAAGTGCTTTCAGGTCAAAAGGTATTCATCAAATGCTTGAACTCCTCTGTCCTCCACCCCCCACTTCCCACCCCCAGAGTTCCCTAACCTGGCCTGTGGACCAGTCATGACTATTTCCTCTGCTGAGCTGAACATTTGATGATGACTAACTCCCTTGTTCTCATCTTTGAAGGAACATTCCAGAGTTAAAACAATCCCAGGTCTATTATTAGGTGGAGAGGAGTATAAACTTTCATTAAGGACCAAAATGACATAAATCAAAGCAGTTTTTGAGTTAGAATGGAGTCTGTGTTTGTAGCAAAATAATTTTAGAAGAAAGGGGCAATGCACTCAAAAATGTCATTCCACATGTGCGATAGTGTGGATTGGATCCCTACAAACAAGCAAATATCACTTTAACCTCATGTGTCTACAAAAAGCAAAAGTTTGGACACTATCTGTTCACTGCCACGTTGGCATAAGTCTTTAAAGCCAACTACTGATGTTGCACAGTTAATGCAAAAGGAGAGTTCCTGGTGTCTGCTTATATAGCACTGAATCGGTACTTGTATATTTATGACAAAGTAGGTAAATGTTAGAAGTAGAGGCCATGATCGCCCCTTCTTTTGCATCTATTGACAATAGTTTGTGCGATTTTGGTAATCGATTTGTATGAACTGATGAGGTGAAGATTTCTGTTCAAGCAGTCCTTTCTACTTACTTTTTGTTCACATACAAAGTTAAAATGACCTCAGTTTGTCTGTAGGGGACCAATTCATACCATCACCCAAGTAAAATGACACTTCTGAGCCTTGTCAGAGGCTTAAAATAGCAATTTATTGTTGCATAACTCCATTGCCCCCTGTGCTAACATCAATTACCACACACATTCTGTCTTGACTCAAACTTACTTTGATTCACTTCGTTTTGATCTCCAGTGAAAGTTTATGGGGTAATAATAGACCCATGGTGGATCTTAAATCTTCCTTTTAAAGAGCACCAATCCCTCATTTTAAAAGGACCATATTCCTCAAGGAAAAAATCTGCCAAACAATAGTTGGGAGATGAGCACAACAAGCAAATAAATCCCAGGAACAACAAGAGTGGCAACAGGCGCAGTCAAGTTTGTCCTTGAATTTCCACACCTGTGAGCGGTGCATGTGGCAGGGCCATTTGTGAATTGGAGGGAAAAGCAACATGTTGGTCCAGCATGGGCTCGGCAGCGTGTTTATTCCCATAGCTTTTCCAGCATTGTTTGTCTTTTCTTTGAGGAGCTAAAATGCTCAAATTGCATTTCTCAGATGCCGTTCCCTGGAGGTGTGCGCTCGGCGGCAGGTGTCTGCAGGCAAAAGGAAGGCGAGAGGAAGAGGGTCTGGAAGAAAGATGAAGGAAAAGGAAAGATAGAGAAGACGTGGCACAAGCGCGAGGGATCTGCATTTTGTTTTCTGACGCGGTGCTGAATTTATGCCTTCCTCCTTCATCCTCCGTATATGCTCTTTAGCAATGTAAATGCATGCTGATCAACTTGGATCTTGCAATGATATGGCACATGTGTCTCATGCCGCAGAAACTTTTCCACAGTTAATTGTTTGGCATAAGATGAAAAACTGAGAACTCCTGTGAGCAACATCCAAGTTACGGAAGTTTACAAAAAAATATGAATTTATTTATTTTTATTTATTTCTCCATGAGGAGATTCAATCTGGCAAGCAAAAACCAGCTCGAAAGTTCAAACTACAGTGCTTCTTTCCAGAAATAGTCATTTAACCCTCTTTATTTTATTTTTAAATCAATTAACTAACCTTGAGATGCAGCTGATGAGATCCTTACAGTACAACTGATTCTGAATCAGCCTCTCTACTTTGAAAGAGGCTTCTTCTCCAGGCGCCAGATAGCATATAATAGATATTGAACTGTAAATTTGAATTGAAAGCTCGGGTCATTGTGCCTCATTGACTTTCGACCACAAAAACCAAATGATGTCTTAGCTGAGAGAAATATATCAAAGGATATCAACAATTACGAGTCATAAACACGCCTGGAGACGTGCCTGGCGGGCGTATAGCAGCGGGAATTAGCATGTTGAGCTGATAAATATGCATGTAAAGACGCTCCCAGGGGAATAACACGCGGGTGATTGATAGCTTTGGAATTGAAGGATGTGTAAATTTCTTTTATTCTGGGGGTTGTGCTGTTGTACCAACGAAATACATAGCACTTGTTAAAAGTTTTACCAACTTTATAATCCTTAATGCCACATCTGTTTGCTGTCTTTATAGCGCCTGTAAAACGTCATTAAATTATTACCACCAGCTGGCCTCATTGCACAATAACCTCACTTATCTGTTATTCTCTAGGAATACTTTTGATTTATAGACCCTCTTAGAATAAATGATATTTTATACATATATATATATAAATATATATATATATAAGCAAACAAGGGGAAATGTGTTCTTGTAAATAATTCATAAGTTGTACTTTGAATAAGTTACTTAGTAGAAGTTTAATTCAATTTTCCGAGCAAGTGTAAAATGAGTTGAAAGATGTTCGACTCCAGTTTGTCTGCTTCAGTTCTTCCAAAATGTTTTCCACAGGTCAAATCTGAGAGACATTATTTGCAAATACACCCTATGACACCTTGTAACTAGGTTTTTAAACAAGATTTTTTATTTTTTTTTTATCAGTGATGAATTCTGTACTCTCATTATCACATGACATCAATTTAATTTCAAAACAATTGGAAAAGTTGCAGAATCTAAACAAACTCTGAACAAAAGCAAAGAATTTCACAGGCAGTAGTCACTTTCCAGTGCCGCCTGATGCCTCGTCACTCAACTCTAAAGGATTCCAGCACCCCCTAATGCCAAAGTAAAGGTAGTGAAATGAAATGCCACAGATGGAAACAGTGACAGCCGGTGAGAGGAGCAGAAAAAATGGAAAATAACCTCCAAACAAGCAAATGCAGCTCAGGTGGAGGTGTGCTGGGGTTTATAAATAGCACTCACCCTGAAGTGGTAATAAAGGCTGTTTTCGGAGCTGCTATATGTTTAGTATGTAATGATATATTATAGCTGTAGGTAGTGGGAGCGTGTCCTATGTGCTCAGTCCTCTCGGGTATAATTGCTTCAGAGGAGGTAAACTGGCGAGGGAGGAAAGTGGAGAGAGCAAGACGAGATATTAAAGATTAATAAGGTGTGTGTATGTAAAGCTGTAACTCTCCAGAGTGATTCTTTTCATTAAGCTATAGTCTTTTATTTCCCATTGTGCTTATTTTCAGTTCACTTTGAAATTCAGACTTTTTAGAGAGACCCTCAAAGGCCTCATTGATGCTGCTGTGTAATGCAGAACTGTGCATTTTCAGGCTTTTAAACCGTTTTCCTGTATTACTTGTCAATCACAGGCAGGAAAAGGACTTTGTTTTTCATTTTAATAAGACCATTATCTTTCACTATCTTCACAGTCCAATATGGCCCTAATTTATTGATGACAAATATGCTCACATTTTTTCTCCTGAGTCTTTCTTGGTTTAAATGTACAAATTTATCATCCAAAAACTGCAATAAAAAAATACTTTGCACTGAGAAACGCAACTTAATGCTGACAAGAATTATAACCACAATAAATGAGCTACAGTGTATTTTTTTTAAAAGGACATTTAAGTCCTGCATTTAAAAAAGGGGGGGAGGGAGTTTACATATTTACAAATACGACTGTTTTCAGTGCAAGAAAAATGGATGGATGTGTGGATGGGTATTATGGCAGCTTATTGCTTTAAATTCTAATTAAAAAAGTAAAGCATGTGCATAGTGAATTCACACTCACATGGACACACAAACGGCTCCAGTATCAGTGTGAAGCTCAGAATAAAGCAGCCTGTGAATTTGGCCGGGTTTCCGTGTCAGAAGCAGCCTGTACGTACGTTTGCAGGCTTTAGAAGGCTCTTTTTTCACACCCTGCTGTTTTCCCCTGATAATTTAATGTCCATATTCTTCTCTTCAGGCATTAAAACCCTCTGAACTTCATTTTCTGCCTTTGTACTCTACGAGGCTCCACAGTGGGGCTGGGAAACACACACCACACTCCGGAGGTTCTCTGTTGTATTGCCTACAGAGTGTCCAACCAATTACCAAGTTCAAATACACAGCTATCACACTGTTTCTGCTGCTATCCTTTGATTTGGTCAGTGTTTGTACCACACTTTTTTCTCTGTCTTTTCAAACTGAGCTTTTAATAAAGATGCATGTTGATCGTCCCCACACGATGAGACAAACATGCTTATTTAACCTGGTCGGGGGATAATATGGCCGAAGAAGCGCAATATTAATAAGTCACAAGTGACCCCACTGGTGAAAAGTGGATGACTAAATTCAGATTCAGGGTCACTAAAAAAACCATGTACAATAATATCAGCTTGTTCCCAAGCAATTATGTCATCTTCACTGAAGATTCACTGTAAAACACATTTTTTATTTGCTCTGATGCTTTCATGAATTTCTGTGAAAGTTCTATCAAACTGATTGGAATTAAAATATAATTTGTTTGTAATATGTAAATAATTACTTGCTTTTTGCATAATTAAGTGACTTTATTATCTGAATTGGAAAACATCAAATCTGCTGACAGTAACTTGATTCTTAATTGGTTATACTGACTGTACAGCATCTCAGAGAAAATAAAATCCAAAAGGTCACCGATGCTGAATTGTCATAGTTTATTTATTTATTTTTAGTCTCAGTATTTCATCTAATTCATTGTTTATCACGGGTAAAAGCTGAAAGCAAGATTGAAACATAAAATACATGAAACATCTGTATGAAGAGTTTGGTCTTGTGGTGGATTTATAGACTGTAAAAACCAGAAAATTCCCTGTGATTTTTTTTCTTTTTTTTTCTCGAGTTGCCGAAAACAAAAACAAAATTTGTTCTGCTATGACGTTTCATACTTGATGAGAAACCTAAGTGCAGAACTCCTAGAAGTCCTAACAGAAGCAGACAACAGAACAAGAAGAAACAAATGACAACATGACAATAACGCGTTGACAAAAGCGGGCATGATGGTTTTTGAGCTAATGAAGGAGGAGTAGGAGAACATCATGTTTGAAACAGAAAAGGAAAAGACAAGAATGACGTTATATTTCTCTTGCAAGCCTGGGAGTGAGAACAAATGTTTCTGTTCTTGTGGAGTATGTAGAAGCCATCAGACCTGTTGCAGTTACTTCAGTCAGGCAAACCTGTTGGCATGGAGCTTTGAGTTGCAGGATGATCAACTCTGGGTCCCAGCAAGCATTTGCTTGGAAGATGTCCTGACAAAAGTACGGCCACAAATTTAGCACTGCAGCGTAGTGTTTAGCACTGCTGCCTCACAGCAACAGGAGTTTGTGGAGTTTACATCACCTTCCTGTGCTTGCATGGTCCAAAAACATGCATGCGTGTTAAGTTATTGAATTTTAAGTCGCTTTGGATGAAAGTGACTAAAAAATGTCATGAAATGAAAAGATCCGCTGTGGCTCCTGACTCCTTCAGCCGAGTCTCGCCAGAGCAGCTGCAGAGCTCTGCAGGAGGACCTGTTTCAAATGTAGTTTTTCTAGTGACATAAGGAGTTGCACAAATTTGTTACCACAAATTTGGTAAAATTAAATGAAGTATAACAGTTTTTACAATCCACTCTGGACTGCTGTCATTGATCATTTCCATTTGTGTACCAGACTGTAAATAGGTTTATTTTTGCTGTAAAGTTGTACATTTTAAGATTGGGATGTGGCTGTTATTTCTTTTTTTGAGCCAGCCCCTAGTGGTCAGTCAAGGAACTGCAAAATTTAATAATTCTCCAGTGGATTCAACTCCAAAGACCTATTTTTAGCTGTTAGGTCAATATTAACCTAATATAAGGGTAGTATGAAATACATGTCTTAATTTGTTAAGGAATTTACTTAACAAATTAAAATGATGAATACAAACTAGGTATTTTGGGAACTTGAGGGACAGTGCTTTTTTTCAATGTCTTTCCTTTTTTGGAAAGATATTGAACATTTGGTCTATAATCAATGTTGCCAATTTAGTGACTGTTGCTATATTTAGCTTTTTTTTTTTTTTTTTTTGGACCTCTCTGGCCACTTTTTTGTTGGTTTTTTTTTTTCAAAAAAACAACTAGCAACAAGTCTAGTGACTTTTTAGGTCTTATTGGAGACTTTTGGTGTCTGTGGTGTAAAATCACATTTTGTTTTTTATTTTTTTACTTGTTTCTCAGCAAGAGTCTGGTGCATCGGTAAACTCCTTTCCCGTACCAAAGCACACTCAAGGTAGCCCAGCGCTTGCGCTACAGCCATGCTCCAGAGCTGGAGTATCTCACCTCGCCACGTCCTGCACATGAACTCTGCATGCATAACGTTACTGCTGGGTTTCTGAATAATATTTATTTATTTATTTATTTATTCATTCATTCATACATACATGTTAGACTCATTGAGACATGGGGGTCTCATTTTCAAGAGAGACCCGTTTTACACAATAAAATCATTATAATCAATAAATGATAAACTATAGAAAATATGCAAAATTACTCATTTATGCTTATATTTATGATCATATGAATGATGTCTAAGCAAATCTGTCTACAACAGGAGATTATTATTATATCATTCTACTTAATGTAATTATTTTAATAATTTTTCATTGACACTGAACTGACCTACAGGGTAAAGGAAAAGGTTTAGAACTGTGACATTAAATAAAAAATTGACAAAAAGTTAATTTGTAGTTCTAAACATATACTGTCCATGTAGCTTCCGTCTTATCTTACCCATCACTTTAATCCTTCCTCTTACAGCATCCCTTACAGTTACATGCAAAGGCGATGATGTCATTTAACAACTTCAAGCAACTTTTAGGAGAGCCACTAGCTACTTTCCTTCATGAGGAGTTGGCAACGCTGTGTGTAATTAGTAACTTTTCAGATGGTAAACATGCACAAGAAAGCTGCATCACAGCACAAAGGGGGTGAAAACTCAAACAGCGTAATATGGCCTTTTTAAACTGCTCAACAGAAATTAAGACCCCAGATAACACATTCCCATTGTCCTCCATCAGCATGTTCACCTGGAGGAAACGGGCCTCCTCAGCGGGTTTTTTATTCTTCGTCTGCTGTAAACACGTTCATTTTTTTTTTTTCAGAAGGGTGGCTGGTGATTTCCCTGGAGACCTGCATATGGCCTGCAGAGATCTACCTGTCAGTGCACCTGAGCACCGAGGCACAGCCTGGCTTTACTGCTGACTCTAACACTTTGCTCTTTTGTTTAGAAAGGTGAAACATGAAAAATGGAGCACAGGCTGGTGTCGTTGTTGTCGGCATCATGGGGTCAAGGGAAATCACCTGAGTTAAGAGACTGTGTGATGACGGCATTTCTGAAATCCTGTAAAGCTTTTCATAAAATTCCTTGCAACAGGTTTTATCTTTTAAAGTTACTTGTGTATATGTAGTTACGTATTTACCACTTTTTTCGTAGTGGAAATGCTGTAAATTTACATGAAATTTTCAAAAGTGCACTGCCTTGTTTATTGTTAAGTACAGTTTGGTGTTAAATTTACACCAATCACATGTTAATTAAAAGTTAACAAATGTGCATTCAGCACATATAATTCCAATAAAATCCCACCTTCTCTCACTGGTGGGTTTTGGGGTTGATGAGAATCCATATCTTCACCTGTCACTTAGCAACACTTTAAAGTTTTACATGCAGGTAAGCTAGAAGCTCAACTACACTGCGGTGTCACAACAAGGACGTGTCTGAGGCAAGTATGAAAGGGCGGTTCAGCTGCCTGGCTAGCATCCAACAGCAGCAGCGGTCAGCCTGCAGCACATCACCTTCTACTCCAGGTCCTCACGCTTGAGTTACCTGCTTGGGCCTGGTTTCTGCTCCAACTGACTCACCTTCACCCACAGACCAGCCCATGCCAACCTACAGACGAACACAATAGTCTGTTTTCACAGATAACAGCACAACAAGCCATATTATCTTTTAAAAAAAAAGTGATTATACCTTCTTAGCTTATAATTCAAAACTCAGTGTGAATATTACTGAAAATGCTAAGCTAACTGGGAACTAACTGTCCTTTAATTATCTATAAATTGTGTCTTCTTATGATTTTATCTGACAAGGAACATAAAGGGTAGAGAAAAGGGTTTACCAGACAGTAGAGGAGCCAAGATTGAAATGAACAGCAGAGATAGAAAGCAGAGCTAGAGGCAGCTGAATTGAAAATTTAAATATTTTCCTTGGGAAAAAAAGGAGATGACCAAAGAGGAAGATGAGGGGGAAGATGAATAAGAGCTATGAGAGACTGACTTACTTTTGAAGAAGGAACTGCAGGTATTGCCACCTCCACGTCTTATCAAGATAAATAAGGCCTTATGTAAAACTTACTGTCAACCAAAAACACAGCACCACACAGCAAAGAACTGCTGCCTGTGTTTTCTCATATTATATATTGTTGGAACAAATTCAGATTAAATCAAATAAAATTCAAACTGCTCCTCAAAAACACAAAGGTGTTTTTGGCCACCTTTCAGTGACCCTTCCCTCCCTCCCAAGCCAAGATTTGTATGTGGGAAAACGAGAACTTGGATTTGCTTATGTGGGTGATGGAAGTGGGACCAAGCGAAGACAGGCATTTTGGGCCTGTACTCATTTATCACCCATGTACCTGGGCACAAACATTATGAATTCACATGAGCCAGCATGGAGCTCACAGACAATCCCAAACAAGGCCCAATTTTTCAGTCCACTTATTTCTCTGATGGACCCCACAGTCAAATGTAACTAAGGCCAAGATGCTGATCTGTGTATGGTAAAGCTTACAGAAAATTCTTGTAATAATAGCCTCATCTGAAAGTGAATTCAAATTTACTGAATGACACTTTATGATAACAAAACAACAGAAAACTGTTCAGATTTCACTCTGATCTTATAATCCACCCACACTAAAAACAGCACACTACTTATACTGAGTGATATCTCGCAGGAACTTTTTTTTTTTCAGAAAGTACAAAAGACAGGTTAAAGGACAGTTGGTCAGCACCAAACGGTTTGTAAAGCAATGTTTGAATGCTCACAACTATGTTGACAGTTACAGAGACTGTGACAGCCTCTTCAATTAAAAATTGATGCTTATATAAGACAATCCGTCTGTGAGTTATTCATTATTCCTTATGCCAGTTGTTGTCATAAATCCATATGTATACAAGTGAATAGATTTCTGCTGCTGCATGACAAGATTTTCCTCCTCCATCTGACCCTGCCATATGCCAAGAGATGTCTCTTTTGTCCATATATGCTGTATACTGTAATTATATGCAGCCTGTTCTGCTTTGAAAATACACCTGCAAAAAAAAAAAAAAAAAAGAAGTGGCCAGAAAAATAATGTAAACTAAATTAATTGTGCTCAGCTTTATTGTTTGCTTGAAGGAGTCTTTTATGTGTCTGAAATGCTGCCACTCTATGAAGTCTTTTGAATATCTGTTGCACAGTAAGGTCCAGAAGTATTTGGAAAATAATTTTTTTAATAATTTAGCCTTTTATGCAACACCACAATAGATTTTGAAAAAAAAAAAAAAGAATAAAAATACAATTAAACTGCAGACTTTAAGCTTTCATTTTAAAAGGTTTAATAAAAATATACTTTTTACCCACATTTTACCATTTAGAAAATACAAACGTTATAAGAAAACTAACTCAATTTTAAGGGGCTGAAGCATATTTGGAGAAATTAGCACAACTGTAAGTTTTAATACTTTGATAAAAGTCTTTTGCAGTCAATGGCTACCTGATGTTTGGAGCCCATGAACATTATTATATTTTCTTCCTGTCGATGATTCGTCAGTCCTTCAGTTGCTGCTTGTTTGGGGGTCTTTCTGACTTCAGTTTTGTTTTCAGTAACTTTAAAGCTGCTCTATTGGGTGGAGACCAAGCAGCTGACTTGGCCATTGAAGAATATTCAATGTCTTTGCTTTAAAAAAAAAAACAAACCTTGAGTTGTTTTCACAGCATGTTTAAGATCATTACTCCATTATCCATCTGCACTTGAACTGCTGTCCTTTCAGTTTTTCAGCATTTGTCTGAATACGAGCAGAGTATAGAGTATAGTATATACCTCAGATTCTGAATTAAGCTGGATACCTCTGTCAGCAGTCACGTCACCAAGAAACAACACTGAGCCCATCCCATTAGCATCCATACATGCCCATACCACGACACTGCCTCCACCGTGTTTTATACAGGATGGGTTGTGGTTTGGATATTGCTTTCCTTTTACTTCTCCAGACATTTTTTTTCCTGTCTAAAGAGTCTAAACTGGCTTTCTTGTTCTGAACGATTTTATTCAGACTCAGACTTCTTATTTGTAGCTCTGGTTAAAAGATGCCAAATACCAGCTTAACACCTGATATCAACTCCAGATGAGGCAATGGAAATAAAGAGGGAAAGGACCATACATGGCATTTTAAAATGTAGAGACTTTACTTAAAATGTAATGTAATTCTTTTAGGGCAGGGATATATCTTTATGAAGTTTCTTAAATTGAAGTTGAAAGTCAAGTTTGGTCACATCCTGATTGTTTTTAAATCAAAGCCATTATGGCATTGTATGAAGTCAGATATACATATTAATTCTATCATTGTCCAAATACTTCTGGACCTAGATGATTGTTGAACATTTTGGTTTATTGTTTTGAGTTTTCAGATCACAGGTGGGACCTTCAAGCACCTTCTGGTGGGACCTTATTTGTGATAATAACTAGAGACTCTTCCTCAGCGGCTGTTTACTGAAACAAGCCCTGTGACAGTCTCTCAAGCAGCGAGTTACCCTCAGATTCAGACGTCATCTGCTGCAGTGAACATCTATTATGTATGTATCGCTCGGTTGTGATGTTCTATAAGTTGCCAGGTGACTGAATAAAACAAAGGATGAGAATAAAATTCAGAAAAAAATCTTTTAGAAAGTAGATGCATTTATATAGCTTCAGAATTGCAGATGCTTTGTGAATTTGAAGGTGACAGTAGATTCCAGTTTAGTTTTTCAAAATGTCTAACTTTGTAGAAGAAATAAACATTTACAGCCTGGTCCAGAAAGCTGTTCTAGTCTCCACAGTAAGATGTTTCTTCCATGACAACTGTACAGGAGTGGACGTTTGTGTACTTTATCAGGTAAAAATATATGAAGTCACTGATTCATGCACATTTAAGTCTTTTGATTAACAGCAGACAGTTATCACTTTCGCTACTTAGTAATTAGCACTGTCTTGACTTGACAGTGACCCTGAATAAAGACCAAACAAAGAATGGTCATTCTATTATTAAAAACAATTAACAATTAATAATAACAATTAATAAAAACTTCATTAATAGAACAGTGGAACCAGTTTTCGATGTCCCTGGAAGGATTTGATGACAAAGCTTAGCAAAGTAGCCTGAAGCATCTATTTTGCCCCCAGTTGAAGGCTGCTGACCATGGCTAACCAGGGGACACCAGCTAGACTGTCTGTAGTTCATCTGCTTCTAGCTCTTGCAGAAGCTGGGTCCTCCCTTTCGAGTGGCCTTTGGCTCCAATCATTTCAAGTTGATGGATTGTTGGACCACCAGGCAACAACATCAGAAGTGTATTACCACTTCTGCTGTCGGAGCAGAAGTGGTAATACACATTTCGGGAGTAGTTTTGGTTGAAATGAGGATGTTTGGAAAGATTTGATCAAAACGTAAGGTAGCATTAATTCATTAGCATAAGCTAACTATCATAAGTCAAGTTAAAATAATTAACCTGCTGCTGATGATAGGCGTCTTCCAGCCAGCTTACAACCTGGGTCATCCAGCGTTGGATATTAACAAAATGGTGTTATGCACTAAGATGAAAAAGAGGCTTTAAGAGCACTCTTCAGAAAACTGGTTTCATTGGTTCTTTTTATACCATCTATGTTATACCCCAGCCTGTTGTCTTACCAGCTGCACGACCCTACATGTGCTTCTACACATATCCAAATTTCAAAAGAGAACTTTTGTTTTCTTCAACTGCCAGTTAACAAACCCATCTGGACCTTGAGAAGACAAAGGAGCTGTGCGAAGAAACACCAAAGGCATTGTGTTTGCAGGTTCAAGCGATGACAGAAGGGTGGATGCATTTCATAAATCCAGATTCCTCTCTACACCCACCCGGCCTCATATTAACAATACCACTGTCAGCTTATTGATTCCCCATCCCCAGCTTTCCTCTATTCTTAGGAACATAATGTCACAACACAAGCATTTTACTGTTTAGTGTGACAGAACAAGGGTGTCACCTCACGCCCTATTAAACATTAACTCCACTAATTGCAAATTACACTTGAAAGCCAGCTATGAACTTTATTAACTTGAAATGTGATACTGAGAATTGCGATAAGTGGTGGACAGGTGTGAATTCTAAACCAAAGAGTGGAAGATGGTGGCGAAAGTGTTGCTTTGCTGTCATATGTTACAAACTCTAATAAAACATCGAGCAGAAGCACAATCAAACTGGAAGTAGTTTTTTCTCTCTGCATTACTGCTGAAAAATTACCAAACTGAATTTTAATGAACTCAAAAATAAGATGTTTTTTTTTTTTCAAGATTAGAGCATTTAAAAGAAGCACCATCCATCCTTTTGGCTCGGATCTCTCTTCAACAAAACAGTGCTTTAAGACAGATGGTACAGTTATCTGCTTGTCAATCACCTGCTTCATTCTTTCCCTGTTCATGAACACGACTCATAATTGCCTCCTCTTGAAGCAATACCTCGCCCCAAACTTGGAGATGACACACTATTGTTTTCCTACTGAGAGCCATGGTCTTTGATTTGGAGGTGCTGATCTCATCCCTCTCCAACAAGAGCAGGGGGTTGCGCCTAACAGGACCACATCATCTATGAAAAGCAGAGATGGAATCTTCAGGTCACAAAACTGAACTCACTACATATATTGGCTGAATGAAAACTTCTCTCCATAATGGTTCTGAAGGGAATTTGCGATAAAGTTTTGCCACAGTTTAATTCAATGATTGTTTACCTCTCAAAACCCTTGATTATGCCTAAAATGCCATCCACCCATTTTCTGTACCCGTTGGTTCCTGTACAGGTTCACGGGGGTCCCATTTCATTAAAGGCGATAGGTCACCAGGAACCTTCTTTCTGTGAGACAACAGTGCTTGTGCCTAAAATGGTTGTATGTTGTATTTAATGAAGTTTTTAAAGAAACTAATATTCAGCAGTACAACATATTTAAATTTTGTTTAACATAGGCTATCCTTCTTAATGGATGGTGTTTGCAGTACTGTGGATCTTTTTATTAGATAAATGACCTGTACATACCTTCTATACTGTTGTGCTGAATTAGATAATTTTATTTTCTAGGCAATATGTCTGTCACCTAATCAGCACAGTAAACTCTGGTTTTGTCTGTTAATCCAGATAGATCCAAACTGAAACAGTTTGAGGAACCATCGAGACTGGGTGCATAACTGCAGAATATCATCTAAAACATTTCCACAGTTTTTCCAGACTGCACCAGAGCTTGAAAAGAGCACAATTTTCAGAACATATGCATATATACAGTTGAACTCTGGGGAGACGACATGAATGGAAACAGCCAAACGTTGAGTTTCCAGGGTGCTAAGACATTCCTTCACAGTAAGATGTCCAGGATTAAACCATCAGTTGTTAACAAGTGTTTCAGTCCTCCTAATTTAAAAGCCAAGAGTAAAATGTTAAAAACAATTCTATCGGAAACAGGCAGTAGGTGAAGAGAACACAATATTAGGGTAATATGCTTCCACCACCTTCTCCCTGTTAATAGAGGAGCAGCTGAATTTTGGATCTGCTGGAGATGGTGGAGGAGAGACTGGTGAATCCCACTATAAAGGGAGTTGCAGTAGTCCAGTCTAGAAGAGATAAAGCATGGATGACTCTTTCCAGGGTATCATGAGGAAGATGAGGCTTAACTGTGCTAATTATCCTCAGATGATTACAAACTAGGCTGGACTACTGCACTGACCTGTCTATCAAATTGGGAGTTATTATCAAAAATAACTCCAAGATTCCTAATAAAAGGAGACTTGGATGAATCCAAGGGGCCAACAACACTGCTGCATCCTGTCAGCAGGTCAGGTTTCCCAAACAAAAAGACCTCTGTTTTATTTTCATTTAAGCAAAGAAAGTTCAGCTCCATCCATATTTAAACATCCTGTAAACCCATATGATAGATTCTCTATAGACTGGGCTCCACCAGATTTTAAAGGTAAATACATCTGGATGTTATCTGCATAACAATGAAACATTTTTTTTTAAAGGACTCCAGTGGAAGCAAGTAGAGAGAAAGTAGTACAGGGCCTAAAATAGTGTCTTGACGTACCCCATGTTTAAATGGAAAAAAAAAAAAACTCCTGTGGAAAAAGAAATTGTCCAAATTGGACAGAAAAACCCCTGTAAAACAAATGGGACTTAAACCATTTAAGTGCTATGCCCTTCACACCAGCAAACTGCTCCAATTGTGACAATAAAATGTCATGATCCACTGTGTCGAAGACAGCAATTAGATCAAATGATGACAAAGGCATGTCAAAAGCATCAACCATCAAGCACTGACATGCTGTGTAAGTGTACCGTTACTAGAAATGCTTTTTATCTAAGAATGCAAAAATGTTCCATATAACAAAAAAATAATTCTTATGATCATTAAATTCTCAGCTAACTGGCATTAGTTTCCACTTGCATCTCCCTTTTAGGTTATTCA
Source organism: Zenarchopterus dispar (assembly GCA_028564865.1). Taxonomy (NCBI): domain Eukaryota; kingdom Metazoa; phylum Chordata; class Actinopteri; order Beloniformes; family Zenarchopteridae; genus Zenarchopterus; species Zenarchopterus dispar. Next base: position 18,490,068 of record JAOWBL010000008.1, read on the forward strand.
CTTGGGAAGTGGCCTGGCATTTGTACAGGTTTTTCTGCTTCTCACACAGAAGGTTTTTATTTTTCCCTGAAAAAAAGCAGCACTAACTTTCCAAACCTGATGTAAAAAGTAGAGCATGACAGCTGTATTTAAATATGAAATAGCTGCAGATTTGGTTTCAGACACCTTGTACTGTGTGCAAACAAAGCCACCGTTTCCACGAGAGAAAAGAGAATGCATTTAAAGCAGCTCTTTGTCGTTGTTCAGAACTGTGTTCCTTTTGTTTCCGTTTGTCTGTTTTTTTTTTTTTTTAGGAGGAGAGAATAGGATGAAATATTTTTAAACAGTAATTACCTGGCTGGGATCCGACATGTGCAGGGATTAATGGGTGACTGTGGAGCACCAGGTTCTGCAGTGTGTTGGAAGGTAAGGGGGAGGTGGGGGTGTGTGGGTGTGTGTGTGTGATGGCGAACACAGAACCAAACACTGGCAGAATTCTGCTGCAAGTGTCTTTTCTTTATCCAAGCTCAAGTCACTGCTTCACGCCAAGTCCGTCACAAATGAACAAGACAGATTTAGCCCTCTCGCCTCATCCCACTTGTTCCAAATCCATTTGAAAAATGTCTGTTTTCATGCCTCCTGAAACCACATTGTTGTATGTTTTGGGGTTATTTTTTTACATTCTTTGCTCTGCCCTGCTCCATTGCAAAAGTTGAGTTCTTACAGAGGAGTTAAGCAAATCTGTAATTGTGCTTTGTTCAAAGCCCTGTTTTGTATGTAATTGACAATTACAAGCAATTTCTGATTAATTCATATCACCGCCAAGCACTCAAAAGTGCCTGCTCGGCCGAGCTTGCATCGCTGGAGTCGAAGAATGCTGCAGTGCACTTTGCGCTCAGAACTCAATTAAGCATGTCCTTGGAGTACAATGTCTCTGGATTCTTTAAGTCGTTTGGATAGTGCAGGGAGGCGATGAGGTGCTGTTACAGATGGCGTCTGACTCACACTGTAATTAAACAGATCAGTGTCTAATGCACACAGTCTGATATCCAGGAGCAGTCAAATCTCTGTGGGAAGAAGTTCCTGAGGTCCTCAAAAGCTTCGTAAGTTTGGTCACAGTCACTGGAGACTCTACAGCTGCTGCTGTTGGTAACAGTAAAATCTTTTAACATAAAAACCTTTCTATCTATTTTAAGAGTTTCTGTTGCTACAGACATAAAATGTGCTGAAACATTTGGCACTTACAAGATTCTCTACTGGCAAAAGGAAGCTGAGTGTTTTTCGATGCATCAAATAAAACAGGATTTTTTTTTCTTTTAGAAATCAAAGTCACAGTAATTTGTCAAGAACCAGATTTGTGTTGTCTAAGAAAACCATGCACCCCCCAGTCATCATCTTATCATGTTGTTATATTTTTCCCAATTGTCAATATTTTGTGTAATCTATTTTATTTGCTAAAGTTTGTGTTCTAATTGACAAAAATCATTTCATCAATAATGTCAGGAGAATTGTTGTTTTTAGCTCAGTAGAGCAAAGCTCATCTTATTGTAAAAACTAGTTTGTGGTCCATAACTTCTAATATGGACCCATCCAGTGTGGGGTCCATTGTCTCTAGTCCATGATCCATCATCTCTAGTTGGGGGTCCATCATTCATATTCTGTCATCCTCTGTCTCTAGTCCCAGAGTCCAACCTTTCTAGTCCAGGGTCTGTTATCTGTTGTTTCTAGTTCGGGATCCATTATCTCTAGTCCGTGGTCCGCTGTCTTCATTCTGAGGTCCGTTGTCTTTGGTCCATCACCGCTAGTCTATGGTCCATTGCCTCTAGTCCATGGTCTTTAGTCCATGGTCCATTGTCCGTGATGCGTCGTCTATGGTCAGTCATCATTTCGATGGCTTTGCCAGCTTCTCAAAAACTCTCCCATATTTTTTCTTCTTTTTAATATTAGAAATAATAACAAATATATTAGGGGAACATATTGGAACAGTATGATATTGGTTGAATAGTTATGTGATTGACCCACCTTACCCCCTATATTTATGTTTGCTGTGGACATGTCACCATGGTAACCTGTTGACAATGTGTCTGCATACCCTGATGTGTCTAAAATGGTAAACATATTTAAAAGGTCCAGTGCTTCAGATGTGGTGACTTTGGTTGTACAACTTTGATTGTAATTTAAAGTAACATATCACAGCAACACGAGGCTACTTTGGAATGAAACACGTTTTTGAAAGTAATTATTCATTCTAATGTAAAAAAAACTACCGGTACATCAGTTCTTATGTTTTTTTAAACCATGAAAGCATGGTTATAAGTATTATATTTTGTTTATATTTTTTTGTTAATATTTTTGTACTGGAACTTTGATGGATATTTTACACCAAGCAAGGTGAAACATGATACTCAGATCTGCATTAAGTCACTGATATTACTGTTGCATGTACATCAATGGTGCATTGAATTTTGGGAATTTAATGACAACATAGTGTCCAGTGCTTATGTAAGGCAACATAACCCCAGAAACAGTGACCACTTTGTTTACAGAGACATTGAAGTTTATGCAAGGCTGCAGGCTGGGTGCTCTTGTAAAAGATTTTATATAGAATGAAATTCCTCACGCCACCTTTCTTGTAAAATATAATTTTGTTTCTTATGTCAGTTAAAAAAACTTGCTTATGGATGCCTTCTCTCTGGGGCGATGATAAATGCCTCTTATTACTCTGGCGCACTGCCAGTTACCAGAGACAAACTCCAGGCAGGACACTGAGCACAGCACGATGTACGATTGTTGCTATACAAAATGTCCACATCAGGAGCATTGATGAAATCAGTTAAACAATGGCTTTTCATTACTTTTTGTGGTACATATCTAGATAACAATGACATACATTTGCTAATTTAGGCAATTAGCTTCTGTGCCAGAACAATGTTTAGTAATGTAGTATGCTGTTTTCAAGCAGTCTGTGGTGCCAACCATTCTGACCAGTACATGTTCATGCAATCAATGGCAGAAAGACTCTTGTCTGATTAACTGTTAATATCTTTGTTTTCAGTGTCCTAACCTCTTTCAGATTTGTGCCTTTGATAATGCTGAGAAAAGTGAACTCTTTTAAGATACTGAATAAAGTCTGACTGTCATTACCATTTTGTTTTGCACTCTGTAAGCACTTTGAAAAACGTCCTCATGAAAGATACAGGCTGTGTTAAACAATAGTGCTTTCTAATAGAGTCTACTATGTACATAGTGTTCTTACATGTCCAACGTGGTCCCAATTAAAAACTGCCATTGGGCCGCTTATGGAAATTAAAATAGAAAGTTTTCTTCTTAGGCTATTTGAGCTTCGCTTATATGCTGATGATACTCTTTTGGACTCATTTGGGCCCCCTCTTCACTCTGCAGTATCCTTCCTTCAGCTTAGCCTTTCTTCTGTCGAGAAATCCTTTCACAATCTTCATCTTCGCTTTAATTCTAATAAAACTAAGTACATTATTTTTGATCGTAGAAGTGGTGTTAGAGGAGCTTCGAGCTCCTCTAACACCACTTGTGCACTTGTGTCTTGTCTTTTAAATATTTTGGTATATAGTTGGACTCTTTGGCCCTAACTATTTTTGGACAAAATTCCTTTTTGTGTTGCTGCAGCGAATAAACTTGAACTCTCTTCAACACACTCTCAGACTTATGCTTTTGATACCGTTGTCCACCTTCAAGCAAAATATTTGTCAGGATGTTACTGATTGTTGCCCTTGTTTTTTATAGTTTCATGTTTAATTTTATTTGTTAGTACTTTGTGTAGTCATTGATTTTAACGTTGTTTCATGTCTGTTTGTGTAAGTCTGTCGATGCCCTTGACCAGGTCTTGTTTGTAAATGAGAATTTGTTCTTAAACTGGTAAAATAAAGGTTAAATAAATAAATACTTAAGAAGAGAAAAATAACATACTTTAAATCTCATTAAAACACGTGACCAGGGATTAATGAAACAAGCATTTAATGGGTAAAATAGTTTGTGATATGTTATGTGTACCATATTGTAACCAACCACAAACATTCCTGCTTGGCTTTTGAGGGTTTTTTTGTAGGGACAACTTGAGTATAAATGCAGCTGCCTGGTTCAGATTTCGAGGATGTTGAGTAAGATGATTGTTGCAAATGCAACCAATTAACTTTTCCTTCATGCTGTTTTGACATTCACGTTAACATGCAGCCAACTTTTTTGGGGGGGACTTTTATTTATTTATTTTTATTTTTTATGTGCAGACCTAGAGTCTTGCCATTGCAATGATGCAGAAAGCGGTGTCAGCTTTGACTGGATCACTGCCTTGTGCACAATGCGCCCTCATTTGTATGAAAAACTATCTCTAAAGAATATCGAGATAGAATGAAAACCTGTTTTCTTACCCAGAGTCCTGAACAAGGGAAATTCTGCTTTTCAATAAACCAAATGACTGACAAATAAAAATGTCTAATTTGATCACTTATTGTACTGAGATTTCAAAATGGATACAACAATGAGGTAACTGACATTTGTTTGATGCAGTTTTTGTGTATTCACTAGATTTGTGAAATCATGTGCATGATTTCAGACCAAAATGCACTTCCTTCAGTAGAATTACTAGCATATATCAGGTTGTTGCCTGTGACAGACTAGTGTGGGTGAACTCTTGTTCAGTGACAGCTGGATTGACTTCGACATGGTTACAGATAAAATGAATGAGTGTTCCCAAATTTTTGACGATGATCCATGCGCTACAACATGTGCTCCCTTTCCCATCAGACATCAATGAAGTTATTTGAGAAAATGGGCCAGGAAACTTAACTGATTGACAAATACACAACCATTTTATTTTAAATCCTACCACAAGTAGCTTATGATGCAGTATGTGATCAGATCAGCACCTTACAATATTACAGAGAGGGACCCAAGGGTATACCTTTTGAATAAACTCTTGGCGACGGTCTTAAAAAAAAGTGTTGACGCAAAGGTAGACAAACACCTTGTGGTGACTGAATTCAATTAGCAACTTGAAAAGCTTGACCTATCTTGTTTTTTATTTAGGTTCAGCCAAAACAGTTAAAAGCATCCTTTCATCGCTTATGGCGTGTACCCATGAATGATGCATTTAGACAATTCAAGGTTAGCGCCTAATGTCTTCATCAGTAATTCAAAGCTAATGAATCACAGTCATTAATCATTTGCGGTGCAAGATTGTTTTCTTTCTTTTTAATTTTCACCTTCTTGGCAGAGTCTGAAAAGACACCACAAAGCTGCTGAACAGAGGAAAATCAAAGTTTGCGCTGCATGCTTGGACTGCTCAGACTTGTAAAACTGTGTCATCTGTCATTTGAACGGAGTCCAGAAGGAAATTCAAGGCCTCTGATTGCTTTGTGAAAATCTCCTAATGCAGAAGTTCAGCGGATCTCGCTTTTTAATGTTGCAGCGATTCAATGGATTCTTGTGATTAATGACATTATCACATATATGATTTAAAGTTAGAAGTGCTTTTTCCTTAGTTTGTCACTTTTTTAGCCAAGTTTGGCTATTCAAAGTACTTTGAAGTTTTTTATTTTCTTTGTCAATAAAAACCACGGTTGTTCACACACAGAAGCCGTATAAATATTCTGCATTTACATCAGGTGATAAAGCAGCAAGCCTCATAACATGCTCCAATAGTCTACCTGCTCTAATTACTACAGCAATCATAAAATGTCAGAATGAAAGGCAATATAAACAAAGCATAACATTCTACATGACAGTATTGCACTGATTAATATCACAATGATGATTCTCCCAGATTGAAAAAAAAGTGCCAAATTGTGCACACTGAAATTCAAAAGTGACTTTACATCTTGTGTCAATTATAAAATCATTTTGAGAGACACTTTGTTAATGACAACAAACAAACAAAATGACAGAGACAATGGAGATACTGAGACCGTTGTCTGATATCTGCCTGATAAGGTCCCAAAGAAGCCTTAAGAACAAACACATCTTAGGTATCGAAATCAGCATTAATGGGATCTGTAGCATGTGCCACAATGAATCTAATAGACGGATTATCTCGTGTGTCACTGCTGGCGGAACCAATCTGCACCCGATAAGGAGCTCCTGACTGGGGCTGATCGGACCGTGGCATCACATCGGGCACCGAACGTGGAAATATCTCCCATTAAGATCTGAAAACAACAAGGAGAAGGCGGAAAAACGGCGACAACACAGGAGATGCACAGATACACTGAAGGCTGATAACATCTATGTCTGCTTTTAGCTGTGCCGTTACCTTCCTCACATCTGATTGTCAACATAGTCTTTTATCTGCTTCAGCTTTAAAAAGAAACATGATATACTCCATAAAAGTCTCCTTCCTCCCCCAAAAACCCTTATTTCAACAGCGTATGAGTTATATTGCTCAGATCTTATAAACAATCACATTTTCTCCGTTCATTACACCCTCAAGTTTACTCCCATATTTGGCATGTTTACACTGTTGACCCTTATTTGACATTTTCTTCGATATGATTAGAGCTGTTTCCCCCTTCCCTCTCTCCTTCTCCATTATGGAAAAATTATTAACATCTGCTGCACAGACATCAGGAGAAGTCATGCATGCCTTAATGGCCCCTTGTTTAGTCATTTATGGCTAAGCATGTCATTATTTCAGGATTTATGATCAGCCAGATAGAGAATGCTTTCTCCTGGAGTTCCACCTAGCAATTATTTATTTTGATTTTTATGGCAACAAAGTTTCCTATCCTCCCTCACTTTCCAATTAATGCTGAAGATCAAGCATGTCTTAGTGCTTCCTTTGCTTTTTTTTTTAACTGTGTCAATGTACTTTGTTGGAATTAAAAAACTTTCTTCTTTATCAGTCTGCTTTGATAAGCTAGAACCAAAGACAGAGAAACACCTGAAGGGATGACAAAAACATTTATATTACTTGTCAAGACATCTAAGGCAACTCCTCCTGTTTACTGTGAAAGGATCCATCTAGCTTTCTGAACTGACGAGATCCTGGAAGTGTTAAAACATACAGTTACATAAATAAGCACTAAGACCTGGCTTCAAAAGCAGGTTGATCTCCACTGACTTCATCCATTCATTTTCTATGTGGGTTCCTGTAAAGGGTCATGGGGGTCCACTGGAGCCTATCCCAGCTCATTACAGGTGATAGGCAAAGGTACACTCTGGACAGGTCACCAGTCCATCACAGGGCCACATACATAAACAACCATGCACACTCACACACCTATGGGCAATTTAGGGTTCTCAATGAACCTAACTTAATGTTTTTGGACTGTGGGAGAAAGCTGGAGTGCTCGGAAAAAACCCACGCAAGCACGGGAGAACATGCAGACTCCACACAAAAACACTCCTCCTCCTGGGTCTGGGAGCTGAACCAGGAACCGTCTTGCTGTGAGGTAACAGTGGTGACCACTAACCCACCACACTGCCTTGCCATTGACCTCAAATGCTAAAATGTCCAACTCTTCATCAAAAATAATTAGTAGAAAAATGGTCCATGGCAACCATATGGATCGAGATTATCAAGTAAAATTGAAATCACAATTGGATGCATAGTTACTGGTGTTATTTTCTTGGAGTGATGTGCTGTGTACAACTTTAGCAACTAGCTGTCATCATTTTCAACTTTATTCTTCTAAATGTAACTTTATCCAATGTATGTGGTCCTTAAAACACTTGAATTGAGTTCTTGTACCAGCGAGATAAGGAGGACAATATCGGCCATAACCAAAAATAAAGTGGAAGAAATACAAAATTAATTACAAAAATAAATATATAAATATAATATTTTTATGTGATTTATTTATCTCTTTATTTATTTACATATTTATCAACTTATACATTTATTCATTTGCTAAATTATGCATATTTTTCCTTTTTCCAAGCCCTTTAAATTTTACTTATTCCTTAATGTATGAATTTATGTATTTTCTCCTTTCATCTATTATTTACGAACGGAATTCTCCTTACTTACCTGTTTGTAGTCAGCTTCATGCAGACAGTCACTCCAACAGAACATTTTAAAGTGAAAATAGAAAAAAAAAGCTTGCATTTCTATCAGTTATAAAACACCTGTTCACCCTAGGTTTTTGGGGATTATGCTCCATATTTAAACTTTCCTGTTGATGCCTTGCATGTATGTGTTGGACAACTTGGAAACGTCAGACTCCTCCACAATCAGCTTCTCCTCTTTTGTCATCGTGGTCTGTCAGAGGTGTGTTGAGGTGTCACTTTTTTTTCTTCAGTGTTGGGTGCAGAGCCAGCACTTCTGTCCTCTGCTGAGCTCGATGCAGGAGTGATACCATCATGTGCCACACACATCGGAGAACGTGGTCTAGATGCCAGGTATCTCACCTGGTTGACTGGCATGCCCGTAGTCCTCAGATGCAGTCTTAGTTTGAGACCCAGTCTGTAGCCCTTTGTTGTATTTGTCTTCTCTCTAAAAAGCATAAAATTGTGAATTGACCTATGTTTTAAGTTGCCATGGTAACAGCAAAGTTAACAGTAAACATAACTAGAGCTTTCGTTGAGGCCTAAAGGTTTTGTGGTGTCAGAGAGGTTTTTGAGCTTGATGAAAGAGAAAAAGCTTTTTAGTGCATGATGCAGCCACATCTGTTTTCATCTCATCATCGTTCTTCTGTTCATCTCGACGTCTTGGCAGTTTCTCAATTCCCCAAAATAGTAATATTGAGAAATGGTCCTTGTTTCATACATCTCTGTGTGAAGCTTAATGTTGATTATTTATAATATAAAAATATCCGATCATCACACTATATGGGCTGGATATAGGCTGAAGTTGTAATATAATATCACGTTATGTACAGCAGTTGCCAAAATTATGTTGGGAAAGAGGCAGAAAAGGTGATAAGAGGATTTCTTTTCTTTTTTTTTTTTTTTTTTTTTGGAAGATTCCGGCTCACACATTACCGAATAACTAACATGTCTTCAGATGGGATAGAAATCATCTCATCACCTTGATGTTTGGTGAATAAGGGTAGCTAATTTGTGGTGGAAGTTTCACTTTACAAATCACAGCCATTGCTCATTCAGACAGGTTTAAAAACACAGACATCCAGATAATTTCAATCCTGTCTGAATAGGACATACACATAGAGGCTCAGACCTTCTCCTTGGCCACCTCCTCCTGGAGAACACCAAGGCATTCCCTGGCCAGTTGATAAATATAATCTTTCCAGTCGCCAAGTGTCTAAGAGGCATCTCAACCAGATGCCCAAACAGACTCAGGTGGTTATTGTCAGTGTGGAGGACTAGCAACTAGACTCCATTTACTTCCTATATAATTGACCTATTGGTAAGTTCCCCTCTCCCCTAAAATCCTAAATCAAAATCTTAAAATAGAAACATTTGGCAATAACATTAATTGGTGGTGTGTGTTTACGGGTCACAGTGCAAGTAGGAAAGGTATCATCTTACAGTCATGACTTGCATGATCCAGGGTCAACACTGCTCATGAACCACAGGATAAGAATAAGGCACTTTCGTTTGCCATTTTGTTGTGCTTAAACAAAATAATTAAAAAATGAGAGTTCAGAGTCTCCCAGTATTTCTCTCTGTGAAGCTGAAAGGTATAGATGTTCCAAGCAATTGAAGTTCTCACCATATCTCTAACAGTACTGGAGCCATGCAGATTTTTAAGCTTATTTTAATCACTGCGTAAGTTTCTCTGAATCTGTTGATACAGTAAGTTGGTATGTATGTATGTGTACACACACACACACACCTATATGTATGTATGTATGTGTACACACACACACACATGCCTGTATATAAATATATATATATATATATATATATATATATATATATATATATATGCACTTACATGTGTGTGTGTCTTTTCATGTTATATATGCGTGTATATAGTTACTTGTATAAAAAGGTGCTATGAGCAAGTCATGTCATGTTGGAGGATTTGTGGTT
>JAOWBL010000008.1:18500109-18516271 GCA_028564865.1 Zenarchopterus dispar
TATATATATATATATATATATATATATATATATATATATATATATATATATATATGCACACACATGTGTGTGTGTCTTTTCATGTTATATATGTGTGTATATAGTTACTTGTATAAAAAGGTGCTATGAGCAAGTCATGTCATGTTGGAGGATTTGTGGTTTTCTGGCTGAAATTAAGTAAAATTCCTCTGCTATTTTCAGGCACTAGTGTTCAAACATGCCACCTCTGAAAACACCCAGCACCAAGACAAACCCACAAAAAGAGTGATGTAAGAAAAAAAAGAGCAAGTTCAGGTTATTAATATGAGGCTTTCCTCTACCCTGTAACACACATTGATGCACACACGTGCACTCAGAGACTGGTGCGCATTCCTGCAGTAACAGCATCTTGCACAAACCTTTCCTGACATTCCCTCCCTCTACCCTGGAGCTGCCCCGAGGACGCTGCCTCAGATCAAGGCCATCACGTCACTTGGTCCCCGAAGCTGCAGCTACAACAGTCAATGAATTTTGCAGGGCCTGACAGCAGCAGCTCCATCCACAAATGATGAGTTTTGCAACAAAATGAGGTTCGACACGGGCTGCACCTGCTGCTTCAAAATGACTAATAGCACAAAGGATGAAACAAATGACTCTCTTGATAATCTCATCTGAGAATTTTCACATAGTCTGCCTACAATTCTATAAAAGCGCTAACATCAGAGGTTTGACATCTAATCTTTAAAACGAACAGAGAATTTCAGAGATTAATTCCTCAAATCACCTTTGGCAAGTTGAGGAGCACAGACGAGGCCTCTTACTGACTTGAACCAAAATGAGGATGCACAGAGGGTGTGTGTGGGGGTTTCATCGCAGAAGCCACCATCTGGTGTCAGCACGTGATGCTGCTCACCATGACCAATTGTGTCATTAGATTATTGAATAATTAGAGGAGGGATCATGTCTACTCAGAGAACATGCCTTTCAAATGTATTAGGGTGTGTGACTAATTTCTTCATCGGAGAGAGGAACATGATATCTGCAGCAGCAGCTTTGGGGGAAAATATCTGAAGATTCAAGCTGCACAAAGTTTGAGAAAAACAAATGCAGCTTTCATTAACTCAAAATAAGAAAAAAATGTTTTGTTAGGGCATGTGTGAGTATAAAAATATAGATTTTTATGCAAGTCTTGATATAGAAATCAAAGTCCCAGGTAGCTTGCACAGCCAGTAAAGTATCCCAGAGAGTAAAGTGTCCCTATTGCGTTGAGGGAGGACATTAAATGAGTCCTGGGCAGTGAAGAATCTTTTATTAATGAGCATTACAATTTGTCTTGAGTGAAGATGTCTCTAAAACATCATGGGACTCTCTATCTGAGACCACCCACTGCTACAACACCAAGCTAAGTGGGTTGTCTCAGATTTATTGCTTAACTCAAGAAAATTGAGGAATGGGAACTTTTGCTCTGGCCAGGTGGGACATCAGAAAGAAAATAAGGTTATGCATGATATTTTAGACTCCTATACAGAACATTAGATTAGAGAGAAGAAGAAGGTCTTGGATTTATGTCTGATTCAGCCAAAAATCTCTGAAAGATGATCCCAAGTGAGTGACACCTACAGTCCTACAAAATGTTTATTGGCCTGAAAGGAAAGCAGACTAATATTAAAGTCTTAGAATCCACAATTATCTCCTCCGTGTTGTTTACGTTCAAGACGAAATGATTGTTCCCACAAAGCTGTCCATCAATATGCTGTACTAAGTCTCTTGTCCATCACTGATAGACCTCACAACTGCAGCCATCTGAGTATTTCTGCAGATACCACAACTCTGGTTTTCACTGGAAGTCTGAGGTTTACAGAGTGAAGAGCAATGGTGAGAGTACAGTTCCCTGTGGTTCTCCTGTGGACCACCTGGTCAGACACACAACCATTCAGTTTCATAAACTGTGGTGTGTTTGTCAGCTAGTCAGTAATGGAGGTGACTGCATCCTTTGTTTTCTGAAGTTTCTTAGTAAAACAGGCTGAATTGTGTTAAATGCTCTGGACAAATCAAAGAGCATGATCCTGACAGTGCTGCCTGTTTTATCCAGATAACTGTGGGTTAAATGAAGGAGGGCCTGGCATTCTCAAAAAGAAGACAATTGACTTCAACCCAAAATCAGAAAAATTGAGAATATGGAAAATGCAAAGAAACAAACAAACATACAAAAAATGCTGTGATTCTTATATTCACTTTAACTTATAAACACATGTTTCTTATCAATTTGGTATTATACATCAATTCAAACATTTCAAGTCACTCCCACAGTCCAAAAACATGCATGTTAGGTCTCATGGTGACTTGGAAATGTCTTGATGAGTATTTGATTATTTGCAGAAATGTGGCTCTGCAATGAACTGGCATCCCGTCAAGGTTGTACCCTGTGTTTCAATGCAGTTTACTTTCAGTTCACATTTATTAGTAAAGAAGCAAGTTTACATAGGTAAATACGACCCAATAAATAGAATCAAGCTCTGTACAAATTATTCCAGTTCAGTTCAATTCATTTATTCGCAATCTGTAGGTCTATCTGTCTTGCTTGACATGCCTATACAACATTGCTTAGATCTCGGGGACAGTACCTGTAGATTGGCAGACTGGGGCAGTGGTCCCATGCACAGGGGTTTTGCAGACCTGGGCCATTTCTAGTCTAACCAAAAAAACTGAAGAAAAGAAGAGCTGACAAAGAGTTTAGCATTCAACATGACTTTGAGAAAATCAAGGAGAGATTTAGAGGATGTTTTACAGCAAATTATATACTTGTGGAAAGTAAAAGCAAAAGTTCACAATGCGTTGCAGCTTCAGAGTGAAGGTAGGAAGGCAGAAAAATTTGCAATGAAGTTGACCACAAGAGGGTGCACCATCACGAATGACATCCGCAGGAAGACGATAGTGCTCAATGAAATGGATGTGTGTTTCATAAAAAATGTCAATTAAACAACAGATTAACATTCCCCATGTATTTGCGTATTCGGTGACAGTTTGTCGATGGTCAAGGAATATGATGGTTACTGTACATATGCAGTCAGATTTGACTTCACAGTCTTCCAGGTCAAGAAGAGTAACCAATCACTGGACTGACCTGCCTGCAGTTCTGACTTGTTCCCTGCAGAGGATATGTGGAAAATTTTGTAATGAAAAATGCAAAGAGGATGACTCCAAACTGTTAGCAAGGAAGTAAGTAAACTTAACTCTCTCAGGTTGGCGGATCAGTCGCTGTTTGTTGTCTCAAAGACAAAGAGTATGAAGAGAGGTGATCAGGTATTTTTCAGACATCGCCCCAAAACTTTAGAATGAGCTGCCTCTGTACATCAGGTTGACGCACTTCCTGTTTTTAAATCCTCTCTTAAAACATGTTTATTGTGTTTGGCTTTTAACTCACTGTGAGACAACAGTTTTATCTGCGTTTTAATTTTTTGGCAGGCTGACCCACTCTTTTTTTAGGTTATTGTGTCTGATGTTATGGTTTTAATTCCAGGCAGGATGACCAGCTCCTGTTTTAGTTACATTTTTAACTTCTTATTTTTTTGGCCTCTAATCCAGTTTGAAATGTTGATTGTATTCTTTCAAATTCCATTTTATTATCCCTTTCTATCTTATTCTTTCCTTTAGTTTTTTTTAAAATTTTAATTATCTTGGTGTTCACGACCTTGTCCCACTGTATTATTTTAAAGTGCTTTATAAATAAATTTGGTTTGAGTCGAGTTATTCCATTAAATCCCACTGTCACATTGGCACCATCAAATCAAATGACAGGGATTTGTGGGGTGTAGGCCATAAAACAAGAGTTGTAAATTTGTACATAAAGAAAATTAGTCAAAATATACAAATTATAAAACCAGGTTTTTATTTATTTATTTATTTATTACTTTTAATTCACTACATTGAACATTTGCATGTCTAGATATGCAATCTAAACTTCTTAAACAACCTTGGTAATGTTTGTTCACGTGTTCCATAGGAAAAAAAGTAAATTTTCTAAATTTATTTTTGTGTTTTGTATCGTATATTTTGCAGTATACAGTCTATGCAGTATGTGTATTGTAGAAACTCACTATAAGGACCTAGAGGGTTGGTTATGCTGAAAATGGATACCACATTTACCATAAATAAATTGAATTTAAAACATAAATTTAATGGGATATATGAGATAAAATGAAAGTAGCTCAAAATAACCAAAAACCCAAAGCGTCCTCAAGGTTTAAGAGGAGTTTTCAAACTATCAACAGAAATGCATCATTTCTTCACATCTTCAGTGCCAGGATGTCTTTTTACTCCTGTGGCAAGAAATGGCAAGAATACAAAGAGGAAAAAACTTTACAATGCCAACTTTTTTTTAGAACATGTTGCAGGTCTGAAATTCAAAAATGGATGTATTTTAACATACGAAATGAAGTTCACAAGAGATGCCTGAAGTATCTCGGATTCATACTGTGAGGGAAAATATGAAAATCAAAGGAAAGCTTAGACTTGCTGGGCTTTTTTTAATTTGCATTTTCCATGGAGTCTCAACTTTTTTTTATGGTTTAGACTTGTAGGCAAATATGTTTTGATTTGCATACATTTTCAACACAAAAAATGCACTAAAGTACAGACCTAAGAAAAAAAGTATATTTTCTTTCCACTTGTCTGAAAGAAAAGCAAAATTATTGAAAATAAAAAAAAACTGAAAACTTCAAATTAAATAAAAAGAGAGGTTTTTACCTGCAGTTTACTACCAAAGAAAAGGTTTTATGCATTAACAGTGTTCTTTAAAATGTCTTGGAGAGATCTGCAGACCATAAAAAATTATCAGCTTTCACAAGGTTGTGTTATATTTGTCACACTATAAATACAACCTAGGCATTTCTGTCACGTGCAAGACTAAAGTTGAGTAAAGCCTCTAAAGTTAAGGCTGGTAACTTATCCTAACATCATGTATTTAATTTGTACAATTTACAAAGGGGAGAAATGCAAAGACAGTCAAAGCTGACAGTGAATTCACATGAGAGAGGGTAAACACACACACACACACACACACACACAAACCCAACAACAATAGCGTTTCAGCATAAGAGAAAGTCTAATCAGATCAGAGTATATTTAACAAAGCTAACCCTGGGCCAGGCTAACCCCAGCTAACCCCACACTCAGTGGATTGGACACATCTCACTAAGGTAATGCAATGCAACAAACTCTATCTTAGTGACACTTTGTCTCAATTATTCTACTGCAACTTTTAAAGAGGGGTTCTTCATGGTGATACAGAGTACATGTTGACGTGCCAGAACAGTTTTAGCTTCCTATGGAACAAAGAGAATTAAGAATAATTTTAATTCTCTGATGTCGACGAGGTGCATAAAACATTCACCATCCTCCGAGTGCACATTAACATCATCACTGTTTTACACCAGAGTTACACTGGTACAAAGACACAACCAGATCCACTTTTACCACAAATACAGCCACATATGACAGTAAATATAATGCAGAAATCCAGACTAATAAAGAAGATTACCTGGATAGTGGTGTAAGCAGGCAGAAAGCTTTATATTTCTATCTATTGCTTTTTTCTTTGATCTCAGATTGACATCTTTAATCCCTTGTGGATATCATTAAATCTGGTATATGCATATATATTCTTATATGCATTAATTTATAAGATACATGAACTCTTTATGTACAAACTTTAACTGCATTATGCACTTCATACACTTTGTCTGACTTTTGTTTGTACACGTTAAAAGTCTGTGGGAATGATCGAATGTCCTCCCTCCTCCTGAGCTGCTAAAGTGTTAAGTAAACAGGCTTTCAAGATTCAAAGTTTAGTTGACACATATTTTGTTATAAGCTTATAACATGCAGTAAAATGTAACCCTGAAACATTCCAAGGACTTCAAAAGACTTCAAAAATGCAATAAAATAAGTTTTGGAAAACACAATAAATAAATACATTTCCAAATGAAAATGAACTAAAATGCTGGAAATGTGCTAGAAATATGGTTATCATGAACAAAAATTATAAATACTAAAAAGAAAAAAAATAGATGCTAAGAATATACTACACAGTGTAAAACAGGTAAGTAAACATAATTAAATTAACAAGCAACAGAAAATCAAATTTAAAGTGGCACAGTGACAATGAAAGTGCGAAGGTGGTAGTGTGACACGTGGAAACAACATTATGAAGTTATGGCAATCAAAGGTGACATTGTGAATTTTATGTAAACCAAAATGACAAAGTGAAAAATGTCCAGGGCTCATGCAGATGGTAACCTGGCCTGGTTGAGGAGCCTGATACTCTAAAGACGAACGCTCCTCCTCAAATCTTCCTCAGTTTTGTGTCTGAAAGAATATAAGATAATATAGATTGTTATTCTAGCTTTAAACATGAAAAAATGCTTTACTCTGCTCTCTTGTCAGTTAAGCAACCTTAAACTAAACCCAAATCACTGCCCACTCATCCACAGCCGCCTCAAAGTGTCTGTGAATTTTCAGAAATTCCCCGTTGCCTCAATAATGACAATAGCATTATCATTTTATTCAATTTACCATCATTTTTCATTGTTTTGAAATACTGAATATGCATAAACTATTTTGATAAAATCAGATCGGTGTTCATGAAGAACTATTTTTCTTCTTCTGCATAGGCATAGACTGTATAAAAAGAACTGGACAAACCGTCTGTGATGTCACACACTGGTTGTCTGAAGAGTGCTTTTGAACCTTTTTCCTTGTATAGCACAGCGTCATGTTAGAAATGGACACATCTGCTTGGAAGAGTCCTGATATGATCCTTAGTGATCCCCACTGCCATCAAGATCAAGTGCCTGCTTACTGACATAAATAAATCAGGGAAGGTGCAGGGAGCTTGCATGAATTTTTCCAAACATGAAAATTATATATTGGTATGTGGCTGAAACATCTGTAGTGTGTAAATTCTACAATACATAAAGTGGTGGTGCCTCCTCTGCCTCTGCCACTGTGAAAGCCAACTAATGTTTGCAGTTTGAACCACCAGGTGGGGAGGAGACATAAGTAACACATAACCGGTAACCAGCCTATGTCTTTTCTGAACTGTTGTTATACTTGCTCTGTAACTGCTTCCAGGATTGCACCTGCATAAAAAAGGTATATACACCTACATTTCACCACCTGCCAGTCAGACTATAACGTTAATTATATATTTAAATTATGCACTCACTCATCTGTGAGTTGAGGAGACCAGTTGTCAAGTTTTTGTTTGATGCAGCTGCTCATCTGGCTCACTATGAAGCCATTTCAGAATCACATCTCTGGTTTCAATGCAGTGTTGCCCGAGAGCCTGAAAAACAGTCCTCCTCATTGATTTCTGACCTTGTCCCATGTGCACCAAGATTTCTGCAGGATCTCCAACTCTTCTGATGATCTTATATACCACAGATTATGATACAGAGTCAAAGCATCATCAGTAAAGAACGCTATTCCAAAGTTGTTTCACAGTTTGTAGACGCATTTTATTTTACATGTGAGTGAAGTTCTTCTTAGCTTCACTTCTGAGTCTCTACTTCGCTGAGATATTATTTTTATACCCAGTCAGACCTGAGGCCAATTACTGACTTTCAATTAGCTGCAAGATTTTCTTTCAGGTGTTTATTTTAAGTACATTTTATTTTGTGGTCTTTTGTTGGAAAATCGGATCTTTATTTTATTGTTAATAAAATACAGGATTATGAGAACTAGAAGTCATTGAATTCTGTTTTGATTTAAATTTCACATTGTGTCCAAACTTTCTTAGAACTGTAGGCCTACTTGATATGCAGAACAGGCCATTTTGCAATGATAGACATTTAAGTACAAGATTGTTATTATTGTTTGTACGTTTCATCACTGTCATGGATCAAGTGGTTAATCAAGTACCTCAAAGTACATAAAAGCTGAGATGCTGTTGACAATTCTATTATGGGTTATAGTTGTGTGTAACTTTAAAAATAGAAGAGCATTATTTATTGGCTGTTTAGAAAAATCATTAAATAACCGAATCATGACATGAGTATTTATTGATGAAGAAAAAACGCAGACTAGGCTCTGAATCGAACTGGTTTTCATCTCAGTGTTCCCTCCCGTAATAATGATGGTTCACTTTGCTGCCGTGAAACTTCTCCGCATGTCTGGTACTCTCAGACTTGACTTGAATTTGGCAGTTTGTGGTTTCTGTTGTAACCACTGATGTTTGGTGCACCTGCGAAAAAGGAAATAATGCAGACTACACAGTGACCTTTGCATCTGCTTTTGATTTGGCTTCAGTGAAAGCGGAGCGTGAGACGCTGTTTGTGCGTCAATGCAGAATTTCAGCCACCTGCTCGTCACCGGCCATTATTTCTCACAGTTCATCATCACTTTTGTTTCCTGTGTGTTTCCGTTAAAGGCGCTCCTCCTGTTCGACAGCATTCGCAGAAAATGAATCATTCAAGGTATAAAATCAAACCGCGCCAACATCTGACGCTTCTTCTTTCAGCTCATTAAGTCGTGCATGGAGAGAATCTGGTCGTGCACTGAGGAATTTTTTTTTTCAAATATCAGTTTATATTTAAAGTAGTGAATTAAAGTGGCAGGTCTAATGTCTGTTATCTTGTAATCCATGCTGCCCCGAGATGTATTTGACAGGCTCTCTGACTCACACAGGTTTTATAGCATTTCAAGCCTCTCGTTGAAATGATTTATGCGGTTGGCACAGATGTTGCTCAGATCCTGATTTTTCATTCAATTACTGAATCTATCGTGCTGTTTTAATTATGGCTATGAAAAGTCCCATATCCCTCTTCTTCAGCGGTACTCCTCAGCCCACATTACGGCCCTGAGATAATGTGGCCGTCCATGAAGGAACTCCTCCTTCATTCTTTTCCTTCTGTATGTTGTGAAGGAGGCGGGTTCTGGTTGCTGAATATCAAACAGGCCACCAAGTAGTTTCATAGTTTGACACAGAATGAAAGTCAAGGGTGTAACGTGATACGTGTTGTTGTATTTTGTCCTCTAAGCTCCTACACTGCAGCACTGAATGTGTTCAGTTAATTTAGGTTCATTTACGGCACCAAGAAGAATGACCACTCAGATCTACAATGCCTTTAAATGAAAAAAAAATATTGATTTTGAAAAGTTGAACATTTTCCTGTGATCATGATGAAAAGTGGGTGTCATACTAATGCCTCAGAGATACAGTACAACGCCCCACCTTTTAACCGTGACTTTACACCACTGTTCATAGCAGCCAGTTTTAAGGGGTGAAGTAAGTCAGTGGGACCCAGTCCACAGTTTTACTCCCCCCACTATAAACCACTTGACCATCAAATTATACAGGACACTAGTTGATCTGAAAACAGGACTGTTAGAAGAGGTCACAGCAGTGAAAAACGCCAGAGATGAAATGTTTAAAGTTGGACCATTAAATCACAGCCGTTAAGAGTTTGTTCTGACTACTTGTGTGGGCTTGCTGCCCCTGCTCAACACAAGCCCACACACAGTGGGGCTCCCTGACCGGTTACTTGCAGCCATGTGCTGCCGACACTAGGGCCCCTGCTGTTTGAGTTAATATTGCATATCATGTACCTGATGCATGTTTTTTTTTTTCAAAGACTGACATGCCAAATGCAGACAGGTTACACGTGTGAGCCATGATGCGTTTATGTACGCATCATAAATGGCAAATATATTCCAGGCCTAATACAAGATTCATCATCTCCAACTTGCATATGCATCATTTGCCTCGTTTAAATCACTTGTGCAGCATTTAAGCCTGAGTAAAAGGTTTATCCACATAAATCCTGGAGGACTTACGGAGTTCTTGATGGTTGCTGTGTGACTACTCACCATGATTGTAATCATCAGCTTTATTCTACGTTCACACTACCAGCAACATTGTCCAATTGTGACTGAGGCAATAACGACTCACAGATGATCGCTGGTCTGCACAGAGTGATGCAACCGAAAAGATAAGTAATGTTTTGTGCAAAGGGGTGGAGTCTGAGTGCTTACATAGTGAGCAGTAGTGGATATGGAGGAGGTAACGCTGCCTTTTCTGCAGCTGAGGCCAACATACGATGATGGTTCAACAGGCCTTATTTAAGGGAGGTAGTCAAAAAGGTCAAGATATAGGCAAGATAAGGAAGCCGTATGAACACTGAGCGTGGCGACACATGAAATAACATCATTCAACTGTCACACGGAGGGGAGAAAAGCTTGTCAATCCAGCAGAGGAGTTTTTCAGTTACTGAAGGCAGAAGCACCCACAAACAAGCAGCAACTCAAAGGGATTCCAGTGAAGGCCTGACAAAGCATCTTCAGGGAGGAAACTCACACTCTGGCGATGTCCACGAACTCCAGACTTGAGTCAATGACTTGCCAAGTATTAAAACTTATTTAACAATGTCACTTTGTCCAAAATACTTTTGAGAGCCCGATAAAGGTGGTACACTCCTTAAAAATGGCTGTAATTCCTAAATAGTAAATTATATAGGTTTGTGAAACCTCTTCAGTTAAAACTAAAGTCTACATTTTGATCACTTTGTATATGTTAGTTTTATTTCAAACCCAAATTCCAAAGAAGCTTTGGACCTATGCAAATACTTCTGGGATTCATTTTTAAATCACTCATTTTGTTTCATTTAAGAGGGCCACTTTGCACAAACAGGAACTAATTTGTTTAGAGTTCCTCCACGTCCTTCCAAAGTTTGCAAGTCTGCACCCTGCTCATCATCGTCACCTCTTTGAAATGTTAGTCACACTTTCCGCAGAACATTACTCTTGACAGCCAAATGGCAGCCTGCGTGGCATAACGAGATGACACATCTTAAGTTGATAAGCTAGATAACAAGATGCACATCCTCGGTTCTCAGAAGTGCTCACCAGCAGCCGTCGTGGCGCTGCACACATCTGAAGGTCTCTCCCGAGTCCTTGGAGTATCAGCTCAGCCGCGCTCTCTACCTGTCTTTCTGTTCTGAGGTTTTGTTTTTCTCTCTCACATAGAGGAGTTCTTCTCCATGCTTCCAGTAGTCCTCATGCATTTTTATCGCCATCTGGAGAATACCAACAGGTCGTAACGGTGGGGTGGGGGAGGCTGTGGTAGTTCAAAGCGCTTGCTGAGGAGACTCATTCAAAGTCGACTTGACTAATTTGACTGACCATGACTTGTTTGCCCGTCAGCATGAAACGATGTGTCCACCTGTTCATATTTATTTCTGTAGATGGAGGAAACCTGTTTTTGTACGCACCAATACCTTGCATTTATGTTTGAATAACACACCAGCGCAAATTATTCCTCTCGTCTTGTGCCTCCTTTCTCCCACTCTCCCTCGGCCCTTAACTTTTCCCAGGAGCCCCGGCGTTTGATGGGCCGTCCCAGACGCCAGTTGACATTTTGTCCCCAGTCCGACCGGATGCCACATAAAAAATTCACTCAGGCAAGAAGCCGTGAGGAATACCCAGCTCCCCCCACTCCTGCCGTGCACATCTCAGCGGGGAGTGCAAGGTGAGCAGAACTTGAGCTTGTCATGGCTGCACGCCTCTGACAAACATAAGTGGATGCTAATGGCAAAATCGTGACAGAGCAGAGTCCCACCACCATATGGCTAATTGCCACAACAATATCCTCTGTGTTATTAATCACGTTTTCATAGCGTGCCATGATAATTGGAATAATTAGGAGGGGAGCAGGCACTGGGATGTTTCTGCAACATCCTTAGCTTGGAAAAAATTAGAAACCCCTGCAAAAAATGTGTCCCTTTCCCTTGCCTGTCTCCACATGTCGGGTCGCCCATACATCCCAGAATTGTTTTTATTCCTCTCTTTTACCTCTTGCTTTGTCTTGTTATTTTTTCTCTCTCTTTCTCTTGTTCCCTCAGCCTCCTTTTACTTTAATCGCTCTCTTGCTCCCCATTCCCCCGTCTTGTTTACCATTTTGCAGTAGAAAATGGAGTTGATAATTAATGAATCCAGTGACTTGACTGTCATGGAGATGTTGTTCTGGGGCGTCGTCGGGGCATTTCTGGTGGCTTAAATACACCTTAACTTTACTACTGAGATTAACCTGCAATGTGCAAGGTGACTGCTTTCTCAGATGTTTTTGAAACATAATATCTACAATTTGTCACTTCATGACCAAAGGTTTTTTTTTTTTTTTTTGAGATTTTAAAGAAGCTACTGGCTTATAATGGGCAAAGCATATGTAAGTTATCAACTGATTTTATGCTGAAGATTTGTTGTACCTTCACAAATCAACGAGAACTCTTCAAGCACTTCTCTTTATGGCATCCTGTGGGCCATGACTTCATCTTCAGTAACCCCCTTTGCTCATAAATCTCCCTTTTTGTCCAGGAGCAGTTTTCATGTCTCCGTAATATCCCAGGCATTGATTGTAATATTTACTAATCAATAGGACATCTGTAGCATGACAGCATTATTCCAGTTATCCAGGTTCCGTGTCTGGAAATAAACCCCGTAGATATCCAACTTTTTCAGTGAAGTCTTAATGAAGACATCTTTCTTTGAGCTTTCTGACCTCCATAAAAATAATGAGCACATTCAAGGAGACACATGGATGGAGATCATGACTGAAATGAGAAGGAGTAATAATAGATAACCAAAGGGAGTAAAAGGGGTAGAAATAGGCAAAGCTCACGAGAACATAAGTAGTTAAAGGAAGGAGATATAAGAAGAGGAAGCCTCCTCTTTAACCATCATTTTCAGATTAATGGGAAAGTTATTATTCCACTTTCCATGTAATTTCTTCTCATGATTTCTTCCAGATCCAAAATTGTTATAAATCCATGTGGAAAATAAACTTGGCAGTTTATTAAAGACATAAAAAAGTTAATGAGAAATAAACACTGTGGTTGCTGAAAGTAATGTTATTGGCATTGGTGAGGGTTTACTTTGGTGGACCATTTGACATGGTTGCTCTAAAAGTCAGCACAGGAAATGACACAACACTGCCTTGCAACTTCCTGTTTTGAGTCTCCAGGTGGAGAGGCAGTCAGTTGTTGCTGTTGTTAGCATCATCTCAGAAATAGGATGTTATTTTAGGTGGGAAAGTCTAACCATGGATATGACCCATTAGTAAAGGATGTGGCTTCCAGAGGTGGCATGAATGTTGCTTAAAATAACACAGGCAACCTTTTTTAAGTGTCTAAGGAACCATCATGTGAAAAAGCAAGAGTCAAAAGGAGAGACAAATGTACAGCGGTAGCAGAGTTTACTTTTCAGAAATGAGAAATTCCTGAAGGCCTCTCCAGAGTGCATGATTTTTAAATTTTTTTACAATGTAAGACTTGGATCTGCGTAATCTTGGGTAAGACGTCAAGAACGGTATACACAAACTGCACAATAATGCCCCCAACCCCAACCCCGTGTCACAGGCTATGGCCTGACATGGCTGGATGTAGGTTGCATCATCAGCATGCGGAGCAGTAAATAAATGAAAAGTGCAAATGAACTGTTATCCAGTAGCTTTTAATGCACCAAAAATGCTTAAAAAAAATAAGTGGGAAAGGAGAATGCATTCCTGCTCATGATTCAGGAGAAGAGACCAACTTTAGATTTCAGTTTTAAAAAGGCAGCACCTAGTACACAGTGATGTGTTTCAGGCTGCAGATACAGGCAATACATACTTGTAATATCTTCATAGTGTTGAATTCTGTTCCTGGACCTCCACTAATTCTGATTCTTTCTCATTCTCATAAGGCTTAGTTTATGTGTTTTAAGGCTTAGTTTTAAGGCTTAGAATTGTGCTGGATCGCATTAGTGCATTATTTTAAGTTACATTTTAATTGGCTAGTCAATCGACAGAGTCATAGGATATCAGACACAGTCAGAATAATAAGTCAGTGTGTTGCTGGACATACTATAGCATCATCACATTGTAAGATGTGAGAGAGCCTATTTGGACCTGTGATGATGGATATTTCCATAATTCTTTCAGGACAGCGATCTTTTTGTCTGAGATGGCCAAAGTTCATTTAGAACAGGAAGTTGTAAATTTATATATTCTGATTAACGTAATTATAATAAATTTTTACTGCACTAGTCTACAGTCAGTATGAAGGACAATAGTTGTAATTGGGACATTATTCTTGTGACATTACAATAAATATTTCAGTTTGTGAAGAAAATCATGATGCTGAATTGCAGTCTCAATTCTAAGACAAAAAAAAAGTGACTAATTTTATCTAGAATCGTGCAACCCTACTCAAAATATAAAGGCCTTTTTTTTTTTTAAACGTTTCTGGCCGCTATTTAAGTAGACATTAATTCTTTATTTGACATTTTAAAAATTATTTGATTAATTTGTGACTTCAAATAAAACATAAATTAAAAATAAGTATTATCCACTATAACCACACTTTATATTTAATTTGTTAGTTGTTTAGAATATTTTTTTGACATGTTTATTTTTACAGTATTTTCATTTTTTTTAAATCATGCATTTCTTTCAACATGGGACTATAGGTATGTCTGATAGTTTAACTTTATGAGAGCTGTTGAGCAGTGTCTTTAAGTATTTTTGAAGGATGTGACGTTTGTGATGTTTAAGGAGTTTTGTAGAACGAGTCGCTGCATCATTTCACTGTTTTCTCTCGTTGTTCAAAAGGGTCTCCGTAATGACTCAACTCTGTTTAGGAAGTTCGACTTTGTTGGACAGTCTGTTAACGCCATTCACACCTCCCCCCCTGAACGGCTTATCAACACTTCAGCTGATGGAGGCAAAGACCAAGCTCTTTTTTTTTTTATCCTCCACCTCCCACTCATTCACTGCACTTTTTCACAGCTCTTTTTCTCTCTCCATCATCCTCTCACTTGTTCACAGACAAGCAGCCTGCACAGATCCTTACACCTCATTGTACAATTTTACAAAACACACAAAAAAAATAGTTGCGTTGAATACGAGAAGATAGCTGAAATTGTGGCTTGTTTTTCTATCCATGTCAGTCATCAACCCTGATCCATTGAGCAGGATTTACACCTGCATGTTTGAGGCTTCGATTACTTACTTTTTTTTTTTTTTAAATCAGACACATTAATAAAGGAGGTGTTTATGGCTTTAATAGGCATGCTTTGGGAAGATTAAACTTTTTCAGAAGCAGTCAGCTGCTCAAATTGTTTTACTGACTGCGTCTCTGATTTCATGATTGACTTACTACAAAAGAGAGTAGCAACAAATCTGCATACTTGACTGTTTTTGGGTAAAAAAAAACTCATTTAATCTGATCAGCGATTAATACAACTTTTTATATGTTAAATAACTTCACTGTCTTGCTCTGTAGTCATGTGGTAACCAAATGATGGATGGATGGAAGGATGGATGGATGGATGGATGTATATGGGAAGTTTCAGTGTTACAGTAGCAAGATTAAGAGACAACATACAAACATAAAGAAATATATAGAAAGCCTGTCAGGGGAAAGAATGCATAATGCCACTGCCAAATAACAATTGCCAGTTTTATATAGATAAACTTTCAGATATTTGGATAGAGGAAGCTTCGGTCTGTCTTCCTCCATTAAAGATGAAGTGCATGAATCACACCAACCAAGCAGCCAGAGGATAAGAATATTGAGTAAATTACCTGTACTACTATTGTGACTAAGCTGTGACGAAGCGATTACCTGAAATGACCCAAAGACTGAATAGTTCCCACAGTTTCACATTTTTCATCCTCTCTGTGGACTCCCTGAAGCCAAAAGAAAAGCTGCTAATATTTCCATTTTAAAAGTTAAACTTGACACAGTAACTTTTAAGAACAATGGACTCATATTTTTAAACTTGTTACCAGCCAATTTACAGTGTTTTTCATGTGAAATGGGTGAAAGTATAATCCAACAAGCTAATGATATTGTAATAATACATTATCAACCAAGTTTGAGTTTTAGGTCTTTATTTTTTATCATTTATTTATTATTATTGTTTCTGTCTTTATTTTTTAAATATAGATATTTGAAATTTTGATTCCTTTATTTATAATTACTTATTGATATTAATGATATTTATTAATCAATACCCTACATTTATCATTTACCTTTTTAATGATTTAATTGCTTACTTATGTGTTAAACATGTTTTACTTGATGACTTTCAGTTTCCTTATAAACTAAGGTACTTTTTTCATTTCTGCTCAACGCATTCATTCATTCAT
>JAOWBL010000008.1:18516371-18528899 GCA_028564865.1 Zenarchopterus dispar
CATTCATTCATTCATTCACTCATGTTTTAATTCATTTATTTGTTTTTGGTTGTAGAAATGGGGAGGTTTTTTATTTTCTTAATATTACTTTGTTTTTTTAACCTGTAAAGCACAAGCTGTATGAAAAGTGTTCCACAAATAAAGTTTGACTGATTGATTTGACATTTGGCAGCAATACTCAGATATTTTTCTCTTTAACATCATCCACTTGTTCCATCATCATTCCAGCATCATGTGATTTCCTCATAAATATTTGTAATCCAGAACAGCTGTCAATGAGTTAGAGGTTTTTAACATTGCGTTGAAACATCTTGATTCTTCTCTTTTTCCATATTAGGTTGTTGATTACCTCGTGTGTTTGGGATCATTGTCCTGTTTCGTGACCAACAGATGGGCTGACATTTGCCTCTGCAAGACTCTGGTACACAGAGGAGTTTGTAGTCCACTAAGCCCCACTAGACTGTTGGTATGAGAAGTTTGTTCACCAAACATGGTTCTATGTATGATGACCAAACATCTCAGCTTTGGTCTCATCTGTACAAAGTCAATTGCTCCAAAACGCCTCATGGTGTGTTCAGATGCAACTTTGAAAGTCTGCATGATACAGTCTACACATTAAGCCCCGCAAGGAAACGGAGTAAAGCTCCGCTTAAAATTATGAAAATGATTCCTACCTAAACAAAGTGCGAACAGCTCAGAGAACAGATTTTAAACTGACGAGAAGGAAGCTTGTCACAGAAAACTGCCACTGGTGACCAGTTGCAACGGGCTACAAACAGAAAGGCTGCTGTCATGTGAAAGTTAAGACTCCAAGGATGCCACGTTGTAAAGATGACCAGTTTGGGACAAAAAATCCACTGAGCTTGCAGTCAGAGAATAACAAATAAAAGAAAAAAAACAACTTCACTTCCTACAGGCTAGCTCTGAGCTATAAATAGAAACACCACAGTCAGGTGATTCGTCTGTGGGAGTGACGAACATGAGATTTTGAAGTTGTTTCTCAAGCAAAGTTCAGCTTCTTCTCACCGGTAGTTTAAGACGCTCCAGAAAGCAATGACTGAGGGGAAATGAGAGAGTGACCATGCTTAAGTAAATTTCTGACAGGACTGTAAAAGGGATTGAACTACTTTGTGCTGCTTTAAGTGAAAAGACTGTAACTGAAACTGAATCAGAATGTGCTGCAAAAAGAAACACTGAACGGCAGGTTAAAGTGGGAGTTGGTGAGAACTACATCACTTTGAGTCCAATAAAAGCTTTCCAACAAGTGCTTCCATCTAAAACCAATCTGACAATAGCAGCACTAGCACTGCAGCGAGTAAATAATTGCTTAGTTTACATGCAAATAAACAGAAAAGGACGGTATCCTCCCTCAGAGGTCACAGGGAGTCTGTAGCTTATTTCTGTGTACGTGGAAACAAGAAATCAGGTAACATTTAATTTATGTTCCTACACTGAACTAACGACATACGTACGCAGTGGGAGGAGGACAGATACGTAGTAACCTCCACCATAGCCTGACCTGTACCTCTCCAGAAATGTAACTACACTTCTTTCTATGTATTTGCTGCTACTACTTTGTATTTTTGAAGCAGGGTAGAAAATATCACGTAATGTTGGTAAAAGTTATTTTTGCTCAACATTTGTCAGCTCTAACTCACACAATACATTTTTTACTTGCTTCACTGCTTTGTCTGAGCTACATAAAGGAAGTAAACAAAAGAAACCTCTACAGTACAAGCTTCAGCGGTGTAGAAAAGAGCCCACATCGCCACCTGGTGTTTACTGGTGTAATTACAAAGCGACGCAAACGACAACTGACAAGCGTAGCCACCGCATGCAGGCTACGTGCATTGTTGTAACGTAGAACCTTAACCTACGTAAACTACTTAAACTGCATTTAAATATCAGATCTGCTCGAGCTGACTCAGCCTGGATTATATCCATGTCTCTCTGAACTTCACTCTGTTAGGAAAAAAAATTATGGTTCCTCTGCGCAAACCACTCAGGTTAACTGAACCATCCTAATTATTTGGTCCTTCTTAACATCTGCCTACAGGAAATGTTTATAGCCTTCCCCTGGCTCCAATCTGTCCCGCAGACATCAATGACTCTGATGTTAGGTGCTTATTGTTCTCTTTCAGATGTGTGTGATATATGCTGAATAGACCTAAAAGAGTGATGGTTTTTGTGTGGAATTAGGAGGAACCCATGATGCTTTTCTGCCCCTCACATTGCCTTTTCAGACAGTTATGGATCCAGGAATGGCAAAAAGCAGCTGCTCCTCTGACCATAAACCCCAGAGCAGAGGCCTTAATTGCTGGACTAAAGAGAGGGAATTATTTCCACCCAAGCCCACCCTGGGGACCAGGCGACCAGAAAAGAAAGGGCAGCAGGGGATGTGCGGATGGACAAAATGCCATTATGGATGGCATGGTGTGGACAGATTTTGTCACAGTGATCAGAGGGCGTGGGCGGCCAGTTAAAAGTGTCCCTGGTTCACAGTTCCTGTAAAAGCTTCAGACTTGAGAAGGAAACTGGGTCATGACTGAAAGTAGGGTGCTGTGTATGGATGCTGAATGTGGCATGTTGGCTGTTTTTTTTTTAAGGCTCATTTTTAAAAATGCTTTAAAGCCATAGTTTATGAAACTGCCATTCAAGTGTAAATTGTTCTTTTTAACTAGAATTGTTCTGTTTATTGCATTAGTGTGAGTAAACTTTGGTTGGCATTTGGTTAGCGTGTTTATTTTACTAGGTGTAGTAAGGTCGAGGAGTAGGTGATGGGGATGGGTTTGAATTTATTTTGCAAGTGTGTCTTATTGTATTGACTTCATCATCATTGCTTTCTGTATAGGCTGTGATGTGAGAATAAATACAGCACAAATAATGATTAATAAACCATTCTGGTGTTAATTTGTAACAAGAATCCTATGTTTAATGTTTGTTTTTTTTTAAATCAATCTGGATACATATGAGTTAGTGTCAAGACTGGCACAGTTTGATCTGATTGATCGTCTGATCTAACAAACTTTTTTTTGGACCTGAGATGGATTCTGTCAGAGAGATACTGGTGTGTTGGATCAGTGTCATACAACAGGCCTCCACCAGTGAACCGGACTTCCTCTCCAGCCCATCAGGAACCCTCACACTGGCCAGTCCCCTCCACAAATACAGGCAAGTGTGGGCCCCCACTCCCCAGGCCAGTGGAAAGCAGATCAAACCAGGATCCACGGATTCTTTTGTTTAAAACTATAGAAGAATTATGTCTTTTCTTTAAAAATATGACACATTCTCACGAGAAGAAGAAACACTTCAGTTCATCTTAATGTAGATAATTCATCATTTCTGCCATAGGAGGGGATAAGAAGATAACTTTTTTCTTATTAATTGTCTTTTATTGGTTTCCAGTGCATATGTGTCACCAGCAGATCAAGATTGCCAATAAATGCTGACTTCCATCCTCGCCCCTGTTGTCAGATTGACTTAGAAGTAAACATTTGTTGGACAGCTTTTATTGAACTCAAAGTGTTGTTTCTAAAGTGGCAATACATTTTTATCATAATTCTCATCATAATTTTCTCGTACAATCATTTCTGTTTAGCTATTTAGTTTTAGTTGTTGATGAAAACAATGGCAAATAGTTTTTTTGTTTTTTGGAAGTGAACATGGTTGTTTCTGCTGGTCCTCAGAAGACGGCAGTTATACGAATGCAGTTATGTGGCTGTGTGCAGCTACTGCCTGCACACGTTCAACTGCTGCTCTGTTATCATTTACAACATGGTTCAAGCCCTTCTCATCAAAAGCCTCCTTCAGACACCGGGGCCGAGCGTGCGCTCGCCTGCTCTCCCTCTCTCATCTCTAGAGGTGAGCTCTAGGTTGCTCCCCATATTAGTTTGCTTTCCACTTAATGAAGCGCTGGAGCGTGAAGGTCCAAGCACTCCTAAACGCTGCGTTCATTAAACCAGTGGTGCTTAATGATGACGGCAAAGGCATCGGCGACCCGTTGGCTCCTACTGAGGGCGACCATTAGCGACAGAGCCAGCCAGCTGGGGGGAGACGGTGGCATGGAGGGAGGGAGCTGTCAACTGTCAACAACACTGTCACAAGGACGCGTAGCCCTCCGTAAATGACTGCAGCAGAGTCGCTGAAGCAAGTTTTCATGTAAAACTTCAGAAAATCCCAGCCAGTCAAGCGCAGCGCCGCTGCTGATTTTGAAGAATTCAAAGTAACTTGTTTCGGAGCAATCTTCTGCAATCAAGTACTCGCGTAAACAATTTCTGTGAAACAGTGTGTTTACATGCTTTTATTCATGGAACAGTTAGTCAGATGAGTTGGGTGTGGTGGGAAACGATTGATTTAAAATCAGGAAAATAGATGCATTTTAGTATATATTTTTTTAAAATGAAATGAATGTTAAGTACTTCAGGATTTCCATAAATGTCCCAATGAATTCTTAGCAGACAAAAACAAATGAAATGCTTTACTTCTTTCATCTGCAGACCTACAGCTGCACTGCAAAAACAGCTGGTCTAAAAATAAGCCTAATATTCCACAAATCTAGTCAAAATTCTTATCTTGAGCAAACATTCCTTTACCAATGGAAAAAGACTTTTGTCTAGAATTCTTAAAACTAGAAAAATATTTGTAAATGGTCTTCTAATTCCCTTTAAAACAAGGTGTTTTTACGTTTTTCGAACTAAGTTTTTGCAGTGTGTCCATTTGAGTTGACAGTAAAGGATGAGATTTCCTTTCAGACATTTGAGTCAAAGCATTTCATACCACTGTGCTTTTGTTATGGAGACAGTTGCGTGATACCCCAGCAGTTCGGTGGTACAAAGAGGTCCAAAAATGAAGTATTTAACTTTCATGACTAAAAAAATAAAATTGAATATCCATGCTAGAAAGCAGCAGATGTCTAAGTACTTGAGAAAGCTTGCTCACACACATTTTCATAAGTGGTGGTCATCTGTGTGTCGGCTTATATTTCAAGTAACTTTGATTATAATATAATAGCTTTATTTTAAAATGCTTCTTGAGTATAACAAGTATTAATCAGTAGTCTTGTTCATCTAAAATTTTGAAAGTTAATTATTCTGGAGTAAGAAGACCATGTTGGCTCTTATTTTTGAGGTTATTCATTAATTCTCTGTAATTTCATTTCATGTGAGAGTTAATATGTTAATATTCCTGAGTCTACTTTAAATATGAAATTGGTATAAATGTCTCCAGATCACACCGAGGGAGCCTCCATTCAGTCCTCCAAGCACTGGTCTTCCCGTGGCATGTGGGTGATGTCCTTCTCTGTCTGGGTCTTCCACCATCTGCAGACCTGTCCACAGTGAACCCTCCTCTCAGTTACTTTGACCAGTAATTGATCCAGAACTCTCAACTGCCACCTCCAGCAGGCATGCACCCCTTACTGACAGCATGCTCTGGTGGCTCAGCATACTTAACGTTGGTGAAGATTTGAGAGGGGTCCAGTTTCGGTGATTTAAGGTCTGGGTCCCACCCACAAACTCTAAAAAGCAGTGGACAAAGCATTAGGTCTCATGACCCACTGGTTTTGTACAGGGTGCAGGATGTGAAAAATAAACGTAATGCTTTATATAAACACTCCTGGTGTACAAAAAAAATTACCCATCTCCGAGTTGTCATGGTGGTGAAATCAAATGATTGAGACTAAAATATTTATTAGAAACAGGTTGTAAATATGTTTATTTCTCCTTTAAAGTTGGACATTTTAACATGGGAGTCAATGGAGATAGACTTGCTTTTGCAGGTAGCCTCTAGCGGCCAGTTAAGGAACTGCAGCAAATCTCAGTTCTGCATGAGACTCACTATGTGGCTCCAGGGCTTGAGGCATTGCATAACCTGATCTGTACAAACATGAAGGGTATGCATGTGACACTGAACTAGTTTAGCCATATGTCCAAAGATCAACAGGAGCCAGAAAGCAAGCAAGCAAGTGACTGATTAATGTTTGTGAGGCCAACTGAGGAACAGGTGTACACGGGATGTAACTTGTGAAAAAAAAATCTTCCTTTCTAGGTATAAATTCCATTGGAGGCCTTTATTATTTGCTAAAATGAACTGAAGTATTATTGCAGGTGACGTTCAGTGGGTCCACTGACCCACGCCAGTAGGTGTGAGCACTGAATGTTAAAAGCCAACTGAAAAAAAGGTAAAAAATAAATAAATAACTCCAGATTCCAAAATTGAAATTCCTCAGATTGTGATGGAAGCAATATTGGCACCGCGATGCACAAAACCCATATTTCAGTTTGGCAATGTTTGACAAGACCCCAAAACTTATTCAAACTGGATAAATGACTACGGTTGGGACATTTCCAGCGTGTACCTGTGAGCCCGTGCTCACTGAAGCTCTAAATATTTGTCATAATTTTTTTAGATCTAAAGGCCATAAAATAATATTCACCAAAGTTCCAGCAGAGGGCGTCATGTAGGTAGTGGCCAGAGACGGGGCAAAAATATAAAAAAATCACAATAATTAATCAGACAAAGTTTTTATTGCTGTACATATAAAATAACAGCAGAGGGGAAGACATAATCCTGGCATTTTGTGAAATGCTGAAAAAAGGGACATATAACAAGTAGATGGGTGGTGAAGGTACACATGCACCTGCACTACAACAACAACCCCTCGAGATATAGGCGTAATATTCCTAAGTAGAGTCAAAATTGTTTTCTTTTTAGCACAAATGTATTTGCAAAGTTGTAAGAAAAATGTTCTGGACTCGAATTCTTAAAACCAGCAAAAGTGTCTAAAAAAAAACCCTTCTGATTTTCTTGAAACAAGGTGTTTTTGCTTTCTTGGAAATGAGTTTTTGCAGTGTGGTGGAAAACAGAAATGAAGAGAAACAAGTTTGAGTCAAGCATTTTTCTTTGAGACTATAAAAACATGTCAGACAAGTTTATGTATCTTTAATGTGCATTTAGGCCAATGAGCTATAATATAGAAATAACTAATACTTTCTGTGTCAGAGGCCTGTAACTCATTATTCTGTCATTCTTTATTTAACTATTATCTGTGCAGTTTATGATAGAAAATATGTTGTTGGGTATTTTCATTCTTTGCAGGATGTGTTACTGTGATGAGGTCTCGTAATGTGGCGTTACGACCAAACTCAAAGGGCTGCAGAGTTTAGAAAACAGAGGCTTTAATTGTAAAATGAGTAACAAAAAGCAAAAACTAAGAACTATTATACTGAAGGAAACTGAGCAGCACTAAGATCCTAATCTCGACATTCAGACTTGAAAAAAAGCCAGTTAGATTTGTTGTTGAAGGAGCCTTGGTATTCATATTTTTAGGGACTTTCAATTAGTATCATTACCCACATTTTCTCTTTGTATTTTCAGAACCTTATTTTTTTATTAGAGCATTTGCCACATTTATTTTCCAGCAGGAGTTTAATGTTGAAGGATAACATCAAAGGTATTTAACCAAAAAGTGTTCGAACTTCAGTTTGACGTTCTGGTCTGTCTTTGTCTTCAAACTGGGTTCGGCCACTTCAGTGCAAAGATGAACACACAAATGAGTGCACGCTTTCTAACACACACACACACACACACACTGACTGCTATTTCCATGTGGGCCTCAGAGGACACACTAATGTATCCAAATATATTTACAGCAGATGTTGCATTTTATTTTTCATGATAAAAACCCATTTCAGAAAATTTACTTCATAATGGGCACAGCAAGTTTTTCTTTCCCCTCCCTCTCTTTCTCTCTGTCTTTCTTGACTCCTCCTGAGGTCGCTCCTTCCTACGGTGAGAGAAGTGCACCACCTAATGGTCGCAGATGTCTCCTTTACCAAACTTTTGGTTGCAGCGAACCGAAAGCAAAGATTAAATAATGGAAACAGATTTCTTTTTTTCACCCCAAAAAGAGTGTTTTCATGATATTACATTTCCATAAGGCAGTTAGAAGAATTGTTGAACATGTTAACAAGATCAGACCATTTGTGTTGAAAATTAAGACTCCACTGAGATTTATAATTTTGTTGACACATTAAGTTGCTATTAATTCAACATTTTAGCTTTGTATTAAATATATCACATATGTCTGCGATTAGAAGTGAAGGGAAACCTTGTAAGGTATGACTGTCAGTTGTACTGATTCACAGGTTGCTTATCTTGTATCAGAGTGGGTGGGCGATGAGAGGAGGTTTGGAGGAGAAGCAAAAGATGCAACTGTCATGCCCTCTTCAGAAGAAGAAAAGAAGGCCGGAGCAGAAGAAGAGGAGGATTAGGTGTGGTAGTCAACGAGAGGCGAGCTCCTTCAACCACCCGGATGGGTTGAGGAGAAGGAGGAGAGGGTGAAGCAAGAGAGCTGGAGAGACCGTAAGTGTGGTGTGTGAGGGCTCAGCGAGGCCTTTACAAATGAAGGCAGATGCCTGGCATTATGAACTTGTCGGGTCGCAGATGGGGATGGTGGTGATGGAGCACTCGACTCCCCGGATGGTTATCACTCACTCCTCCTCGTGCCTTTCAACTGCTGCGAGTGAGGGGTAGGGGGGGGTAAGAGAGAAACAGAGCAAGAAATAAGGAGGACAAATACAGTAAAAACACCCAGAGAAGACAAGAAAAAAAAGGGATGAGAACACAGACTTTTGACTGAGTGATTAGTAGTCCTATTTAAATAAAGAGCATGAATGCACTTTGAAGAGACACGCGTGAACCCTCTTTCTGTCCTCATATGATTGATCTGAGTGTCGGTGTGCGGTGATTGATTGGATTGCCTGCGGAACATCATCCCGCTAACTAGTCGCTCCGAGAAGGGCGTTTGTCACTGCCATTGATCTTCTTGTAAATGAAATGTTCCATTTCCAGTGCATTTTATTGTTAAATGCAGTTCATTAGCCACTCCGAGATTTATGGCCGTGTCTCCCGCGTTCGGCTTTTTAAAATAAGAGAGAGGAGTCGGGAAGAGACGGAAGTAGAAGTGGAGGGAGGCAGAGACGAGCGCTGATGCTGCAGAGCTGATGCGGACTTGATAGATGTAGCTCAAGTTTGCCAGAAGATAATGATGGAGATGAGGAAGCGAGCTTCCTGACATGGTCGAGTTAAACTTCTTATCATCACTACGGGAACTTCCTCTCTAGCCTTCATGAACAGTCTTAGTCCTAATGTACTGAAAGTCTTTTCTCGTTTATTGTTTGTTTTGTCAGAATACAGTACTTTAGTTCTGATATGTTTGTGTTTTTTAATGGCATGGATTTGGAGAAAAAAAAAGGAAAAGTATAAGAACAAATATGAGAAAGTTGGTACTGATGTTTTACTTTATAAGCACCTTCCTTAGCCTGCTGATGATTTATTACTTATTTATGATCAGAAATCAAATAATGCTGTGAACTGTTTGGGTCAAAATCTCTCGTTTGAGGATTGGACCCAAGACAAAACGATTTATTTGGTCTAAATGGTGCTAAAGAGCTGGAGTAACCCATCAGACCGCAACATGGAGCCAATAGTTCACGTGAGTTTTTGTATTTTTTTAGACTACACCAAGTTTTGCATTCGCATTAAATGTTTGTCTAAGTGTGTCTCAAATGTTAAATCTTCTGTCCTGCCTCATTGCCTGTTGTTTAAAAAAAAACCCTCAACTTAGGTTCATTTAACTTTGAATATAAATATAAGTTCAAATACCAGTTGTGGATTTTGTTAAACCCCTCTGTCTGGATCGTCTGTTGTCCATCACTAGAGGAGAACCGAGAACCTCCTGCATGCAAAGAACATCTCTGAAAAACATGCATGCGCATTTAGTCTTTACTTGTCAAAGAGCAAATAACTTATCCACTTTTTATAACTTCAGGAAATCCCCAAACATAAACACACAAGGACCCACTTCAGCTGAAATATCACAGCCAGCATGTGAGAGGCCAGTAATATGAACCTAAACTACTTTTAACACATTTTAGTGAAAGCCCCTGATTAAATTTTTTAAACTCCAAGCTCGATGCCTCTTTATTGATTAATTTGAAATTGATTTTGCACATTTTGTTTGTACTCCATGTTGCCGCTGTCTTGATTGTTTACCATTTGACCGAAGCAGATGAGAAAAGAGTTCAAGGCCTCTGTTTGTGACACCTCTGCTATTTTGCAATAAATATATAAGTAATGATCCGTTTCCATGGAAGCAGAGGCAATGGACTTTCTTCCTTTTGTCTCTGATGACAGTAGCTGGCAGTTGTTTTGTCTGATGAAAAGATAGCCTCGACTGAATGGATAGTTCTGTACAAACAGTCCTTTTTATACACTTTTTGTACATGCACAAAGTCAAAATGACCTTTGCTTGTCTGCAAGGACCCTAACCACACTGCCGCTCACTTTTCAGCCTATTCAGAGGCTTTAAAAAGAAGTTTATTTTGATGCACCTCAGTTGTCCCATGTTAACATGAACTGCTACTTGACTGCAAACACATTTGTGCCAAGACTGCTTCGAATTATGTTGTTTTGGTCCCTAACAAAAGTCTTCTTACTACCTAAAAATAGACCTAGGGTTTATTTAACTACAGAATGATCCTTAAAGATAACAACTGCGAAACAAAGAGAAACTAAAAGGGAAGAAAAAAAATCTTTAATTTGCTGGAAAGATACAGATTCACCTTGATCCTTATTTATGTTGATCCAGAGTGACGGGTACGTCCAGGTAAGCAGACCGGAAATGAAATGATGTACTATATAGGGATGGTTTGATGAAAGGGGTTCAGTTCGTGGGTTCCACTTGAGAGGACTTTACTCAGTGATGCAACTCCACTATCAAAACAAAATACAACTTTGCATGGAAATCCATATTGTGACATTGCACAAACTTACGAAACGATGTCACCACTAATAAAAGTTGTAGTCAAGGCAAAAGATGGTTCAAGATGCGTCAGCGTCTGTCTTGCAAAAGAACCATTAAACCCCTGCGACGTGCTAGAATACATACTTACATTTCACAAAACACACTCTCTAACAAGAGCATAAACAAATACCTCAATCAATACATTTGTACATAAACTAGAAAACAAGAAACACACGACCGAGTGAGCCGGAGAATGTCTTTATCTTGTCACGGTAAGTTGTTTACTGCTGGCGTTTACCTTTTCTCCTGGCAACTGTAATTAATGCGTCCCGGGACTGTATTCATAATTCACCATCTGCAAAACAAAGAGAATACTGATTATCAGAAAAGGGAAAAACATTTATTACGCCTTGTTATTCATGTAAAGTTGCTACTTACCAGAGTGGTGTTTTGTTTTGGGGTTTCTAGCAACGCGTTCAGTGCTGGGTGTTGATTGCTAGCGTGTGTTTACACCACACTTCCCCTGTCGATCAAATCATCAGCTATCCTTTTTTTGGCATGTTTGCCTTATTTTTTTTTTTAAATTTCAAACCCTGATTACACAACAGATTAAGTTTATAAATCCCTTTCAGTCTAAAATCCTTTATGAATTGATGTCCACTAAAAGTGTGTTTCTTTTTGAACATTTCCACTTTCTCATTCTATGTTATGTTATGTATTTTTATATTTCATTTTAATTTTGGGGGTTGTTGGCTCCTGGTAGGGTTTCTCACGGCATTCTGGCCCTGGTTGAGGTGCTGGATGATGGGTTCATTGAGGAACCCAGATTCTCTGTCAGGTCTAGGGACCGGGCCATGTGGAGAGGTTCCTCAGGGAACGCTCAGTGGTCAGGAAGTTGCCCATAGGCCACAGCTGGCTGGTGAGCTACATGGGACAACCACTCCTGTGGATCCACCACTAACCCAGTCTGGAGCTTTCTTAGAAGTGGTGGTGCCAAAACCTCTCAGAAATGTCAGCCTGATGACTTGACTTATTTACTTGCAGCATAATCAGTGCAGAAGCAGACCACTTTATACCAACACATTCCTGTACCACTTATACCCATGTTAGTCTAACACCAGAGTAGAACTGTAACTGTGGGTTGACATGTGTACAATATATTTAATTTCACAAATATTTAACATTTAAGTTACATAACTCCGCTCTGAAGACAACAAAAATAGCCAGGGACAGCTAAACACAAGAAGGAAGCTGTTGGTTGTACTGTTACATTCAGTAAATGATTTACAGGACAGAAGAAAGTGAAATTAAGATACTTTCAGAAGAAAACTGCTGGTTTGAAGGAAACCATCACTAATCTGTTTAACTATATATTTAATTATATCATATTTAGAAAAATATATCAAGAGAATCCACTGAATGCATGAGGAAAGCAAAGGTCTCTCTCTCTCTCAACCATTTTGGCTCAATCCCTCTTGAGCAGAGGGGTCGCCACAGCAGATCATAGCCCGCATGTCGATTTGGCTGAATATTTATGCTGGATGCCCTTCCTGATGCAACCCCGTAAGCAGAGACAAACAACCATTCACACTCACAAACCTAAGGGCAGTTTAGAATTGTCAGTCAACCTAAAGATGCAGGTTTTTGGGACTGTGGGAAGAAGCCGGAGTACCCGGACAGAACCCACGCAAACACGAGGAGAACATGTAAACTCCGCAAAGAAA
>JAOWBL010000008.1:18541060-18565223 GCA_028564865.1 Zenarchopterus dispar
TGTATGTATGTATGTATGTATGTATGTATGTATGTATGTATGTATATATATATATATATATATATATATATATATGTATGTGTATATATATATATATATAAATATATATATATATATATATATACACACACACACATATATATACCGCAGCCACAGAAGGAGAGACCGACCTTCGTCATTGGTGGAACACTTTCTGAAATCCTGCAGTCCCTGTGGGCAATATAAGACTCTGAAAGTACATTAAACAAAAACATTACCTTAATATTGCTTAGCCACATCAGTCCATATCAACCAAACTTTAAGTGACATTAGATTTATATTGCAAAGATGACATTGGGGAATTGGTTCTTAGCTGCAAATTACATTTTAATGTTTGCCTTTTCAGCCACAGTTATGGGACATTTTTAAGATCTTCCTGATTAATCCTCTCTTACAGCTGGCATGTCGCTGCTCAGGGATGACTGAGAGATGTCCGACCTGTCAGCAACTCCCACTGAAAAAGGTTCCAGTTGCTCGGAACTGGAGCGTTTCTGGGACCAGTTTACCAGAGATCCAGGGATCGCTTTTGGTTACGTAAATCAGCTGATAATCCAGTCTGTCGTCATCCTGGACCAGAAGGTCATGTGGTCCCTGAAGACACGCTACCTCCAAACTCATCAGTGTCTTCTAGTTGTGTCAAAACTTCCACAGTTGTAAAACTTCACGCAGTCATTTATAGGAATTGAGGATAACTGTCTTACATTGTCATTTTAGAACTAATCTCATGTTACTTTTTTTTTAATTAATATGATCATCCAACACTGTTTTCTTCTCAGTGAGACTGAGAGTTCATTTCATTTCATATGATGGACATCTGTTGGCCCCACAACCGATCACTCACTAATGTGTGTTAACATCTTCATGCGACATAAACAGAGAAAACTTACCAGTTTACTTTGGAGTTAGGTTATGGCAGTCACTTGAAGACATAATAATTATAGGAATATTAGCCTGCATGTGGTTTTCTTTCGTTTTTTGGGTGTGAATTACAAGTAATCAAACGTGATTTTTTTTTTCAAATCCCTCTTTACTTCAGATGTAGAGGACCATATTTTGGTATTTTAAAAAAAGCGAGTTTCACTACTATATAGTTAGTTACTGCCATCTGACAGAATTTGTATGGTGGTCCGCACATTTTCATGCCAGGTTGGAAATGTGCATACATAAATCCACGTAAACATGATTTTTGAACGACCCAATGAGCGTAGAAAATGCACTTCTTGTACATGAGACCCCTGATCTCCAGCATGCTGTCATCCTCTAAAAAAATAAAATGAACTAATGCTGAAATTGACAGGGGTGGGGGGTTCAAACATGAGTACAGTCCTAGTTACCTCTGCATTCATTTTGATGGATTTTGTTCATCCTCTTTTCTGATGTCGCTACTGAAATAACATCTGAAACTAGGATTGCCGAAGCTCTGACCAAGCTCTGCGAGGACTCTCAGCTAGCTACGGTAGGCTAGTGAGCAAGCTAGAGGCCAGGCATCTGGATGTTGCCCGGTTAGCCCCGGTTAGTAGCTTTCGGGAAAGGTGAAGGTAGCTGCAGGGAGGCTCCACCACCAGACTCTTCAAGGAAAACCTAGATCTGACAGTGGTGGCACAACAAACCATAATATGTTAAAACCCAGAATGATTACACTCTCTTATGTTTATATTCAAAGCTAAGAGGTAAAATAAGCTAAACGTGTCATTTCTAGTCTCAAACTTTCCTAAGGCCCCAGCGTTCACAGATAAACAGGATCACTCCCCCGGTCTTCTCAGTTCATTAGCATGTTCTTGTTCCTGCTTTGGTTTTGAATACATCTTTTTCAAATAGTCTGTTTTCTCTTTCCTCAGTTACATTAGCTTCTACGCCATTAAGAGCCCACACACACACAAACACACACACGCCCCACAAGCTCCCAGCTGGTGGTGAGTCCATATCTCTGGGGATCTTTTTATTTTCCAGCACACGCAGCAGAACTGTCCATTGCCAATTAGCTGATTATCTACGCTAACAACTTCATCAACAACCTCTGCTCTGGATGACTGACTGAGTGACACACCACCAGCCTTTGCTATCACACTGAATCCAAGCGGAAGATGACAGAATTTTGTCTTCAATATCATTCACTTATCAACCAAATCATTTGAAAATGATAAGAATATGCATGGAAAACTGTTGCTTAAATCTAAATATAGAGTGCTCGAGGTTATTAATGGAAGTACAATTAATTTGATTTTTATTTTCTTGTAAATGAATGGATGGAGATTTTACATCCGTCCAGGAACAGTTTTAATTTTTAAATTTGTGACAGTGACGCTGACACTGATCCTTATGCGATCACCACTCTCGGCCCGTAAAAGGTTCACCACCCACTTAGTGAGCCGTCCTGAAGCGGCGGCTGGTGTGAATGCACCGCCCGGATGATGGGACGTGACAGCAGGTCCCTGAGCAAGCCTGAAGTGTCCACACACATCTTTATCCCTGTCATACAAACAGTAATGCAGTCACACAGCACCAGCAGTCAGCAGGACTTAACGCTGTGCTTGTGTAGCTGTGAGTTCAGTGCTTGATGTTATATAAACAAACTTGATCAACATATCATGCACACAAATACTATAATAATAAAGAAAGTCAACAAAACAACTTGTCTTGTCTTCAGTCTTATCAATAATTTACTTGATGAAACATGGATTGGCTTTTGCAGGCCATGTCTTTGCACATTTGTGAACTTGCTGCATGTAGGGTGTGCAGTTTTTCTGTTTTAGATTGTTTTACAAAGTGATTTGCACAATTTGTGTATTGTTATGTTTAGTGAATTATTAAACTTTCCATATTTTTCTGATGTTTAATTGACAAGGTAAATATCTGAAGAGACATTACAATTTTAGGAAACCACTGTGATCAGCAGCAACATGTTTAAAACTGCGAGTGAAAGCTAAGGCTGTGTTAACACTCCATGACCATGAACTGGCTGTGTTTGTAACAAGTCTTGAAGTTGTTCACACTACACGACTCACACATCCAGCTGCTCTCCAGACTGGAGACAGTCCAAAACCAATTTTTCTTCTTCCCAATACCTGGGCTTTGAGAATAGGGCTGTACTGTGCATTGATTTAATACCAGTGCTATTTTTAGTTCATTATTTTTTCAAATTAAACTTTTTTTTAAAATCATCATCAGATAAAGAATATCTACTTCAAAAAAGAGTTTCAGAGAAGTACTTCTGACCTGGGAAACTGAACCACTACTCCAGATTTTCAATTATGCAGCAAAATTCAGCATTTTCAAAGACCGATGGGCTAGTCGTCAATGACAATGAATTCTACAGTTCTGGCGTCATTGCTGTGAATTTCCGTCTTTCTTTTGGAAAATCCTGTCACTTCTGGGAAGCAAACTCCATGATTTACTTCTGCATTACAGCCATCTTTCTGTTTTGACTTAAACTTTTCAACTTGAGGTTATTTAAAAGCTCAATAAGGGCGCTCATTTTGTTTTGAGCAAGAGTCGGGGCACCTCTGGAAACCATTGCAAAATGAGCATGTTGCGGTTTTCCTGGTGAACTCTTCCAGTCAAATATTACACCAGGATTGTGCCAATGCTAGACAGCACTTTGTGCCATTGCTTCTCCACCTGGAGACTTAAAAACAGGAAATTGCATGACAGTATTGAGCAGCACCTGTGCTGGCCTGTAGAGCAACAAAACAGAATCGGGATTCTGTTCCTACAGATTCTGATAGTGATATTTTCAGCAGCATTTTTGAGTATTTCCAAAGCAAGTATTGATATTACAATAACTGTACTCAAGACTACATTTTGTCAAGAAAAAAACACATGAAAGATGATGTATGCCAACCATGGCCTGCTAGCTCACTAGCATTAGCATCAGCGAGGGGCCTCTGGACAGCCCATCTTTACCCTCAGACCCTTCCAGCCCAACCCAGAAAGCAGAGCTTTGTTACAGTGTTTGCTGGAAGTAAACAGAGGTAATTACAAAATGATGGTTTGATGTGGTGGAGTAGCTCTAGTTTATGTATCCTCCAGCTTTTACTCAACTTCACGTGTCATTTACTGTACTAGTCCTCATCCTGCTAAGGGCTCCCTCCTCCTCTTGCTTCCACCAAACAACAGTCCATCTAGATTCAGCCGTCTCACCTTCCAGCAAACACTGTTTAAACAACCCGGTAAACATGTCTGTCTTCATTCATTACCCTGCTTCTCATCATGATCAAGCCTCCCGATTTAATGAGGCAAATAGATATTTCTGCGTTGATTGTCTCCCTCTCCCACAAAGTATTAAGACTATTAAATGGACACATCTGTTTTTAATTAGGAGCTAAAGTCACCTCGACGCTGCCTTCCATGTTAATGGAATCTGATTCCATCAAGGCTTCCTCAGCCTGACAAACAAAGCGGTGCAGTAAACAAAGGGCTGTGGATGTGATAAGCAAAGAAAGGATGGCGGGTACTGATGCTTTCCCCAGTTCACACAAAGATGCATCACCTTAAAGGATTTCATTACTTCAAATATTAATACTTCATATTTTTACACAAGATACTTAATGAGGATGCTCTTCACGAAAGCAGTAAATAAATATTACAGCAAGATAACCCTCTCCGGGTGTAAAACCTGACTGCCGCTCTGTTTGAGTCATTCCAATATCGAATCTAGAATCTGATTTTATTTTTTGTACCATGTCAAGTGAATTTACATGAGCCACAAATTAATTTACCATATGGGGCTCATCAGTCATCATCCTGCTATGAAGCTCAGTGAAGCAAACAAGTTTGTACGATTCCAGCACTGGCTAAATGCAGTGGTCATTTCTGATCTTGCCATGGAAACACTATCTGAAATGGGATATTCTGCTGCAAGTTTTTGCCGGGAGCTCCGCAGCTTCTCCAAGCTGAAGAAGGTCAAAGCCACAGCTAACTTTCTTTAACATATGGTGGCCATGTTACAGTCATGTTCTTGGACCTGTTTCATTTCCAACATGCTGCTGCCCAGTATGAGTAGAAAGAGGCTTCAAAACAGCTCTTCAGAAAACCTATGGATGATGTCACGGAGGGTTTGTCCAGCATTTGTCCAGAACTTTTACTTTCTGTGAAGTGCACCAAAGTTGTTGGATAGAGCTATCAGTTTATCTTTAGTATAACATTGGCAATATGGTGTTATTCTAGCTGTAAATTTCCACCAGGAAAACTGTGACATGCTCAGGTTTCAACCTAGAGACAACTTATAATGTAAAAAATGCAATATAAAAATTAGAACTGAATGGAACTGAACTCATTGTTGTTGATGACCATATGATTTCTGTGTCAGAAATACAAACTGATGGTTTTAGACTGACTAAACATATTTCATGTCAGCTAAAAGAAGTTCAGCTAATCAACTTTATGATAAATATTTGGACAGAAGATGTGTTTAATGTCAGAATATCAATAGATTTTTATTTTATTACATATTTGTGGCCAAAGTTAAGTTTGAAAGGAAAGAAACAAAACAAATTGTAACAAAATAACCTCTGAAATGAATGATGAAGAGAGTCTTGAGTTTTGTTGGTATACCTGTAAAAAGTTTCTGTTTGTTATTTGCATATGAGGACAAGCTGCATCCCTGTCCTGACCTGAAAATGAAATTTTAAAATGACAAAAAAAGAGAAAAAAAAGTTGTAGCCTGATGTCATCTTCAATAGTCTTCTTTCCCTAGGAGCCTCTGCACCTGAATTTCCATACAGGTTGTAGCTGAAGTTATATTTTCCAGCTCGGATTCTCCTAACAGCTGCAGGCTCAGCACCACACCACTTTTTCCTCATGGAGAAGAGTTGCAATGCATTGTGGGGCAGGTTACTGGATTCCCCTGGCATGAAGGCATAGAGGAAGTTGGCAGGTGTGATACTCTGGGAGGCAGTTCCCAAAAGAGTGAGACATGATTAGATGGAAACTCCCAAGGAGCTCCAAGAGAAAGAGCGAAAAAAAGAAAAAAAAAAAGATGAAGGTAACTTGTTTCTGAACTCAAGCTGCCATCTAGTGGATGTCCCACTCATGTGCACTT
Source organism: Zenarchopterus dispar (assembly GCA_028564865.1). Lineage (NCBI taxonomy): Eukaryota > Metazoa > Chordata > Actinopteri > Beloniformes > Zenarchopteridae > Zenarchopterus > Zenarchopterus dispar. The sequence continues at coordinate 18,547,140 of JAOWBL010000008.1, forward strand.
TTCAAGATTCAAGATTAAAACATTTATTGTCATTGTGTTTGCATTTAAACCAGATTAGAGGTGCAAATCCAGAAGTGCAAGAAATAATAAATGAATTAAAGGAAGAAAAAATAAACTTAAAAACAAACAAAATGCTACATAGTAGCAAGAGTAATAATGATAACAGAAATAAGTGACAGATATATTAAAAGTAAAGAGCAATTAAAAGGATGTCAGTGAAATGAGGCGTTCACTAACAAATATATTGTACTGTCATATTTTAAAAAAAATAAAATTTCACTTTCATGGAGATATTCCACTTTTAAGTATTAAAAATATGTTGCATATAGGTGGAAATTTAAGTATGTTACACAATATAGACAAAGTTATTTTACGTGTATGTATGTTTATTGTGTTTGTTTAATGTGGGGATAGCTCTGGGAAGGAAGCGTTCATTGAGTCTGTTTCTTCATGACTTGCAGGACTTATAGCACTATCCAGAGGGGAGAAGGTCAAACAAGTGATGACTGGGGTGGGATTTATCCTTTATGATGTTGGCAGCTCTGCTTAGGTAGCAGGAACTGGCGATGTCTTCCGGGCTGGGCAGAGAGGAGCGGGTGATCTTTTGGGCTTTGTCGATGACTCTCTTTTTTTCCTGAGCACTCTAAGAAAGTGGAGTCACTCCTTGGCCTTCTTCACCACCACTGTGGTGTTAACAGTCCAGGTGATGTCCAGCAACCTGAAAGAGTGAACTCCTTCCACACAGTCCATGTTTATGAAGACCTGGTCTGCTCTTCCTAAAGTCTAGGTTATTTTCTTTTGATTTTAAAGTTGTCAGTTCTTTATCTCTTTAGACTGACTCATCTCTACCTGAGATGAGCTCAATTATGGTGGTGTCATCCCCAAACTTTACAAAGGTATTTGAGAGATGGGTCGAGGAGCAGTTATATGTACAGAAGTGGACTAATTGCACAACCTTGAGGGGAGCCAGTGCTGAGTGTTATGGGGTAGGAGATGTAAGGTTCCCAATTTTTTTATTTGTGACTGGTCTGTTATAAAGTCCTTTATTCAGTGGCAGATGGGGGTGGAGAGGCCCAGCTGGGGCTGCTGATGTTGAATGCTGAGCTAAAGTCAATGAATAGCATCCTGATATAGCTCCTCTGTGTCCCAGATGGCTCAGCCTGGTGTGGAGTGCTATGCTGATAGCATCCTCAGTGGAGTGGTTTTACCTATAGGGAAACAGGTGAAGGTCTGAAGTGGTTTGAAGACAAGACCTGACTAATCTCTCGAGACACTTCATGACTACAGGCGCAAGGGCATCAGGCCTGTAGATGTTGAGGCTGTCTACCGCTGACTTCCTGGAGAAGGGCGTGATGGTGGATAATTTCAGGCAGGATGGGCTGAGGGCTTGTACTAATGACCTGTTGAAGATTTTCATGAATACTCCACCAAGTTTGTCCATGCATACTCGGAGTACCTTCCCAGACCAGGGCCAACTGCCTTCCCAGAATTCACTGTCCTCCTCGCATATCTCACTTCATGTTCCTGAAGTGATAGTGTATATTTACTGGTGGATGGGGGATGTGGTGTGACTGTTTGGGGCCCTTCGGCCTCAAAGCTACCAAAGAAGGAGTGCAGTTCCTCTGCTAGCGAGTTACGTACAAACACTCCTCTGTGGTTTTGAGGTGATTTATTCCCTGCCACATTTTCCCCAGATCGTTCGGAGCAAAGTGGTCCTCAATCTTTCTCTCGTAGGCCGACTTGGCATCCCTGATGCATCTTTTTAGTTCAGACCTGGCCAAGCTGTAAAGGCCCTCATCTCCTGACCTAAAAGCAGTGTTGTGGTTCCTGAGAAGAGTCTGTACCTCATGGTCATCCAGGGTCTCTGGTTTGAGAAGACTATAATCCATTTGTTGACTGCAACAGTGTCCATGCAGTTTTTGATGTACGAGAGTACTGTCTGTGCACTCCTGAAGGTTGTGGTGATTAAAGATGTTCCAGTTTTTTATATTTAAACTACAGCATATACTATAACTAGAAAAAGAAGGAAAAGATCTTACATGAAAGACGTTTTAGAAAAAAAACCCAAATGAGCTTTTCTTAGGAAATAAGAAGTGAATCCTCAGCTGTGCTGCAGCTGTTTGACTGCTGCTGAAATCTGCTGAAGTCGACCCTGACTCATTTTGAAATGGCCAACGTGAAACATTAAAGCAGGTCGTGGTTTTATTTAGACCAGGACATGCTGAGTGGACAGTTGAAGAGTGCAGCAGAGCATGAACATGCGATTCCCCTCCAGCTGCCTTCGTTACTATCTGTGACCAGCAGCCGGCAGCAGAAGACAACTTAATGTCTCCACTTGCTCTCCAGAGCCAGGACATGGAAGAAACAAGTTAAAAGAGGAGGATCTCAGAATCTAGCAGTGATTTTATTTTTTTTAGCATGAAAACATGTGAAGATTAATTAGAAGTTAGAAGTAAACACATTAATAAACACCCCTGAAGCTCAGCATGAATTAACATATCTCAGTTTATTTTGTAAATGTATTTCCTCAATCCATTCAAAAGCTTTTATGTGTTTGACACTATTAATTATTTTGTCTAACATTTAATGTTTGCGGATACAAATCTCTATTGAGTTTTTAGATTATTTCACATCAATTTTTTTTTCCTGTAATGAGACAAAAAGTAGTTTCTTTATAGTTTTATTAAATTGAAGCGAGTTTATCTTTCACATAAGTTGAGATGCTAAAGAAAACAAATGACACATAAAAAACTGATTTGATACATTATCCACAGAGCTTGTATAATAGTTTAGAAGCATATAAACATTTTAAAAAGGTTTTTCTATACAATCTAATCTTAGGATTACTCAAGATAAAATGGACTTTTAATCCACCGTATCAAAAGCCAAAAAAAATTTAAAAAAAAAAAAAAATGTTATTCATACATTTGTTACAATTATTGCAGTGACCAATGGCTAACTTGAACTTAAATGCAGGACTGCAAAAATATACATCTATTCTTAATGGAATATGAACAAATGCAAAATTACTACTGCAAAAACAAATAAATATTGCAGGAACAAAAATATGAATATATATATATATATATATATATATATACACACACACACACACACACACACACACACACACACACTTTAGTGATTTTTACTTTCATTTTACTCAGTGAACATCCTCTGGACTCTGGACAGGTTTCCAGGCTATCACAGGGCGACAAATAGACAACCACACACAAACTTGTTTTTGTTTTGTTTTTTCCAGCATTTTTTACACCAGGATGGGAAACATTTTCAGTAGATTTACAAAAATATAGGTTTGAAAAGCTGTTTAATAACTGGGTCACTAGGAAAGAAGGCTCACTGAAAAGTTGTTTACTGTCTGAATGCCAATGAGGATTCTCAGTCATCCAGGTCAGAGTAATCCTTGAAGTTTGAATAAAAGGCAACTGGACCAAGAAAAGAAGTCCAGTTGACTTCTATTCAGACTTCAGGGATTTACTCTTTGAAGCACGTCTGATACTGTTTCATTAAAGACATCTTTAAAAAAGCTTTTTGGCACAGAGTCCAGGCAGTCAGCCTAAAGTTACCAATAATTCCTGCTGAGGTTGATTAAAGGGTCGGAAAAGTGCCAGATTCACTTAAGAAGGATTAGTGTTGGCGTGTACTCTACTAAGAGATGTTTCTGAAAGAACATTTTAATGTTTCCCTCTGCAGGGATTTTTATTTTGCATACAAATTGATATATAGAATTTAGTAAGGGAATTATGTGTCCATGTGACCAGGCCATAGCTTTATTGTTCTACAGCAGCTCCTCCTGTACTGTCTCACTGTCCTGTAATAGTTGAGTTTCATCAGTTCAGGCCTTTAGATGGAGTGAGAAAAAGGCATGCCAAGCGTGTGTGTGTGTGTGATCTCCAGCTCACACTGAACAGCGATTGTTGATTGTTTGTTGAAGGCAATTCAGGCCATGAACTGGTGAGCTGACTGCTTGTGTGAGGGAATCAATTTATCAAATATATGTGTGAAAAACATGTTGGAAAGTCACACTGTTGAATAATGTGTTGGTTCTATTGGTCCACCTACAACTGTTCTGATTAAAGATGATGGTTTAGAGCCAGTAAGTTGAGGTGCTGCCTCAGGTGAAGGAGTTTCAGCGTCTCGGTGTCTCGTTCATAAGTGAGGGAAGAATGGAGCGGGAGATCAGCACTTGGGTCGGTGTGGTATCTGCAGTAATGCAAACTCTGTTGTGAAGAGACAGTTAAGCCAAAAAGTGAGACTTGCTCTTTACCCGTTGTCCTGTGTTCCTACCTGGATAAAAGCAGTAGAAATGGGTTTCTGGATTCTCAGAGACTCTCTCGGGATCTCTGAAGGGTGTGACGTTCCCTCATGTTGAAGGGACATGGAGCAGAGTCATCACTTCTCACCATGGTGAGGAACCAGTTGATGTGGTTCAGGCACTTGGGCAGGATGTCTTCCTGAGATGTTCTGGGCATGTCCAGGTCAGGCCATCATAACTTCTTGGCTGACCTGAGAACACCTCAGTATTCATTCTAGAAGAGCTGGGGAAAAGAGCCTCTATGTTCGGGTTGCTTCTCCAGCAACCCGAACCCAGATAAGAGTCCGTTCATTAAATGCATAATGAAAAACCACAAAATTGCGTGTCGTGGGGTATAAAGACAACTCACAGCCTCATTTTTGGTTCTTATCTGTAACTGTAATCTGATGCTACATGTTAAGTGCATTATGGAAAACAAGATGCTCATGGGTAATGTTCTTCCTGTTTGAGCAGAAATGTTTTTGTTCTTTGTTTTAGCATTACAGATGGACTGTAGTGATGTTTGTTGGGCTTCCTGTCAATTGATTTGCTTGACCAACACCACCTCGAGCTATGATCTGCCGCCAATTACTCTGCAGAACAACGGCCTCCATAGAAGAAGAGGAACATTCACATTAATCTGGTGGTTTGTGCAACAACCTCTAATCAGAACGTTGTTCATTTAATAAATGTTTTGCTCCAAAGTATGAAATGTGGTGTGAATTTGATGGCATCAAACGATAAAACATAACTGAAAGTTAACTTTGTGGGAATTCTGAGATATACTTAAACTTCTTCAGAAACTGAGACATTCAACACACTTCAGTTAGAAGATTAGTCATGCTAAAACGATGATTGAAAGGATTGTTGGCTGGTGTTTGGGTGTGAGGGCTCCTGGGTGTTATAAGCATTGACAGACTCACTAATGGTTACACAGCAGTATTTATAACACTATAAAAAGCGCTTGAGGTGTTAGAATAAACTTGATGAGCCTTCCCTCTCCCGCACACTGTTTATGTCTGTTGTGCAAACACAGTTCTGGAGACTTCCTCTTTTTCTTTTCTCTTAACAAACCCTCATTGTGCTGCACTGTTTCCCTTCTCTCGCTGATTCCCTCCTATCTGATTTCTCCCCTCAAACAATGGATCATATCTCAGACAGGAACCAGATGCTTCAACAATTACATTAATATCTGTCCCAGAGTTTATTGGCTTGCCAGCCCCTCTAATCATGTCAAAGGAAACAAAGCTATCCCTCTTCTTTACGGATAACTCAGCTCCGTTCTGCTTTGATCGAGAATGGATGCCATTCCTCCACCATTAGTGCTGCAGCGTGCTACGTGCTTCTTAACCATAACATCTAGGCAAGATGAGAGTGCATGTTGTGGTGTCAAACCAAAGCAGGCATTTTAAATTACAAGAGGAGAGGTCTGTTGCTTGGCTCAGGGGGATGCCAGTGTGCCTCTGAGCAAGTCAAGCGAGACACAGATCTCCAGTGACCGCAGAGTGACATCAGCTGCTGTCACTTCACTTGCTTTAGTTTCTGCATTGTGTGAGAAGAAGGAGCCATTATGTGGTGGAGCGAGGCAGAGCACAGTCAGTTTGTTTGGAGAGCTGGCGAGAGGAAGCAGAGCTCTGACAGTGCAGTTATGGCATCAGTCCAAGCAGAGCCACAATGTTCAATGGCAAGGACAAGTCGTTATTGTGTCATACTCTGAGAAATACTGTGGGCTGCAGTGTCACATTGTCCCCAACAGCAGGTCATTGAACTCCACTTCCTTCCTTAAACCTCTACCAGTTCAGAACCCTCACATTTTCTTTTCCTTTCTCCCCTTTTCTTTTCTTTTTTTTTTTTTTTTTGTTTTTTTTGTTTTTTTTGTTTAGAAAAAGCACTGTCCCAAACAGTACGATGGATTCATTATTTGGAAAAAGGTAGTTTTATTTGTGAAAGATCTTTCACATCCTGGGATTAATTGGATTTAAAGTTATTTAGCAAAGCAGATTTTAAATTTAACATATGCATCCTTTAAATTTTGAATAAAGCAAAAATAAATGTTCTAAATTTGTCACATCAGAGAAAAAAAATATTTTATGAACCACAGCGACAACAATCCAAAAAAAGTCTATAAAATTAGGTTTCAAAATGATAAGAAAATGTGCACTGTTCTCTGTTCTGAGACAGTGGTCATGTGTCTGCTGAGGATGCTAAAACAAACAAAAACAAATATCAGAACAGCTTAGATGTACACAAATGTCACAAAGTTTGTTTTAACATAACAAAGCAGTTTTTTTTTGTTTTTGTTTTTTTTTTTGTTGCAAATGCACACTGCACATTCAAGGGGCTACATCTGGTTTGCTAGTTTGACACCAATATGAAAGTGGAAAAACATGTAGTTCCTTAAAAGACCAGTAGGGGTGGGCTCAAAAGGCAGGGCAGTCTCCACTGACTCACACTGTCAAGTGAAATACACATACTTATAGCACAGTCTCTACAGCTAGATTCCACAACCATGAGAACTGTACAGGGAGTGAATTATTATTTACCTCATCAATTAAAATTATATAAATCCACAATTTCAAGCATGATTAGGAGTATAGTTTTATAAGGGACGGCTGCATTTCAAGTCAAAATGTCTAGCTGTCATCATTTAAGATTGTTGCCACTTTTGGTGAACCTGACCTCTGATCTGTGAAGAATAATAAGAAGTAAGCGAGGGTATGCATTCTTATTCTTTAAGACCGTTGCAACTGGCTGTGAGTTGGCAGCTAAACAGGCCTTCTGCTGGTGTCACTTCTGAGAACTGGCTAGACAGTTTCTCCTCTGGGACTATTCAAGGCCAACCGAGACAGGTCGGGGTTTCGATTACAATCCAGTGATTTTTGCTGTCAGCGACACTATCTGCCTGAGCCATCTCGGTATGCCTAATCTAGAAGGGTGGTCCAGACTGTAGCTCAGCCAGACCTGCAGTCGTCCTTATTTCGGCTATGGTAGCCTCTGTTTGACAAGTCGATTCAGCAGCGACATTTGAAATGAGGGCTGATTCAGTCAGAATGAATATAAGGTAATGTTAATCAGCATCATAGTTTAACATGAGCTAAGCTTAAGCCAAAATAGACAGCTTGTGGTGATGAAGTTGAGACTGACATGTTCCATCTGATTGCCAGGCGTTTGGTCCACTTGTTTCCCCATTTTTGCATTGCCCAGGGTTGGACAGAGTCATTTCCTTTTTATCCAGTATTTTGTCTACCTTCTAGATGTGGACATTACGCTTATTTTCAGTAGTCTGATTTTATTGTCTGTGAAATTTAGTCACTATAAAGCCAGCTTAACGCCAAAAGCCTATAACTATTGCAGCATGGCAAAAAACGACATTCACAGGGGGATGTGCTTCCTGGAGATGAGTAGACTTTTGATTGGTTTTATTCTTGGAGACTTGCCATTCTTGGAGACTTATTCTTGGAGACTCCAGTAATGTTTATGTTTAGGATAAGATAAGTCATCAAGTCTTTAAAAACATTTAAAGCTTAATGTAGCCATCTTAAATGGTCCATTTTCATGACAGGTATGTTCAGCCAACGATGATACAGTAGTATGTGCCCACTAAACAGGAAGGAAGAGAGTCAGTCTGGAAATCTGTATTTGTTAATCAAATGTCTCAACTGAAAATTTGTACCAAGTTAAGAACAAGACAGAACTTGGCATTTAACTTTGACTTTCCATCACCACGACTAAACAAAAACTACAAGCTGATGATCCAGGAACTACATTTACTGCAGTAGCTCTGGTCATCTGAGTACATTCATAGCCCTCTAACCTCTGTGGTCCAGCATTGGCTCTTATGTGCGTCGCTTTGGCAGAAGAGCGTCATTGAAAAACTGCAGTGTACTGGTCTCTTTTCACTAGCATCTGCCTGAGTCTGTTTTGCTTTTGTTAGCTTCCATGACTTATTATTTGGGCTGGGAGTACAAGAAGTTCTGTTTGTTTGTTTTTTTTTTTTTATTGGAGCTGATTTGGGACCTTCTATGTCTCTTTTTTGGAGGGTTTGGGGGTCCCACATAATTTTTCTGTTTGGGTTTTGTTCTCTTTTTTTAAGTTAAACTTTCTTTGAACTGCTTCTGCCAACTGAATGTTGTAGGGTTGATGCAGGAACATTTATAAGCATTTCATTCGTTTCAAAGGTCTTATTGGGAAATGCATCAGACTTAATCACAAAGTAAATATTTACCATTTTGACCTTTCTTCTGAAAGGTTTATGCAATTCACTTTGACACACAGGATATCAATTTCTGGGCCTGATCCTGGCTGATGGAGATCTGTTTTTGCTGTAATATTGCCCTGAGTTGATAACAGTAATTTTTCTGAATTTCCACCAACTTTTTGAGGATTTTGGATCCAAAATTTCTATGCCATGGTCTCTGAGCTACTCTATCACTTTTCCCTTGTAACATGATGCAGAAATTGAGAACTGCTTTCATCAGACTGGCTTCTGATAAAAAACAAACTGGTTTCATTTATAATATATCTTTACATCTGCACTGTAAACAGCTGTATTTGGTGTTCCACCAGAAGTGTTCCACTGCTACACGAAAATAAACCTAGTAGTCTTTCAGAAGAACCACGATCACTCTAATATAGTGAAGCCATTGTTGGTGAATAAGAAGTCTTGACTACCTATTTTAATGTGAAACATTACTTGGTCATACTAAAGCTGCTCAATGTCAAAAACAAACATAACTCTTTGTGTAAGAACATAAAACACATACAAGTCAACTCATATAAAAGAGTGTGCTGATGGCTATTGGTGATTGAAAAAAAAAAAAGCTCTCTCCTTTAAACATTTCTGGAGATAAGCATGCTAAACAGAATCTCCTCATTCCAAACTCAGGGAAACGGTGTTATTGAGTGCCACTTTATCCCCAGCAGCTACCACTTTCCAGGACTTTCCTCGCTGCCTCAAAGAAAACTCCCGCTTTTCAGTCTTTAGATGATCGCTCAGAGTCTGCATTTAGTGAAGCCTTTCTGAGCACGGCTTGCATATGCATCTCAGTCTCTCCCTTCGGGCTTGTGACTCGGTCATGATCACATCAACACTCAGGCCGTGGCAGTGGCACTAAGTGCTCCTGAAGAGCAGCCACTTGCGTCTCACAAAGGGAAGAAATGGCACTGTGGGACTGGCAGTTAAGTGTTGACCAGAGCATGAAATATTCACTAAAAAAGATATGAGAAAAGGTAACTATGGAGTGAGTCATGTGTACTTGATTGCCTTGAGGCAAAAATTATTTTGCTTAAGGCGAAGATGGAAGTACATGTGTAGAAATTGGGTGCAGTAACTTGTAGGGCTGGCCCGAAGATTACAAGACTTATTTAGAGTTTCAATTTTTTTATGCACACACACACACACACACACACATTTTATATATAACAAATAGTACATAATACAAACTTTTTGCAAATGTAGATATTAGGGCTGAACCTGAATATTTGGATATCCCTACATTTATTTGTTAGATGGACATCATTTTTCAGAATGACCATTCTTTTCTTCTTCTTTGAGGACTGGACATCTAGTTTTCGGGTTTCACTCTCTAGTGACTGTAAACATCACATGAAGTATTACTTCAGTTCATTTTAGTCTCCAGCAGGGTGACAGTGTGCTGAAAACCTCAGTTGTGTGGCATCCATCAAACTCAATGATGATGACAAGTTGGCAAATTATAAACTCTTTCTCCATCACATTTATTCCTAGAAAGAAGTTTTGTTTTTTTCCCATCTGGAGCATTTTTGGTTCCCGCTCTTTGGTCGGTCTCAGACGCATTAACTCTTATCCCTCGTGCACCTCTCTGGTCTGGTCATGCACATGTGTGGTCCATGCTTGTTCGTTCCAGTCTCGAGTCCTCAGTGTTAGAAGTTGAGTCAAGTCCAAGTCATTAAAGAAAAACCAGAGTGGAGTCAAGTGAAGTTCAAGTTGTTAAAGAAAAATCAGTCAAGTCAAGTGAAGTTTAATTCAAATGATACAGCTGTCAGCTTTTTAAACACATGCACAGTCTTCTTGAACATCTCTAAGTGCACATGCTCTTGTTGAATAACAGTTTTGGTCCTCAATGATTTACAGTGAAATCAATAAAACTTATATTAAATGACAGATGCAACTTGGCCTAATTTAACGTAAACAGGCTACAGCTGCAGCTCTGCAGGGCAGCAGCCTGTAAAAAAAGAAACAACAGTGAGTTTTAACTCTAACTCTGTAACTCCCGACATTTTAGTGCCTTTAGTTTGTTCCTAAACATAACGCACATTCATAGTAAACCAGTAGTATGTGGCATTGTGCATCTTGCATTACATTAATACAGAATGTGTTGTAGAATAGACGCAAACTCAAATTTGAGGACTCGACTCTGATTTACAAGTTCCATGTTGCCATGGAAGTCGACAGGAACATGTCCATTCCATGTCAATCAAAGTTTGCTTTAGCTACTAGCTCTTTCAGTGACTGATGTGGGAAGAGCTGGAGAGCTGCTGGGGGGACATTTACAATAGAATATCCCACTTCACATGTTGTGTGGGTAGTCAAATCAGCTCTGTTTAGTCGACGCTGGGTTAGTATAGACCGCCAATCAAGAAATTATGATGGCTAGCCATTAGCTGAGTTGACTGTGGAAGGAAATTACAAATATTATAAATTTATAATTCATACTAAAAATAAATAATTTCTTTATTCACCTGACATGTTTTTGACTTAATTCAACAACAACCATATGTTTAAAGCGAGGATAGTTGTCAGCTCCTGTATTATTGCAATTTGAAAAATCTTTGTAAGGTTAAAAAAAAAAAAACATGAAAAGTGCTTTTTTTTTCACACATACACACCTTAGAATTTTTTTAAAATATCAAGACATACACAATTTCCACCTTGAACTATGTCCTAAACCCAACAGGAAATGACATTACATTTTAATTTAGATTACTTTTCCTTTTTTTATTATTATTATTTTGGAATCCAGATTCAATTCATGTAGCTGAGTCCTCACCTTGAGACAACTAAAGGTTATTTCTCAGTTGTATTCTTAACACCAAACAGAAGTGAGCTGTCTGCATAATGTGACAAATACCTTGTCATTAAAAAAAATGAGATTTACAATTTGTACTTCAAAAATCATATATAGCTATGAGGTTTATAATTATAAATGAACAGGAAGCAGACACAGGAAGGAAGCAGGGCTGCTTTACTTTGAATTATATTAAATATTTCAAAAGCTCCTGTCTGCAGTGGTAAAATAAAGCATATCCTGTGTTCTCAGTTTCCATGATTTTCTCCCCTACATACAGACCCAGCTTATTAACTCAGTAGTACCAATGTGCACTTTCTCATGGACATGCTGCTAGGCTTAGATGTCATTTTACACATGACTGATGGGGCCAAATATGACTGATATGAGAACTCTACTCCCTGAAGAAGGGGTTGAGGATGGATCAATATCCTGAGGGAATGAGTGAGGAAGAAGAGTCTGGATGATGGAGAGGGAGAGAAGAGTGAGAGTAGAAACCGGATGAATTCACTGACCTTTTTGCTCCATTTGGGACGTCATCAGTGATAGGTATCTGGAGGCTGTCATGGTGCGTAAACCTCCTGTGGCTGCAGACGCCTCCTCCAGCACAAACAGCATTGATGTAACTTTATTCATCCTGATGCCATGGGATCTAGTGACGTCTGCTCAGATAATCTGAACATAAATGACATTCACTGAGCGTTTGTGCTGCTCCCTCTTTTGTTTTACACCTTGTCATAACAATTGCTGCTTAGCTCTCTTGAGCGCCGCTGCTCCTTTGTAAACATAGACTGTGATTTAAGTTTGGCCACGGCACTCAGGACCAGACCCATCCATCAGTCCATCCATTCGTCTTTTCCGCTCTGCTGCTTACTTCTGAAAAAATGCAGCGGTGAGCAGGCCTCATCGTCTTTCTGTGTCACTGATTTATCCCAGACAGTGTTTACTCTTGAAATCCTCCACAATGACTCTCATATTGTTTGAAAGCTTGTCTCCTCTTCAGTGTAAAAGCTTAAAGTGGCCATCTAGTTTTAAACTCTGGCACCTCTTGAGTAGCTTTGCATGCAGCATAAATCTAAAAGCCTGTAATTATTTCTGAACTTTTAACTTCATAGTTGCTGGTGACTAAGGCTGCCAACACAATGCAGACAGTTTACTTATCACTTGCAGTTCAGACTCATGAACTTCTAGCACTGGAACAACACAGACTTTTGGCTTTAAATGTGAATTGCAACTATATGGACGTAGCCCACACATTGGACCCACATTTTTCTTGGTATTTATACTTGTTGCCATTTGTGTCACTCTGTAATTCCACCACTAAGCACTAGGCGGTGGTGTGTGTTTCAACAGAGCTGAACTTCCTTTTGTTTCCTGCATGCAACAATGGAATAAATAAAGCATTTGTAATGTAAGTAGGAGCTGATGAATGAATATTTTTTTACCCTGCTTATAAAAAAATGAAAAAGTAGATGTGGGAAATATATATATATGGCAAGTGGACCAATTACAGTTTTTTGCAGTCGTGTTGATGAAATGCACACTAACCATAGACTGTCTAATGAGAAGTGGGCAAACTGGGATGTCATCAGGCTCCAAACATCTAACTTCTAGGTTAAGTGTAATACGGAAGTAAGATTCGTTGCAGTTCTTTAATTGACCACTAGAGGCTGGGTCCAAATGTGAGTCTCCATTAACACCCATGCTAAAATGTCCAACTTTAGAGAAGAAATAAACATATTTACAGTTGTCATTTGGTTTCACATCCATGACAACTCTGAGGCGGTTCAATGTTTTTGTACCATTTCAAGAGAATTTTATATAAAGCATTACATTTATTTCTAATATGATTGATTGACACTTGGCTCAGCCTGTGGCTAGCTGTTATCACTTCCTCATCCGTAATCGTCATGCTACTGCTCTTAGTGAAGCAACCAGCTATTTGCACTAACCCAACACTGGCAAATACATCAGTCATTTTTTATTTCACCATTGAATCAACCAATGAGTCATGTGACTTAATGCTTCATCCATTTTTTCTTACAGTCTACTGATGTCACCCACAGGCTTAAGAGTTTCTGAAGATTTCTTTCTTCGCACTGCATCTGTCCAAACATCTTGATTTCAAGTGTTGCTACCAGAACAACATCTGAAATGTGATGAAATGAGAACTAGCAGAGCTCCACTGGGACCTGCAGTTCACTTGGCCTGCGGCTATAGGTCTTAATCTGCTGTAGTCTGGCAAGCTTCATTAATCCCACTACTGCCTGATATACCGCAGGAGCCAGCAGTATTTCTGATCCGGCATAGCACCCAGCACCTTCAGCTGATCCACACTGAAGCAGCTGCAGAGCTGCCAGCAAACATTTCCAACATGGCTTCCCATTTTAAATTTCATTTTGGTGGCGAAAGCAGAAAGGACTACTGCATTTAGCCCATACTAGCAAAAGCTGTCTTCTCTGAGCTCAGCTTCTTCATCGAACCTTTTCATGCCAAGCCACAGGCAATCATAGTGATCTGTTAACAGCACAATAAAACACATTCTCTTTAAATTCTGAATGGTTATCCTCTTTTAGGTCTTTACTCATAATCTTGTCAATTCTGAGCTAAGCTCTAAGTAGCCATAGTGATTATAGCTAGCCACTAATCAGAAGTCCATGCCCCTAATTACATTAATCCATAAATATATTACCAGGATGTAAATATCTTTGTTTCTGCTCCAAAATGAGACACTTTAATGCAGAGTTCATTGGAGTAAAATCTTTTATTTGCTTTTAAGTCCCTCAATGGTCTAACACTGCCCTATCTCTATGAACTATGACACCTTTATACACACTTGTGTTCTTCAGGTCAGCTAGTTAGCTGACCTGAATGAAGCCTAGAATGAAGAGTATGTTCAGAGGAGGTCGTGCTTCTACAGCTGCCACACCAAAAATGTGGAATAATCTGCCATTGCTGGTTAGACAGTTCCATGCTAGTCTTAAAACCCATCTCTTCTCCTTGGTCTTTGGCTCCACGTAAAGACTTTTAGCTATATTTAAAAATAAGTTTGCTTTAATAGATTTAATCATTTTAATTATTTAAGCTGTGGTTTTACCATTCCTAAAAGACAGAATTACAAGGATAACAGTACTCATGAAAGACATCCAGCCCATTGAGCTTCATAGCTTGAAAAGTGCAAACAGGTATTCTCAATTTGAACTCCTTTATGGCCAGTAAAACTCATTTCACGGTCTAAACATTCAGTGACGCGACATATCTTGTTAAAAAGCTCTTAAAGGGTCTGTTTTTCTGGTCAGTTTATGTTCTTTACACACATTTAGCTGATTGCAGAGCGGTGAACCAGGTGGAACAGCGCTGTGTGTTTTCATTTGCAGGTCTTATCGAACAGCAACGCAGCAGATGGGCTTTCAACTTAAGATAAAACAAGACATCATTAAGTTTCACTCATAGTTTTAGAGAATCTCCAGACTGCTAGGTCTTTTTTTTTTCTTTTTGTGGGTTAGTCACATCTTGTATAAGTTGTTCTACAATCTCAGGTCCACAGAGAAATCCCTGAATTGCTCTCATGTTGAGATTAAACTCAAATGATGATCATTTCTTTGCAGTCATTGACCTGCAGCGTTACATGACTCACCATATAAATAAAGTTTATGTCTGTTTGCCTGTTACCACACAGCTGGCACATCCATAAAACCGAGCCAGCTTTTACCTCGGCGCACACTGGTGGAGGTCAAGCCGGAACGAGCCGGAGCTCTATTTCCCCAGGCTCTTTCTGCTCCGATCAACACACAGGGAGCTAATCGATACTGATGCGTGCACTCCTCCGGCTGTGGAACGGTTGGAGTCTGAACCAGGCGTCTCTGTCCTTGAAAATCACATTCATGTGCATTGCGGCTGTTGCACCACAAATGTGATTCATGTGCGTATGTTGTTGCTTGAATGTGATGCTGACCTCAGGCAGAGTTTTGCGTTTTCCTGCACTGTGAGTCACAATGAGAAAAGCAGCACGCTGAGCTTTGATTGCTGGATGAGAATCCATTAGTGAGGTCTGCAAGAGTCAAAGCCACAGGGAAAGAAGAATTCAGGGAAATATTCCTTTAACCCGGGAGAAGCCTCCTTCAAGTAAAATGAAGAGTCTTAGTAAAAGTGAAGCTTTCTGGTATGAATCACAACATTTCACATAGCGGCTCAGCTGTGGTAAAAGCTGCTACATCATGACTAACCAGGGTGGGAGATCAGCCTCCTATGACAGAAGGAGAGGTGAAGGGTGGAGGTGTGAAGGACCAATGGGTTGCTGCCAGGCAGTGAAAGCTCAACCAAAAAGGCCAGATGATGTCATGCTCACTTAGAGGGAAGTAAAACATCTTTTAATGCAGTTTTTTTTAATGTGGGAAAAAAAAATAACCAACTATCACCTAAGTGAAACAATAGCATGAAACTGTTTTTCACTATCCCTGTATTCATTTAAGAAAAATGCAAATAAAAAGAAAAAAAGAAATTACAGCCAGATGCTGCTCGTCATCAGCCCTTGATAGATTTTTATCATCACAAAGTGGGCAGAAGTCTTTAAAAACAAATGCTTTGGCAGTTTACTGGTCTGGAGCATTCAAGTGTGTGTCAACACAATGCCACAAAGGAAAGACATGAGCAGTGGTTTTACAGAGGCAACAGCTGTTGCACGTGAATCTGGGAAGGTTTATGAAACCAAACAATCTGGAGTCTAATCTTTAATCCTGCAAGCCCCACTGAGTATGTAAAGGTCATGGTATAGTAATTTGAAGTACACAAAACAAGAGCAGCTTTTTTTGGTTGTCAGGAGATAGCATCCTCTCTCTAAAAAGAACATGGAAACCCAAGTGAGGATTCACAGAAATGTGTCTGAACAAAACCAGGTGAAAACAAAACATAGCATTTCAGCAGACACCTTTCATACCTACTGTCAAGCACAGTGGTGGAGAGATGATGATCTGGTGTCATTTTGAGGCTACAGGATCTTGTTACAGCCGGCATGTCCACCCAGATGGTGATCCAAAGGACACCAGCAAAAAAGAATCACGGTTTTTGAACAGTCTAGTTAAAGTCAACACCTCAATCCAACTGAAGTCCCAAAAAAACCTCAATGAACTGAAGAAATGTCAAGAAGAATGGACCAACATTCCTTTAAGACATGTGAGACCGTTACCTCAAACAGGAAAAGACTACTTGAAGTAGGGATGGGGATTTTATAAATGTACTCTTGTCAATCATCAGGAAAATTAACAATCAATTATCGATAAATCTTTATTATTTTCATGAGCATTTACCAGACCTTAATCATGTTGTTTAAACAAAGAAAAACAATTTTAACTAAAGTTGCAGAGTCAGAAGTTGCAAGCTAAACCTTAAATATTAAAATTCGAAAGCCACCTACTGACTGGTGAGAAAAATAAACACGTAAATTTGCTCAGGTAAGAGACATGAACCCAGCCCAGAGACCATCAGTCCAACCGCGGGAAACACGCACTCTCCCATTACCGTCCCCGCTGCAGGGATGTCGAGATACCGGTGCGCTATCTTCACCAGCCTGGGGGACCTGGCTCTATTCGTTTTCTTAAAAACAAAAAATAAAACAAAGTGAATAGAGCTAGGTTCAAAATATTTTTCCCACTATTTTTAAATTCAAATGACCCCACACCAAACGTTATTTTGCTCACTTCATATATACTTTCGTTTCTACGGTAGCTTCGTGGTCCGAGTGCTCGAGAAGTTATTTTGATTACGATAAATTGCGCCCTCTGCTGGTAGCTTTTGAACAGTGAAAGTCAGCGTATCGCTTTAAGACCTTCTCGTTGTATCGATCAAATGCCACATGATCGAAAGAAATCTTAATGATCAGTTATAGATAATCAATTAATAATGCCATTCCCTAACTTGAAGTTATCGCTGCCAAAGATGGACCTACAACTGAATCACAGCCATACTTAGGAACTCATCACATTGCTGACATGATTTTTCTTTTTGGCTTCCTTTTTGCTAAAAAAATAAATAAATAAATAAAAATAAATGGCACAGTGAAAAAAGTTGTTCTTTGCTTGATGCTGCAATAAGATTCACTAAAGGGTGTAAACTGGGACATTAACTTTTCTATGATGTAAAATCAACAAACAGATGATCATCCAACACGTATATTCTGATTTTTTTTTTATTCGACAGTTGAGATTTGAAATACAGTGGAAATGCTTGTTTTTTTTTTTCATTCGTTGTTTTCAACAACATTTATTGACACGTCAACAGCCACAGCACTGAAACTTAGACTGCTTGTTGTGAACGGCAGGACGTCTAGACGACATTTGCAACCAAAAAGGACAACATTGTACAAATGGGAGAGGGAAAATAAAGTTCCTGAAAACCAAAACAAACGTTTAGGGCGGAGAAGTGGTGAAAGCTTTTCTCTGCAACTGCTGATTTCACCGGTGATAATGACAACTGTTCCTGGCAGATTTTCTCATCTGCAGCTAATTAATGTTTACTTTGCAAGTTGGCAAACAGCAAACGAGGAATTCGCCGTTGATGTTCTCTGAATGTCGGCCTTTAGTTTAGCTCTGGGTAAGTTTGGTCATCCCTGCATCTTGCAGTTTAGGTTTAAAATAAAAGTTTATAATAAAAGTTTATGTGTATATATATATATATATATATATATATATATATATATATATATATATATATATATATATATATATA
>JAOWBL010000008.1:18565323-18595323 GCA_028564865.1 Zenarchopterus dispar
ATATGAACACACACTTTAATGAACTACGAAAATCATGATCTCGTCATTTCTAAGGTAAAAGTGTATTTAAGGCTCCACCTTGTCAGCATCCACGCTGGAGATCTGTGAATGTGATTGTCAGAGGTGCAAACTTATCATGCCGTGACTTGTTGTGGTTTTAATTTTCCATGACTAAGCAACAACAGATGCCCAGGAGATAAAACATAGTTTACTTGGTTGTAAGGGCTTTTTTTTTTTTTTAAAGAAAAAAAAAGAAAAACTTTATGATAAAACACAGTCTGTTCTTGGCACAGCTTCTGCATGCTCAGCAGAATGAGAAGAAGAAGGGAAGAAAGTGCTGAATAGAAAAACATAATGATCTGCAGAGGTGACTTTTTCACCCAGAGTTCTCAAAGCCCATCCCCACCCGCCCCCCACCTCCGTTGGGCACCTGGGCCTGCTATCGAGAGAAGTTTAGAGGAGAGAGTGACATTTGTCCCATAAATCTCCAACATTTTGCCATGCTATATGCACTCTTACTTAGAAGTGTTGGGTAGTCAGTTGGAGGGCGTGAAGGGGACTCTTCAGTGGCATTTGATGTGTTTAAACTAGTAAATTTCAAGTAGTAGCTTAGAACTTTGTAATTGTTTGTTGTAAATCAGGTGACTTTACAAAGCAGGTAATTCTTTCAAGTAATCTTGTCCTGTTCTTTTCATGTTTATACTGTGTTACACACCAATCAGCCACAATATTAAGACCATCTGCCTAGTGTTCAGCCAGCACACTTACCTATTTTTTTTTTTTTTTTTTTAATTTTACACAGGTAGATTGCCTTTAGGCTGACGTTAACAGCCATTTTGCGACAAACACATTCTTCACTGTGGAGCCATATTCAAGTGGGGGTTCAAGTGTCATCTACATGGACGTTGTGAGGTCATCTCAGCAGAGTGGTGGATTGTAACAAGATGAGCCGTGATTTAATGCCGTCTTATCCGTGTAATGGTGAATTTCTTTTCTTCAGCTATTTACTGAATTTTATCTTACTTATTAACTCATTTAGACAAAATTAACAAAATATCCATAATTGTAAGGACATGATAATATACATGGTCACTGACATCTTTGAATCTGGACCTGCTGACTGTCCAACTGTGAATACTTTCCTAAATCTATGCTGAAAATTACATATTCTGTGCTTGCAAGCCCATAATGATTATGTGGAGGCAAGAAATAAAAGGGTTAAAGAAAAAAATCCCGGGTTTAAACAACTCTAAGTCCATTATTATCCAGTGGTGAGGAATGTGAACTTTAGTTAGGGACCAAAACGATATAAAGTGAAACAGTTTTGAGTGAGAATTGAATATCTGTTTGTAGCAAAATGACTATTAATATTGTGACTATCAATATTGATGACTATTAATACTGGGTGGTCTATTTACAAGACAAACTGTCATTTTAACCCTCTGACAGGACACAAAAGTAGAATTTCACTTAAGTGATATTGTGGATCTGGACCCTGCAGACAAACATGTGGTTTTAACTTGGTAAGTGTACAAAAAATGTATATAATGGACTGTTTGTGGAGGACTGTGTCCTACAAGTCAACTACAGATGATAGCAGTTTGCTAAACTCAGCAGAGAGCAGATGGAGATTCATGTATAACAGTTCCTTTAATGCACTTTCTGTACACCTAAAAAGTTCAAAGTACCTTGGTTTGTCAGTGGACCTGATCTTAAATGGAAAGGTATTTTGGAGTGCAAATATATTGTTCTCACTGACAATTGCTTTAATTTGTTACCTGATAAAAATATATCTAGTTTTGTTTTACCCCACAATGAACTGATCAACGAGTAAGCAGGGCTGATCTTGAACACTCAGGTGTTCACATATTACTTTATTTGGCATACCCATGTCCTGAATAAGTTTTAATGGACTCCAGACCTTCGTTAGTAGATTACAACGAATATTCAGAGCTTTGTTTTCAAGGAGAGGTTTTTTACATGACATGTAGAACAAGTGACAAGCAGTAGTCAATGAATGAAATCCACACCAGCGTGACGTGAAAACACTGGCGCAGCACTGAGCGAGCGATGCGCATGCGCCCAACCCTAAGAAGCGTGAGCAGTAGAAGCTCGCTACATAAAACTTAACTGAGGTACAAATGAAAATAAATCTTTTTCTGAAAAAAAAAATGTAACAGGGCAAGAGTTTAGAATTCAATAATTTCAATACTGAATTTACAGCGGAAGTCTCCGGTTTACTGTCTTGTTTAACCGCTACAATAAACGGAAACATTATGTTCACATTCACGGCCAAAAGCACGGGTGAATACCGACAATGCAAAAATAAAATAAAATAAAATTTCTTATACACAAACTAAAATCCAGATGTCATTTAGCGAACGGCTATGTTGACGCCTGGGTATTTGTGTCCAGTGTCAGTTAGGTGGACGTCAGGTCACGTCACCGAATAAATGTAGCGCACGTGCACGTGTTCGGTCCTCTGGTTTGGTCTTTGGCTCCGAGTTTCGTGGCAGGACGCACACAAAGACACTCAAGCTTCAAATATTCGTTTTAATCTCCTGCTGATGCTCTGAAGACAACAGAACGGGATAATCATATCTTAAAAAATGTATCTGAGCCTTAAAAAAAAAAAACCCAAAACATTTGGCTCTTTTAAGTTGGACTTTTAGGTCTACATTGTGAGTTTAACACAAGATTCTTGGGGATGTGGGGCTGACGTTTCGTTGATTATAAATAGTCCCTGTTATTTTCAATGCTGACACAATTATGGATCAATACATGAGAGGGAAACTGGAGGTGGTGGATCAATGAAGAAACAAGTGCAGAACACATCTTAAAATCAAATAAGGCTTCTCTCCACTCCTGCTTGATGCAGTAAGTTTTAGTTGGCAGTAAAGACACAAACATTTACTGTTAGACATTTGTCAGCAGTAAGAGCTCATGAAATCACCATACTGAAACCATCTTTCCAGACCCGAGCTGAAGTTGTTGCACCGAGGTCATCAGAGCGTTTCTACTCAGTCAGGTGACATCTTTTTATGATTCAATGTGTGAGATATAATCAGTGATTCTGCTGTTAAAACTCACTGTCATGGTTACAATGAAGGATAGAAAGACTTTTAAAAGATTTTCAAACACCCACAGCTGCAGTTGGTAAATTTTGGGTAACAGTGCAGTTGATTTGGGAGTGGGTTGATGGCATCTGAAAGAAACCTCAAAATAAACTTACGGTGGAACCACCCAAATATAACCTTCAGTTTGTGAACTTATTCAACACCTAAATTTAATTTAAAAAAAAAAAATCTGTGCCTACAAAATAAAGGTTCCACATGCTGACAAATAAAATCCTAAAAAAAACCACAACAACAAAAAAGTATATAAAAACAACAACAGCCATGAAAATAAGCCAACATCCAGTCACACAAACAGAACTGTGTCTCGACGTGTTGGAGGTCTCCATCTGGAAAAGTCTGGCCGCTTCTTTGTGCCAAACCCTGGTACAAGATAAACACACAAATAAAACTTTGTTTCTCCACAGACATGTTCTTATATCTTTTATAAAATAAATCTTATATTTCCAAGTATACAATAATAAAATGATGCACTCTGCAGAAAAAAAGGTAAGAGGAAATTCCAAATATACACAGTATACTACTATTTTGGCAGACAGGAACATGGAAAAGTCCAGTTTTGTAAACAGCTCTTTACTCTCATGACATTTCCAACAACTTGTCTTTATTTACTTTTGCTCTGCATTCAAACTCGTTCCCAGTCCAGTTACATTCATAGCTCCGAAAAAAAAAGTTGTGCTTTAGGAAATCTCTTGCAACAGTCCAAGGCCTTTACTCTTCCTCTTGGTGTCCTCTGGGGACGCCTGGTCCACTGAGTAGAAGTGCACAGTCTCCAAACAGTAGGTCAAAGTCATCAACAGTCTTGTGGCTGGTGGTTCTCCCGGCTTGTCCGGGAGGTGAGGAGCGGGGGTGACGGGGAACAGGATTTGAGTTTCATGACTGGGGAAGTTGAGGCTCTGCTGCTTCAGATGTGATGCACATGTAGCATTCTTTCCTGATCTCAAACAGCTCATTTTCTCATTTTCCAATGTTGACAAGATTTGAAAACAACATTTGCTGAGACTGCTGCATGAGCTGATGTTGTGGCTGGAGCGGTGGTAACATCTGGATGCTGGAGTCTTAGACGTCACAACAGAACATTGGGTACCGGAATGTGGGAAAACACTGCAGTGTGTGAGTGTGGTGATGCTGGGGTAAAGACACAGAGTGGTAATGGATCGAGAAAGTGGGAGCTTTGGGATCTGAGCTCAGGAGGCAGAAATGTAGTGGAGGTCTGAACGTGGACACCAGGAGAACAGCGGGAGCTGGACTCTTCAGTTGTCTTCGTCAGTGAGCTCCTCCTCGCCGGTGGCCTTCTCAGGGATGGCCTCAAGACTGCGTCTGCTTTTGGAGTCTGTGGAGCCGGAGGAACTGCCTCCCGCTCCTCCTTTACTCAGGTTACAAGTGAGCGCCGCGTAGTGGATCTGCTTGAGGTTCTCTTGGACTTCGTTTCTGGCATGTTTCAGGAGATCTGCCTGGCCCTGACAATAAAAACACATCAGAAGGTTAGAGCAATGGCAGTTGCTGGGAGACATGGGGGTGAACTTCTTCACCCTTCATGGACTCTGCTTCTGGAGAAATATACCAGCACTTGAATATTTATGACAAAACAGGCAACTGTTAGAAGCTGAGGCCATGAACTCATACACTTGTGTCCACTGATGGAACTTTGAGTAGTCGATTTGGACATAAAATATCTGAACTGACTGCCGTCATTAAACTAAGAATTCATAAGGTGATTTATTTATTTATGTTTTTAGCATTCCTGCTCTCTTAACGGTTGCTCATTGATCATCGCTGATGTGTCTGAGATAATCTTCGCAGTTCTGCTCCTCCTGTGTTGCTTAACGCAATGTGACCTTTACACAACGACTGAACAAGTCAGAATGAGAAAACCGCCACAGTCATTGTATTTCAACAGTTACTGGAAATGCTTATTTAAAACTTAGTGAACAACAAAGACGTGAGAATTAGAACAAAGTAACTGAACTCTCACACTGAAACCCACAATCAGAGGTGGTATTGATTTAAAAAAAAAATCACCCACTCTGTTGCAACTAAAGACTAAAACTTAGAAATAAATGATCTGAGGTATTGAATGAAGTGTAACCTTTCATTTCTGTAGGATTAACACTGAGATAAATCATGCACTTTACAGTTCTATATGATTAATGCATTTAAAGTAATTTCAAGTACACTAGTACGCTGCTAAGCGATTGCGCTCAATAGGCGTATTGCATATCGCCTCCATCTCCTGCATCCTCTTTCCACCTGTACATTCACTGTGATCCCAGGAAGGCACAATATTCCTCCCGAGTGAGTATGTTCATAAAGCTTTACAGCATTTTGCGATCTAACGAGGGCCCTTTCCCCTACTTTCACCATCAGCAACAAGTCCCTAATGTCTCTGCTCACTGACTGACTTCTTCAGTCAACGCTGAAAAAAACACAATGCTACTACAGCTGGAGAAGGTGATTCAGCGGGATGGAGATGCTGGCCAGCTTCTAGCAGGTTTCTGAGCACAGCTACAGAGTTTGCAAGAGCTAGTAGCCCAAGCTGAGTTATAAAGCTAGTAATACAGCCAGTCCAGTTGCTGTAGTTGAAAACCTGGGCTTTTTCTGTCTCCTGACTGTTGCTGTCAGACGGCCTGCTCAGCCGGGTCCCACCATCCCTGTGAACGGACTGAGTTTGCAGCCACCAATGGCAATTCACATTTCACACAAGGCAGCATGCTGGGATACAGTATGAGAAACAAACAGGCTGGATAAAGGGAAGTTAAGGAACCTGATGAAGTAATGATGGAAGATCCGAGGAGGAGAAAACGAGTGACTGAGCACGAGTAAACCTCAATGATATAACACCAAGACCCAAAGCTATACTCATCACTCTCTAAAGGGTTGTTTATAGTTTGTTCTTGGTGTAACTGGTTCTGCAGTTTAACTTCTTGGTGTTTACGGCTCTCATAGCAGCTTACAGCCTCTGATCCTGCAGTCTAAACCCTGTTTATTAGAACGTAGATCGTAAGCCTCAGGCACACAGTGTCCTGTGATTGACAGTCTCACCTTCAGTATGGTGATGTTCCATGTGAAGCTCTCCTCTGCTTTGTGTAGCTTTCTGCCCTTCAACCCCTCCTTCACGGCCAAGTCATGCAGATTCTCATGAAATTCCATCGCTGAGAGAAAAACAGAGAGAGAAAGAGAGAGAAGTGGAAGTAAGAAGGTGAAGTCTGGGTTTGTTTAATAAAAGAGCAGCTGCTGGGTGACTGGAGTCAGGGATCTGTGACTGGCTGCAAGACTCGTCACCGTAAGGATTAGAGCAAAGATCCTGGCATGTTCTGTCAACATTTCACATTCTGCTGCAGCAGAAGAGCTGAGCTCGTGGAAGTGCAGAAACTCTGGCTGTGGGGAGTTTTCACCTTTCACAAAGAGAAAATGTGTTCCAGTTGGTGCAATTACACTCCACGTCAGATCCCACCTCCAACAAAAAAAAAAAAAAAAGAAGTGCTTTTCTCAGAATAAATGTATTATGTCAGCCTGAGGATGGGATTTGAGATGTGAAGGAGTGATCCTATGTGAGAACACGCATCCAATAAGTTAATCTGTGAGAACTGAAAGAAACGTGACAAAACTGTCTCTCTTTTTAATTTTCTTTCCTTTTTTTTTAAATTCTTGAATAGCTAACCAGGGAAGAGCTACTTTTTGAAATGATCATTACAATGACTGCATATCTTTCCAGTTTTTGTCCCTGTCAGCTGGGAATTATCAAGCACGAGTGAAGTAAACCGGCAGCTAAAATTTAACACCAAAATCTTATGCTGTTCATACACCACACAAGCTTGCCAAAAACTCTAGAATGATTTTTAAAAGCCTAACGTAGGACACCCTCTCACATCTGAACACTATGAGCCTGAGTTTAAGTTACAGACTAAAGATTTAGCACAGATTAAGATCATGCAGGTTGTTTATTATTAAACGACTACAACCAATAATGCTCCTGTTGGCTTCTGGATCACACAAGACCAACGATTTAAGATAATATTAAACATCTTTGATTTTGCCATGTAAAAAAAGGGGCTGCTTCCATTTTCCACCTTAAACCTAATGACTGAGATCATGGGAGCACACCTCAGCTCAAGTTGGACTTGTGGTTTTCTTCTGTTTGTGGAAACGTGTCTGTGACCTTGAAATCACTTATACAATCATCAGGTGTTAGGTCAGCATCAGTAAGTGCCAGGTAAACCAAACGACACATCCCACTGAGGTGTTGATAGGATGTGGAAGGACAGGAGGACACAGAAACAAGTGAATACACAAAAGACTTGAGGCACAGAGGATAAAAAAATAACGAGAAGAAACAAGAAGCAGAGCTGAAGGAGGCAGCGAGGCAGATGATTGGCAAAAAGTGCCCCGGAAAAACAGAAAGGCAGAGCAGAGATCCAGTGTAGGCAGACAGACATGATGCTCTTTCACTGTGAATTAGCATCAAGACATCAAACACAGGAGGGATTTGTCTCATGAGGAGCTTTCCCACCTCCTCTCTTCTCTTCCCTCCCCTTTCTTTTTTCCGTTCGCATGACTGAGTTTGAGTGAGGACATGTTTAATGTTGAGTTTGCTTTCCAGGGCTTCTCTGGCTCGACGGTGACAGAAACCTCAGCATGCGAGGAGATGGACTTCATAAATCACACAGCTGTAACACTTCTTCTGCAAGAAACCCCTTCTGAGGACACACACATTTCCGCTCGCCACCCTGACATCAACCAGAGCACGAAGCCCCTACCAGTGCTGTTGCCATGGAAACGTGCATCAAAAAAGAGACCCCCCCCAACCCTCCCCTCATGTGAAACCACCAGAGGTGTGGGGTTGAGCTGTTTCAGAGCCTCTCAGCTGAGGATCCAGGTATACCCTCCAGCAGCTGACATGCTAAAATCACATCTTAGTCACATTTTCTCTCTCTGATCCACAAATGACATCACACTGCTGCTCCTAAATCCCACATGCACTTTAATTTCACTGGTTTCCTCTTATGAGCACATGTCCATAACATCTCCCATCAGTTTCAGGTGACTACTCCAACAACAGAGCTGCTGCTGCTGTTCTGCACATGAAACATGACTGTGCTGAGGAAGGTGCACAGCTTCCTCCGTTTCTCTCTCACACACTGGGGGGTTGCCTAGCAACACTGATTGGAGTCTCACAGGCAAGAAAGGGGGAAGTTCTCTCTTAGCAAAGCAATACAGACCAAGCCTGTGAAGTAACAGCAAGATGGTTCCTGTATAGTCATCATATACACATACAGTAAGAAGCGTCAGAGAAGAGAATCCGCTCAGGTTTTAATCAGACCAAACATTTTCATCAAGAGACAGACAGTATTTATTCACACCCCACAATGGCGCGATTTTATCAGACAGGCACGCAACGGAAATTAACAAAGATTGATTGATAATGACTGGAGCTGTCACTATCAATTAATACATCGATGGGTCAAAAAACAGTGAAAGCAACATCATTATAATCTCTCAGAGCCTAGTTTACTTATTTTATCTAACCTGCAGCATAAAACTCTTAGGATGCTACTGAATATGAGATGCAAAGGCACAAACTTAAGTTTGAAACGCTTTACCTAAGAAATGCTTGATATTTGAGGAAGAGAAAAAGCTGAAATGATAACCTTGCAAGTTAGTTGCGTTGTATGTACAACCCCATGTTGATATCTATTATTTGATATTACACTGCAAAAACCTATTTCTAAGAAAGTAAAAACAACTTGTCTCAAGAAATTCAGAAGTCAATTTTAGACTGTTTTGCTAGATTTAAGAATTCTCGTCAAGAAAGTTTTTTTTCATTAAAAGGGATATTTTTGCTTAGAATGTGACCTTTTGACTAGGTTTGGGAATATTAGTGTTGTTTCTAGAGGGGCGGTTTTTGTAGGGTAGTTATGGCTCAACGGCGGGGGCCAGTAAAGACAGGGTTCTTCTTCAGTCACAAATCAGCTCACTTGTGATGCAAACGGACAGGAGATTTTCTGCTACAGATAATATTTTAACTAAGTTAAAGTTTCACCTCAGCCAATTGTTCTAACATGTTCAACCAATGTGAAAAAGGCCCTTGTTCACTCTGGTGGAAGAAAGCAGTAACTCGTCCACCAGCCTATTCGCACTCATAATTTTAATTAACCTCTTTGGACATTACATCTAGCAGATTCTTTTATCCAAAACCACTCAAAACAGACGGATACAAACAAGCCACAGTAACATGGATCACAAAGTAAGTGAAGTAAATCAGCATTCAAATAAGTGCAGCTAAGATGACATTCAAGTGAAGTTCAGGAAGTTGTGTTTAGGGCACAGTTCAGGACAGATGGTGTTCTTGGAAGAGGTAAGTTTTAAAGAGCTTGTTGCTCTTGTAGTTACTGGTAACTTGTTCCACCATTGAGAAACCACGTGAGAGGTCAGTCTCGACTGCGTGTGAAGAGAGGACAAAACCAGTTGGTGTTCTTATGATGAGCGCAGTGCTCATAAGCCTTTATGATTGAACTCATATTAGTGGGTGTGGACCCCGAGATCACGTTGTAGGCAATTGGCAGAGATTTGTGTTTTGGTCAAGGTCTTAGTTTTAGATGTATTATACACACAGCAGGAAAAAGCTCAGCTTTAAGCCTATCAAAAACATTTCTACAGTGAAAATCCAAAACCAGTTCTAGCTCAGAACCAGTTCCAAACTTATTTTCTCATTGAAACTTATTCTGGAATTGATACGAGAATCGGTAAAGAATTTGCTTCATAGGTGAAATCATTAGTGGTGATAAAATCTTTTTTCTGTTTAAATTAAACACAATTCCAACACTAGCAGGTAAGTGAGCAGATCCTGTAAACACATGAATGTGGTGTGTCACAGAATCTGACACTGGTGGCCAGCGGCTATCACGTGAGGGCTAAGGTCATTTTACCCCTAACAGTCCGGTAGACTTGGTACGATTTGTCTGAGTTTGCTTTCACACCGCACTTTATCAAACGAACTAAACCTTTTGAAAACCTATTCCCCTCTTCTTCTGTTCTGGTGCTTAATAAAAAATAACTGAAGAAGAAGACAAGACAAACAATGAAGAAAAAAACCTTGCTCATCATTGGCTATTGCAGGGCGACTTCTGTTTTTAATTTCCACAACACTCTGAGTTTTAGCCTGCTTCCAGTATTCGGTTCATTTAAAGCCGATAGAGACCTACTGTTTTAAACAGACCAGCGTTCGCGTCTTTGAACGGTATTGAGTTTGACTGCACATTCACACCTTCACAAATGAACTAGGGTTTGGTTAAATAGAGGTGATTTGAAAGCATTCTAGAGTCTATGTAGTTTACAGAGGTATAAGGATGACCTATCAAAATCTCCCTGAACTAGCAGCCAAATAACAACAAAAAGAAAATAAAAACTTAATTTGGACAATTAACATAATGATTAATAAAATATAAACTTTTAATTCTTTTGAAACTGTCTGTACACAATGACTGCATGAAGTTTGCGATAGTCCAGATATTGACATTCTGTGAAGGCCACGAACACAAGAATCCAGATTCTCCTGTCTTTAAATAATTCACTACTTGTTTATGATCACGAGGCAAACTCGTTAAAAGCTGAAATGATTTACACTCAATATGGAATGACATAAACAAGGTGCTTTTTAAAAAGAGTCTCCTATCTCACTTTGTGCATCGTCAGTTCCTCTCCTCGACTCGCACATTTAACAAAAAGAGATGGTGGGAGTAAATGTGCGATTTAGGTCAGTTTGTTACAGCTTCCTGCTCTATTTTCTAATTTCTATCAGATGAAATTTAATATTTATAGTCAAGAACATCTTTCATGTTCAGTTCATTGTAGAGTTTGGATAATAACGTACCCTCTTGCTACGTCACAGATGCTAAAAGCAGGACAGACCTGTGTCTCCTCGCTCACTGCTTCTCCTGCAGCTCTCCCCACTCCTCCTGGTTTATTTTAGGAACCGAGACACCCCTGAGATTAGGCAGTGATTCTCCCAGGTTGTCAAATATTGATGAAATATTTCAGAGTTTTGGTTGGGATAAACATTTTTCCCCCAGAATGACCAGCAGATTAGCTGGTAGCTAAAACGATGCTTACATAATGAGCAGACCTCCAGATCTCAGCCTGCTCTTTTCTCTGCAGCCCCCTCTCTGCACAGAACAGTACATCTGCACTTGGCGTCTAGGAGCATCTTCTGTGCTGACTGTGCCTGCTGTAGGTTCAGCCGCCCAGATGCCCTGCATGCTAAGTGGGACCTGAGTGAGTGTCAGGTGAAGGAAGTGACATCCCCCATTAGTGCCACCAACACCTGCCTGTGTGCACTCTGACATCGTCTTTGTGTGCGTGATTCCTTGTGAGCAACGCGGGGCCCATCTGAGATGATGTGATGGATCATGAACAAATTCAAAAGGGGTTGCAGCTGAAATGGTCCAAGCTCTTTAAAGAAGAGAATAAAGTTTGTAATGACCCAGTTTCCAGAAAACCACACCGCATGCACACACTGAAATACAAGTACGAACACGAGTGCAACCTCCTGCACAGATGCACACATGTAAACACATTGCTTGGATGAAAAAAAAAAAACAAAAAAAACCCAAAAACGTCTGTTCAGGAATAAAAATAAATTACGGTTCAAGTTCATAAGTTTGCCAT
Organism: Zenarchopterus dispar; assembly: GCA_028564865.1. NCBI lineage: Eukaryota > Metazoa > Chordata > Actinopteri > Beloniformes > Zenarchopteridae > Zenarchopterus > Zenarchopterus dispar. Next base: position 18,577,122 of record JAOWBL010000008.1, read on the forward strand.
CTGTTGTGTCCTAGTTTGCGGTCTTTGGCTCTACGTTTACTCCAGCTGTTGTTTAATAATCACTTAAAAAATGCTTGAAAACAAAAGCCCCACAAAGCCTCCTTTCAAACTTTTGAGAAAAGGTTTGGACTACTTTCAGTTTTGATGTTGCGTTATTCAAAAAGAAACATCTCAAGTGTCAAATTGTTCTCAAACTTAGATGACGTCATCTTTTAGCTAGTAAAGAATATATAAATCACAGTGGCCAATTTGTGAAATGTTTATCACAGTTGTGGAAGATATGCTGGAGAAAAAGGGGAAAATAGAGACATCCATTAACTTCTGCAGAAACTGATGCCACAAATCGAAAGTTAACTTCAGCGGTGTGGTGAAAATGTGGGGTTTTCCATCTCAACACTAGCAGAAATCAAACATCTTTGCTGCATTGAATTGGACCAGAACTGTTTGACGCAACTGAAGGAGAAGACAAAAAATTCTCTGTGTCACAAGGACGGACAGACTTTCAGCAATAATGCCAGCCTGCATCTCTGTGTCATCAAATGTAATGGAAAAACACCAACTGGATCTTATCAGGAAAATAACTATAAAAGCCATCACAATGCATGACTACAAAATCTGTAATACTCTATTACATATTAAATTCAAATCACTTGTAACAGTGTGACTGCAACCAATCCCTGCATGAAGGTAGTGGAGCTTCGCAAAAATATAGTTCCTTAAGCTGCAATCAGCCGTAACGACCACTAATGGTTAACAAGAGTAAACATGGCTCGTCTTGTTACAGAACGATGTTCTCCTGGGAAGACCTGCATCTTGGCATTCACATGAATGTTATTTTGGCACTTACCACCGCACACACACAAACACACACACCACCAATGTGACAACATCATTCCCCCGCAGAAGCAGCCCCCCTCAACAGGTCAGCAGTGGAGCCTTCAACAATTCTTTTAGGAAGTGCCCAAGAACACGGTGAAGAGGCTGATTAATCCAGCAAGAATGGATGTCCAAGGCATCAGGATCGGGCCCAGAAATGAACAACCAGCACGCCAGAGCAAATTGGAAAAGTTTTGAAGAAGGTTGTAAAGACTGTAAATATTTGAACAAATCTGATGTATTTGTCAATAAAAGCCTCTGAAACTTCAGTGTGCCATGGAAACATGAAAAACATGATCTAAGAATAGTGAAGGAGCAAAGTTAGTTGAAACCACAATTTCTATTACTGCCAAATGTTTTAAACACAACTATAGTTGCACAAGCGCTTCCCACACACTGACTGACCTTTCTCAGGTAGACCAAAGTATATAAACCACCGACAAATAAAACTCATGGCTTTAAAGAGAATAACCAAGATGCCCAAGAAAAGGCTGTGTAGATAAAGCAAGATATTTTTATTTCTAGTATATAACCAACTTAATACATTGTCTACTTTAACTTGCATGAAAAAAGTACTAAAGTCAAAATTAACTAAGAACAAAATTAAAGATGTGAGGTGTTTTGAGAATCACACTAAGTTAAAGCATATTTTAGTCCCAAAGCTTCTGGCCACCAGTTGTTTATGCCTGAACTTTAATTCTAGCGAAAGAATTAAGTTGTTGTTTGGCATTGGTTAAAACAACAGCAGTCCTCTTTCACATGTCAAGATAATACACAACTAATGTTTGAAAGTTCATACCTGTAAAGCAGAGCTGCGGCAATGACGGTCCATTTTTACCCCCTTCCACCTTCACTGACCACTCAAAACAGGCTTACTTGCCCATGAATCAACTTTCCATGCTAATCAGAATTTACTGCCAGAAAATTCTGCATTATGAATCATACAAATGTCAAAATTCAGAGGTTTAAACCATATTACTGGCACACTGCAGCACTTTGTTAAAGCCACATGAACTGCCCCAGAATAAAGACAGACGTCTTTAATCAAAATCGCTGACAGTAGAAGGAACTGTTTCTCAAGTCTGCCTCTGTGCATATTCTTTAATCTGACAGCCCTCACTACAGTGCTGCTGTTAAAATTTACTTCCCAGAAAAACTGATTGAATTAACTTTTCCCTGAGCTACACTAAGTCAATGTGTTGCGGCAGGCCAGAAGGCCAATACTTCTGTTACTGCACGAAAAATGCTCCCCTGATGCAGTGGCCAGTGCAGTCACTGCCACATCTCTATTTGAACAGCTGCTATTAAAAGAAAACTGTAACCAAATTATATTCATGGATATCAATCGAATGGTAATTCCACTCATGCAAATTCATCTGACTGATATGGGTTTTACAGTTTCAGAGAGAGATGCTGGTGCACAGAAAAACAGTAAAGAGTTGGCCAAACAAAGCCGTTGCTGATTTGTTCACTTTACCGTCCAAGCATGTCTTACCTGCTTTTTGAGTCTGTAGAATTCTCTCATAGACACAGTCAAAGCTCTCCAGAAGTGTTTTGCTTGTCTGGATCACCTGAAATGAGACAAACAAACATTTTGGCTCATATCAAACAGCAACTAACTTTTGTGTTGAAGATAATGCACAAATAAGTATACTTGCACTTCCTCAACTGACCACTGTGGGATGTTTCCAAAAGTGAGTCCATTAACCCCCATGTTAAAATGTCCAACTTTGCCGTAAAAATAAATAGATATGCATTAACTGCAATCTTCTTGGCCGAGTCTCCATTACTAGATTTCACATCCAATAACCCTCTAGAGTCCTGGGTATAATTGGCTGTTTTCGAATACTTTTGAATTCAGCTCTATATTTCACCTTAAAAATTGATTACCTCTCCTTGCTTGGCACTTTATTTTCAGCACAGACTCACCTGTGTAAATGTACAATTGTTTTAAATTTTAACAAACTGTATTAACACATTGGACCTAAAAAGACCTTAAAATCCAAGCAGGAAAAATTTTTATATCTTTACTGTGAAAATAACACATGGACCATTTTTATAGATTAGAATGAAAATATAAATTGTAAATTTTAAAAACGTATGAACACATTCAGCAACCTGCAAAGTTATTTACACTTTTGACATTAAAATGCAAGCACAAGGCTCACACATTGTTTGGATTTCTCCCTCAAAAATCAGGTTTTCAAAAAAAATGCCACTCAAGCATTTTTTTGCCACAAGAAAAATATTTCTTGCCCATCACAAGACAGAGGTTCAAGTCAATGTCCTGTCACCTTCAGGCTGTCATTCCTCCTTTAATCCTCTTGAAGGCAGCATCTCAAAACTCGCTCTGACTTTTTCACTTCCTCAATTTTCCTCACTCCTCTTCCTCACAATTTTCCTCACTCCTGCTCGCGACCAAATGCTATACATTGCCATATAATTTTTTGATTGGTTGATGTGGTGCATTTTTCCACAAATAGGAATGGGAGTTGTTTTTTTTTCTTTCTCTCTCATGCTTGAGAGCGCTTCTCTGATAATGGCCCATTTTACTGTTTTTTGATCTGTACCAAACGCGCACCAAACATGATGGCAAAATGCAGAAAAAAACCCCATGTCATTTATTAGTTCTCATGACTATGGTTTTACTTGGCCTATCATGATTTAAAAACTGGCATAGTTTAAAGTTCACACTTTTGAGACTTTTGAGGAATGTGCTTCATATCTGATTCTAGAAACACCAGAGCAAAGGGTGGTCCCAGCGCAGTCCTTGGTTCGGGTCTGGAACCACTCATTTCTGATGTTGTTTCAGTAGTGATGTTTGAAATGAGGATGTCTGGATAGATTTTATCAGAATAAATGTAAACTAATATCCATTGGAATCACAGGTTACCATAAACTAAGCCAGTCTGGCTAAAATAGCCAGCGATGACTGATATACGGTGAGTGTATTCCTGCCAGCTTCCAGCCCTGATCATTGCGTCCATTTACTTCAGAAAACCTCTGGGTGATGTCACAGGGCATTGTCCAGTTCTTCCTATAAAGCCAGTACTACTAAAAAAAATACTTTTATTTTCAATATCAGTTGAACTAGAATACTAACATGAAGCAGGCATTTCCTGGTGACGGAATGTTGCTAATCAAGGAGAACTAAGTAAAAAAAAAAGTGTTATTAGAAGGATGTCAGTGGGTGTGGTTGCTGCTATGCATTTCTAAAAACCAAAATTAGAGGGAAGTCGCCAGAAGCTGTTGGGTTGTTTATTAGAGGTTCTGTTCTCCCCTGAAGCACTGATGTTTGTTTGAAGGAGAAAAATCTAGGCTGCATTTCCCCACTTGGCTTTAAAAGAAACTGTTAATAATCAAGGTCATCAGATGTAAACATGTCAGTCACTTTGAGGATCATTAGCATGCTATCTGTGACGGTGCAGCTGTGAGAGAGTCTAAGTTTAGCTTCTCTGATGTTACGCCCAAAGAAAGTACACAAACTCTGAAGACCTGCAGACTGCTAAAACTCTCACGGTGAGCCATTTGCATATTTAACAGCTTGTCCCCAAGATAACCCCTCTGCAAAAGAAAAAAAAAAGCCATCCTTGCCCACAGGAGAGAGCAGAATGTTGTTTTAGGAAGTTAATGATGCATATATGGACTGTAACAAATGGAGGTAGATAAACACTGAGTTAACAGGATGCTTTAAAACACCATCTGGATCTTTATTTCTCAAGGTACATGGAATATTTCTAGCCAGATTTTATTCTGCTTCTGATGATGGTTCTTGGAGACAGAAAAAAAAGGGTCAGGACACTGGGTGGGGGAGTCGAGATGGGGGATATGGAATGCGCTCTTTGTGTTTGCAGAATTGATGGAATTGACTTGTACATTTATTTATACAATCCTGGAGTGACTTAAGAGCCGATGGCAAGGTCGTGCCACTGAACTAGGCTGCCCAGCTTGACTGCCACAATAAAAATCAAGAAATGTAAAAAACATTTGATCCCAGAGCAGCATAATAAAGCCACAAAAGAATATGGTGGCTCTGTAATCGATTCATGGAGCTTGCCATGCCCATGCCTGCTCAGCAAGAGAAGATTGGGGGAAGGGTGCTTAGAAATATAATGAAAATATGTATTAGTAGAACTCGTGAATAACGGACCTGTACAGAATACATCAGACTTGTTCATCCAGCACAACTGTCAATTAAAAGACTGACAGCTTAGATTTAATGAAGGATACATCTGGAAATAAATCTGCACTCAAAACCCTGCACTCAGGGCTTCAACCTACAACAAAGTACATAATTTATCCCTGCTGTTTTAGTACATTAAGTAGCCTTAAGTAGCCTTTTTTGACATTTGTTCCTAAAGTTGTGGACATCAGGCAAATTATAGAATAATAGCTTTTTCTTTAAAGAGTGTATTGAAGAAAAAAATGTTTTTCATCAAGTAACACCGATTGCAAGGTTATAAGGCTGCCTCTAATTCTTTACCTGTGGTCCAGGCTTTCCTACCTGGACCTTATGATGTAACAGTGAAACAGATTTGCTTAACAGCCATTTATTGGCATGTTTGGTCTATTTTTGACCATTAAGCTGACCAACCAGGACAGAGGGGTCCACAAAGGCACTGAGACAGATTTGAAAATAGAAGATTTCAGACAAGATGTGGCAGAACTGTGAAAGTACAAAAGAAATTAAGCAGTTTGTGAAGTCTGAGGTATAGATACCTATTCTAGTAGACAACCAAAATAAAAGTATGAACCCGTTAATGAGTACTGTATCAGATAATTAACTTGTACATTGAAACATTTTTTGGGGACAGATATAAACACATCCCACCGCAGTAAATGAATCAACATGTTAGTCTGACTCTGTGACTGTGGCTGCCTATTTCACTCTGGAGCTGCAGCTGCAGCACTTAAACTTGTCTCAAAAGCTGTGATTACCTTCCTGATGGGAGAAGAAATTACTGTCTTAGTTACAAACAGCATCTCAAATGTATTTAGAGGCATCTTGCAACTTAACTGTGTCCTATCTGCACACAAATCTACCTCCTGAGCAGTTAGTCATAACATCTGAATTATCTGCAATAATAGAAAAATAAAAACTTTATTTTCAGAGTGATGTTAGTTTTGTGATGCAATCCAGCACTTAAAAAGTAAAGAATCCAAACTATGAATCAAAGTTACTAAAAATATACATAATAAGTAGTATTTTGAAATGTAGCTTGTCATTAAGTGCTATGCTTTTCAATTAGCACAGAAGAAATATTGGGGTTATTGCTAAATAAAGAAATTGTTAATATGTGGATTTTGAAGTCTGTTTGTTGCAGATATTTGGTACTCATATTATCTCAAATCTAATGCCCTCAGTTGATCAGTTGTGAACATAAAAGTGAAATCAAACCAAATTATCGAAGACTCTGGGCTGGATTTTGTTTCCTCCACATAAATGGGGAGGGACCCTTTCTATTTTTGCCAGCTGGAATGTGAAAGTCCTCCTCCTTCCTGTGCTCAATTCTGACACACTGCCCAAATTTCTGATTGGACTTTTCCATATATTATTTACGTTTCTGAGGCTGCCCTTGTTTATTTCCTTCAAGCGCCTGCAGTGGCCAGCTCTGCCCCTTCCTGCCTCTCACCATCACCTCCTCCTCTCTGCTGATGATTAAGACCTGCAGTTTCACACCACTTAAGACTTGGCTCTTGATTTATTTGATTTTGGCCCCTAAACATCAGTCAGTTTCTTGCTTTTTCTACTCCAACTCAGTTTTCCATCAGAGCTAATTACCTCAGTTCCTACTCTGACCTGTCTGAACTGAACAGAGGGGTCATTTTAATCAGTCTGAACTTGAATCTTTTCAACAATATCCGCTTTCTTAAGACATTCACCTCCGAGTCTCAAGAGGGTAAGATTGTGATAAAAATAGGACAATTGATTATAAAAAGCACTTTGTGTGGCGTTGTTCTCTTTTTCATACTTTCTCCATACAGTGTCTGCAATAAATTCCATAAAAATCTCTGTCAGCTGGGTTACACACCTTCTATTTGCCAGTGAACTGTTACTTAATGTAAGAATATATTATAAATGAAGAACACTAAACATGGTAATGTTAATGTGATGTGTGCCATCACGAAGATGGGTTCCCCACTGAAGAAGAGACAGTGACTGAACAAGGACCACACAAGCATAAATCTGGACTTTTACTCATTGGCAAGAGCAAGAGGAAGAAAATGAGATGCAAGACTGTTGCTGAACCGTCATCTTCTTGTTGGACTTATAAGTAAAAGGTGAATTTCCATTAGTGGGGGTCTGGGATTAAAACTGGGAGCTTGGAATTATAACACTCTTTTACAGTGTCTGACCCTGTAAGACCACTGATTTGGCAAACTGCCACTTGGCAGTACACTTTCATTGATTGTCAACTGCTGATAAATAAAAGAAGATGATGAGAGGAAAGGAAAAGATGTTGAAAGAGCTGAGATGATCTCAAGGCCAGTGTTTGCATGCATCGCGGTGTGGCAATAAAGGAGAAGAGACGACTTGTCCTCAAAGGGAACAGGAGGCAGCTGAATAGCGTTGTTTCCTACCCACCAGGAATAGCACCCGGTCAACAATACCAACACCCAGCAGATGTTTGGGCCCATGCTGAAGTACCTAAAGCAGGGATTCTGTGATGACTGGACAAGCTGTGGGCAAGAGACGATGCTCTTCAGCCATCTCAATGTCCTCTTTAATTTTGAGTTGTTTGTTCCTGCTCATCATCAGCACTGCAGAATAAACAAACTCAGCAACTATCTCAGCTCTTTCCAAGTTCATCTTGTTGTTCCAGAACATTTTTCTTCTTCTTTGCAATCTCCTTCATCTTTTACTTATTGACACCTAATAAACAGTGAAAGTGGTGCACGACCACCACTAGATGGTATGGAGTAGTGATGTGGTGTCAGTACGTCCTACCAGGACAATGGGGACACGACGGCTAGAAGGACCAAACTGTAGTGGGCCCCCCAAGATCAAAAAAATAAAAGTAACAAATAAAATAAAAATAAAGGGATGTGCTGTTGTGTGCTAACAGAACCACATTGGCCAAAACAGGACAAAAAAAAAGAACAAAAGAAATAAATCTGGAAATACATTCAAAAGGTTACAATATACAATACCATTTCAGTAAAAATATGTTGAACTATTTTTTTTGTTTTTTATGTGCATGTGCTAGAGGTGTTGTTTTTTTCCCCCACATCAAGGTCATCGAAGCCAACAGGTTAGAGATAATTTAAAAAAGCCTTAGTCTTTATAAGCAAAAACTCTTTCATGTCTCGTTTTTCCTCCGCTTGAAAGTCTTTGTAGGAAGTTTCACCTCCTGCCTGGGATAATGGTGGACAGCTGTCGTGATCACGATGAGCCAAGAGAACACGGAGTGTTCTGGGTAACGGTACTGGTTTGGAATAGCCTCAGTGGCAAGTTGCATAACTTGTTAACATTGATTTTATTACTTAACAGAGTCCAGCACTATTACCTAACCATCTCTGCATGAACCCATTATATTAAGCAAAGCCAAGGTATTGATCTTATTGGAGTCAAAGCTGGTTTGCTGGGATGAATCTGATCTAAGGCCTGGAAAATTCATGCATGAATGAACAACAGTTGTAATATTTTTTTTTTCTTTTTTCTGTGAGCTAATGCTTACATGAGCAGAATTAAAAACCATATCCACTGCTTTGGTTTTCTTTTATTTTTCTCTGATGTAGATCTGAGCAAAGAGCAGCTGGTCCTGATCACTACTCACCATTTCGTAAGTGGTGATGACTTTCTTGAGAACCTCTGGGAGCAGGGCTTGGAGCTCCAAGTTAGGATACTGGTCAATGAGATTGAAGACCAGAAGGGGCATGTTGTCGGGTCCCATCAGTCGAGGGGAAAGAGCCAATATGCACTGCTTCAGGTTAGCCACTGCTGAAAGGCCACACAGCTCTTTAAAGGACACTACGCCATTCTGCAGAGGAGAGAACATTACACGGGTTCACATCACAAATTAAACTAGAATGCCAAGTACAATGTACATCAAACTGATTAAAAAAAACTTTATAATGTACTTATTATTCTTGCTAAGTAAAATCTGTGGTTGAGCTGCAATAAAAATAAAACTGTCCCCTGAGATCAAGTCTGTCGCGGAGGTAGTGGCTGGGAGCTTGGCCGTCATCTGTGAGAACTTTCATTTTGGCACTCGTTAGAGCTTCCTAAGCACTCGATCCTTTTAAACTGACACCAGCATCACATGGAAATGAAACAAACACACACATATCCTAAACTTCCTGTGAAAGGCCAAATTTAAACCCTCCATAAACAACCGGAGGGACATACTGACAGGATGGCCAAGATGTGTTATAGTCTCAAGGCCAGTGGCTCGTTATCACATAAAGACTGCAACGTAAACAGGACAACAAAAATAAAACTTAATCCAGCCCATGAAGAAACATAGCATGAGACCAACCGCAGACTGCTGTCAATTCCACAACAGCGTTGCTCAAACAGATTTTACACAATCATTTACATATTTCAATTATGCAATCATGTGCCAACAGGAAGATGGTGAAAGTAAGTGTGTTTATAACAGCAGATATACAGTTTGCTAAGATCATCTTTGTTATGCCCTGTTGCAAAAATAGTAAAATTATTTAAATTAGATTAAAATTTAAACATCACAACTTCATTTCAAACAGGGTTTCTCAAAATGTCTGTTTTGACAAATGCACAAGACATAAGGCCGAGATCAAATGTAATTCAGTCAAGACTTGTGGTCTCTTTTCAGAGAAGAAGTTTCTTTTTTTAGATATTTGTGTTTATTGAAGCAAATCTGGTTACAATCTATACTTGATTTTGGGGTGCAGGTATTAGTTTTCTGTTCCACTCTGTTTTTATAGCAACTTTTCAGAAAATCAAGAGAAAAACTCTCACATGTTACAGCATGTGGAAAAGAACAAAAAGGCCAGAGAAAACATCTAACTACAAGGAGCTGGGTCACTGAGTGGCATCGTTTCTGTAACACAAACAGGAACACATTATTTTCAATGGTCCCACCACAAAATGACAGTTTGTCACTGATACCCACTGAACTCTCAGTCTCTCCGGAAGAAATTCACATTATAGTAACAGGTTTTCAATCATATTCTCATTTCAGGTGTCTTTTATATCAACACACTGTCCTTTTATTCAAATTATCAAAATATCCTGTCGCACACTGATTCAGACAAATCCATTCATGTATTTATAACTTTAAGGCAAAAGTTTTGTAATATCTTATTTCTACGATTTCTAATTACCTCCCTGAAAAGCCTTACCTGAACCAAAAACCTTCATAAACTTGTAAGAGAGATCTTATTTTTACAAGTTTGACTGCTTGTAAAATCCTGATGAGTGTAAAATTCTTCTTGAATATAAAGTCTGTAATGGCCAAAATCCACTGTATCTTAAAGATCTGAGAGTTCTACTTCATCCCAACAGAGCACTTCACTCTCAGACTGAAGGTTTGTGGTTCCTAGAATTGCCAAATGCAAAACAGGATGCAGAGCCTTCAGCTATCGGGCTGCTCTCTGGTGAAACCAGCTCCCAGTTTAAGCTCAGGATGCAGATGCCCTCTCTAGCTTTAGAATTTTAAATTATTCTTATAGTTAGCACAGGCTGACCCTGAGCTAGGCTTTCATTATACATGTACTGCTAAAGGCCTTGACTGCTGGGAGATTTCCCATAATGCTTACAGCATTAGAGCACCCTCTCCTCAGTCTGTTCTCTTCATTCTCCATGTGTATATGCCATTGACTTTCAGTTTACTTTTTTCTTTGTCATAGCAGGTACTTCTAGACTAATGTCCTCGTGTTTGTTAGCATCTCCATGTTAACCTCTCACACCCCCAACCAGCGGAGACAAATCTCTGCCTATACTAATTCTGATTCTGCTGGTGGTTTCTTCCTGTTAAAAGGGAGTTCTTCCATCTCCAAGGTTGGCTATCGCTTTATGAATGCTCATGAGGCCTCTGTCATGATTAGCTTTTCTATTTGATAAGAATTTGTATCACACAACATTAATATAGTTATTATGAACTCAACATGAATTACTTTGATAACTGCATTAAAACTGGACATGTACACTTTTTCTGTAAAGTTTCCCAAGATGATTTTTGTTATGAATTGGCAGTTTTACATTGCATTTGACAAAATGCTTTTATCCAAAGCAACTTACAATTGAACATGCATTTTTGGACCCACACAAGCACAGGGAGAAAATAAAAAACCCCAGACAGAAATGCAGCTGCTGGGAATCAAACCAAGAACCTCATGGCTATGAGGCAACAGTGCTAACCCACATGGTTATTTTTTTCTGTCTTCTCCTTCAAAGACTTTCCCCAATAACTAAATTGTTTAACTGAGAAGCATGTGATGTAGCTTATAATACCTGGCTGGAAATGATACACAGTGCAGTTCATTTGCTTCAAACCAGGTAACGAAAACACTACTAGAAAAAGCATGTGATGGCATGTTTTTCCACATTATATCAATAGACTTTTCAGCATAATGCTTTGTTTAAAAAGAAATAAAAAATCAAAATGATTGTAGGAATGATTTCACAGTTCTAGAGCAATAACAAGATCTCAGCAATGTCACAAAATGCCCCCAAAGGCAGATCCTTTCACTATAGGTGCCAAAAGGCTTTCTTTTGATGTGTGATCTCTCTGTACCGAAGTACATTATATTATGAGCATATGATATTCTCCATGTTTCCCCTACACATTTTCAAGACAATACTGGTCAAATACTCATTCATTAGTTTTTAAGGCCTTACCTGCATGTTCTCTCTGATGTCTGTTGCCTCCCTCAATGGTAACAGTGCCATTTTGAAGACATCGTCCAAAGCCTTGATCTGCAGCACTCTCATGCTGGCGTACTCTCTACTCCTCTTGCTCTTTCGTACAGACAGTCCCCTTTTGTGTGGTTTGCCACCTCCTCTTCGATTGGTGATGGCCACATGGACAAACAAATAAGTGTGTGGCAGGATCTCCCCTGTCAGAGACTGTAGTGGTACATGGCGGAAACCTGGCTGCAGACACTCAAAGGGGATTGTATACTGCCCAATAAATTCATCACCAATGTAATCATCATCGAGTACCACAAAGCGCACCATTGCAAGCTCAGGGAGGTTTATCTGAAACTCAAAGCTCTCATCAAACAGAGGATTGTCCCCATTCTGGTTGACCGTTTTAGTCCTTTGTTCAGCACAGTCAGCAGGGATGCCGTGTATTTCTACGTATACGTAAGGGTCTACTACATCTCCTTTGGCACCTGAGCCTTTTGGTTTGGGGAAGTTTTGCCCACTGATTATTTTGATGTGCAAGAGCTGTGGAGAAACACCAGGCACTGAATCTTTTGTGTTGGCACTGAAATATGAGACCTGCTCCCTCATGATGGCTGGACGGAGGACATAACCACAGTTCCCATTCTGACGGAACCAGCCAATATTTAAATCCATCATCAGGCCGGGAGTCTGGTAGTTCATCGCTACAATCTGGCAGCCACACTTCCAGAAATCTTGTGGATTCATGTTGCTAGAGTCAATCCGCATAGGACTCGGGTAAACCCGTGCTAGAAACTTCTTGTTGTAGTTAACAAAGTCCCCAGGAAAGTCGCAAGCACAGCGACTGGCAAAGACCTCATTGAAAGAGCAGAGCTCCCAGTGTTTCTGGTTCTGGAACGATGTTGGGAAGTCTTTGAACTCTACAGATTTGCACAAAGTGACCAGATCAGACAGGTCTTTAGACAGCTGGAATTTTTTGGGTGCAATGGTCTGTTGTTCTGCAGAATCGATGCTCATCCTTTGAGACATCTCTGCCCCCTCGTCCTCATCTGTCACCTCACCTTCTGAACCTGTGCAGGTTGTTCCCAGTTTCTTACCCTTCAGCAGGATCTTTCCCTTTAACTGAGAAGGAGAAGGGAGGTAGCAGTCCTCAGGTTTTGGAGGGTCTATGTGGATCTTGTCCCCAAGGATCTTCTTCAGATGCTGAAACATAACTCTCTGCTGCTTTAAGGAGCAATGGTTTTCTAAACACAGTATCAGTGGAAACTCAGAGGCAACGAAGGCATACTTGTTGATTACGTCAATGACGCTACGAAAAACAATCTGTGAGGTCATTGTGTGACCAGTATAAATAACAGGTTCATTATCAGGCCCATCCCACACATCTAGTTCTACACAACGGCAACCCATTTTGAGTGCACGGATGTACCCCGTCACATCGGAGGGACCTCGGAACTGATCCTCTATGAGGTATGTGTTGTGGGATGCGTTGATGTAATAGTGCGACAAAGGCTGGTTCATCTCTTGGCAAACTGATTTGTGCTCAGGGTCAAATATGTGGCACTCTGGAGACATTAGATAGTTGGAGAAACCATCAAGAGAAAGCCAACCCTTGAGCCGGCCCTCTTTAGATGGTTCATATTTCTGAATGACTTCTAAGCTAGTGTCTTCACTGACTTGTGCCATTCCCTGCTCTGCCTCCAGAAATATCATTAAGTCCTTGCTATCCAAAAATTCTTTGTTACTAGAGAACTGAACGAAGAGGAAATAAATTTCTGGTCTGGTGCAAAGATCATGAAAGACTTCAACAAACTCCTCTTTCGTCACATCAGAACTGGTTTTGTCTTTAGCTTTGTGAAGCTCCTTGAACTTCAGTTCTATTTTCACATTTTTGAGTCCTGGGTTTAGCTTTTTTATTAGCTGCACAGAAGCACATATTGTTATTCGTTGGGTGTTGCTCTTGTCTTCCTCATCAAAGAGGTCACTTAGCCAGGATGAGCGCATGTTGTTCTGACTGCTCTCAATCATATTTAAGGTATGTTTCCCGTAAGAGATCAAGTACCGCAGTCCTGTTACCCATATGTTGGCCACATCTGCTGTGTTTGCCACCAAGTCCAGGGACTCATAATTTTCCCCAAAGATGATTGAGAAAGCACAGTCTTCTGATAACTGATCATAGGTGCCATTAGTTCTAAAAGTGTCTGTATTTTTGCCTGTGCGAACCTCTTTGATGGACTTGATGTCAATTTTTGCCTTTTCTGACTCCTTCTTGGTAGGCTCCCATCTCAAAGATTGCATGTCAGCATCAAGGAGAAAGTAGCGGTGGTAAATGCGCGAATTGGATCGCACCTTTTTAAGTTCTGAGCCATCCACCATTGCATTGATGCAGTCACTGGCACTGCTAATCTTCTTCTCAGTGGGCATACTGCTAAATGACACAGTCTTCTTCCTTTCTTTGCGATGTCTTCCATCCTTCAAAGAAAAAGAAAAAAACACTGCATAAATAAAAGTCCTTCTTAATGTAGCAAATGGTAAATTCAAAATGAAACTATTTCCTATCCAGTAAAATATACAATCAGCTTCACAAGACTAAACCTTTGGTGCTCCTTCCAAGAAAAGAAACACAAAATCATCCTGACACACATATTTAATACTTTGTCTAAGGAATAACATGAACCTGGGGGTCCAGCCACCTTGTGAATTCAGTGAACAAGGACATAGACCTGTTTGAGTTCAATTAGAAATGTGCTGCTCCATATACATCTGTTTGTTTTTACCCCAACTTAATCAGATTTAGGGCACTAAATCCCTCAGTGAGCCTCTGCTCCTGTCAACACAGCATATTTTCCTTCCAAGTGTCCTTGTAAAAAGGACTGAAATGTAAGTACAGCATTCCCCCTTCACATGTCTTTTGACTTTTACTGTAGTATCAGTCACTAAATATTCTGCCCTCAAAGCTGTTGAAATAAAATCTGTCAAACTGAAACAGATCTCTTCCAGAACAATACAGCACCCTGCCTGCTTTGCATGCTACATCTGCCTCCCTGGTACCTTTTTGTTGCTCCTGAATATTTTCTGAGCAGAATCACAGCAGCATCCCCGTTAGGTGACTTAGGGTAGCTGCTGTTGCTTATTACAGAGACAAAACGGGGACTATCCCTGAGGACAGTATCGCCTACATGGATCCAGTTATCAACAGCAGCAGCATGCTGACATTTTCAATGAACCCTCTTCTCTCCACTCTGGGTTGTATCAGCAAAAAAACATTTCTTTACATTTTAGATTATTAAAGCTTATCTTTCAAATTTTGCCAAACCCTTATAAATCATCAAGCCACAGCTTCATGGCAATGTCTTATACAAATGATGATTTTATGATCTTCATGTATGATATTGCGCAGACAAGATTAGTGAACGTTGCACTCCAAAAGAAATCCTTGATATTTTATTTCTTTTTCAAGTTTAAGGAAGTGCTCAAAACCTTCACAGCTTAACTGTAATCAGAACTTTGATCTTGCAGGACAACTACTCAAACAGGAATGTTTCAAGGAAAGAATATTTTCATCTTCCTCCAGACAATTTCCATATTTACCCCATAATGCCACAACTCAGCAGTTCCTGTTAGAGGGATCCAGGGATGGACTGCTGTGTTTTATTATGTGTATATTTGTTTGGTAAACAATAATAAAATTAAGTGGATATGTGCTGAAGACTTGGAAGCCAAGAAGGTTTAAACAAAGACTTTTCCAAGATGTCAAAACATTGACCAAGCTACAGAAACAACAAACATCAAAAAGATTTAGGAAATCATCAGTCAGCACTTTTGAAAATTACCACAGAAGAAAACAGTTATATAATCACATCCATCCTTCTTCCAAACCCATTCCAGCGGGATAGCAGACGGCTGGAGTCTATTGACCCAGTGTTCATGGATGAGAGGTGGGGGTATGCCTCGTACAGGTCCATCACAGGGCCAGTTTTATATAGACATCCATCCATTTTCTATACCCACTGCATCCAATTACTGGGTCATGGAGGTCTGCTGGAGCCAATCCCAGCCCATTGCAGGTGAGAGGTATGGGTACACCCTGGACAGGTCGCCAGTCCATTGCAGGGCCACATATATGTCACAAATTCATTCCTGCACACTTTTGAGAGCCAATACTTGAGCATGTCCTGTAAAATGCAAACATTAATATTATTCTTTTGTGTCTGTTGCTTAAAGGAACATTCTATTTTCAAAAACCACCTTAGGTCTATTATCAGATGTTAAGAATTGTAAACTTTTGTTAGAGAACAAACAACGCGACTCAAAGCAGTTTTGAGTTAGAGTAGGATTTGTATTTGCAGCAAAATAGCATCTATTGTCAGCACAGTGAGCGATGAAGCTACATTATCATAAATTGGTATTTTAAGCCTATGACAAGACTCAAAAATGTCATTCAACTTAAGAAATAGTGTACTGTGGATTGAGTTCCCACAGACAGACTGAGGTCATGTTAACTTTATATGTGTACAAAAGGTGTATAGAAAGCATCGTGTGAACATGCATAATTTGATTTGCGTAAACAAAAGTTAACACTCCTAAAAAATAGACTTTCTAAATAGACATCTAAAAAATAGACTTTGGGTTGCTGTTAACTCTGGAATGTTCCTTTAAAGTTAGTTAATTACATAAAAAAGGGGTTTAAACCAAAATGCATGACTGCAGATAATCCTTATAATCTAGAAAAGAATGCTTTATCTTCATGGTAACATTGAGTTGTGGTCACTACTTGCAGTCAGCATGTCTGGTTCCTGCTATGTTACCAGGCTGCCCTGCCAGGGCTTCTTCTCAGGATTTCCCTCCTTTAATAACACTGGGGAACAATACTACACACACCCATTTCTGTCTTAGCATTTAACGTGTGTAGGAGAATGGTTCTCATGCAAGTGTGCCTTTTCGGTCAGGAGGCTCAGTGTTTTCCTTTGCTTGAGCAGCTTCTTTTGTCCTTAAATGGTATTTAAGAGAATGGCATTCGGACTATTAACAGTTATCAGATATTTATTTTACCGGGTACATAGTCTACAGGACACAAATATCTCTATCATTGTTCATTTTCATTTCACACAAGACCAATTCCAAAGTAATACTGTAACCACATTTTATTTGTTAGTCATTGCAAAAGGTCCAAATATAATTAAAAATGGAAATAGGTAACAGGTTTTGATGATGTCAGCACATAGTTTCATTGAAGTGTTTCATCTTTCATACACAGCATAACTTTGTTTAACCATAGACAAGGCTGATTACATTTGAGATTTATAGACCTTTAGTGGCAGGCTCAGCAATTAACTGATGGCATTTTATTGTTTGAATATCAAAATTCCATTGAGAGATATGAAGCCTGTTTGTTATGACTGTGACCAAGAAAGAACATTTCATTTACTAAAAGTTACAAGCTCCTGTGACTGCATGCTCTATCACAGGCATTGATCAAACTCTTCAAAATGTGTCACCATGTCTGCAATATCAAACACCATCACCACAAAAAGAGACTGTCAGTTGCCATTGTGAGTGTTCATTATCCTGTAGATTCCTTTAGGAGCTACGGGAAGCATTTACTGTAGATCACATCATAGTACAGAAACAGCACTGGTAAACATTACCAACAATCTCCTCATGGTGTCACAGTGTGTCCTCTTGGATCTCAGATGCAGCAGTTGATCCATCTGATCCCAACATTCTTGTACAGAGGCTTGAACATGGTATCAAGTTCGAAGGGGCCACATTAATTTGGTTTAAGTCATATTTATCTGATAGATTCTAGTTTGTTCATGTGAATGAGGAGTCTTTGCCATACACCAGAGATGGTTATGGTGTTCCACAGGGTTCTGTACTCAAGCCAAATATTTTCACTCAAGACATGGTTCCATTTGGTGCTCTTATTAGATAACACAACATAAACTTTAATTACTTTTCAGATGACACTCAGGTATATCTATCTGTGAAGCCAGAGGAGACCAATAAGCCAGCTGGACTACTAACCTGTTTGTAATGACATAAAGACCTGGATAATTTCCTGCTACTAAACTCCGATAAGACTGACCTTGTTGGTCTTTTAGTAACTCTGGATGGCACTACTTTTGCATCTAACATTACTTTGAGGAATCTTGAAGTTATTTTTATGTTTTGTTTTTTTTTTACCAGAGCTGTCTCTTTAATTATTTTCATTTATTTTTTGTGTTATGCCCACAACACTGTATTTAATGTTAAAACTAGCTTAGGAAATTTAGGCCACATCTGACTCATAAGACACATGCTAGTTTGGTCTAGTTCATGGACTTTGGGACCACATAGCGATTGTCAGTGGTGTAGCTGAGTCACAGTTGAGTCATAATTGCCAAGAAAAGCCCTGATTTGGCCCAAATGTATCAGCCATCTGGGCAATTAGTTTTCGTCCTCTCCAATGTCATCTCATACACACTCAGGATGTGGCATCATGATGTGAAG
>JAOWBL010000008.1:18612169-18628557 GCA_028564865.1 Zenarchopterus dispar
ATCCATCCATCCATCCATCCATCCATCCATCCATCCATCCATCCATCCATCCATCCATCCATCCATCCATCCAATCAAATCAAACTATTCCAATCTCTCAAGATGATTAGTTGTGGAACCCATGCTGTATTTTGAGTTGAGCATGACTGTATCAAGTAAGCTTCTCTCAACTTCATGCACAATTTTATTCTCCTTTCTCACCAAATTGACAGAGGAAGGAGGGTGGAGGAATGGAGGGGAGGCTGGTGCAACCTCGGGGTTTTGTGGATGTTTTTTTTTCTATAATATTAACAGACATGAGCTCATCCAGAAATCCCTTACCCTGCCTTTAACTGGTGTTAACTGTCCACAAGCATCAAATGTTGTTGGCTGTTGAGAAAATACAGCAGTATCAAATAAACTGAATGAATATTGTACATGGAAGTGTAAATCAGGATGAGAAGTGAGATGACCTGCAGTCATTAGGTAGATGGAGTGTGTACAAGTGTATAAATGTGTGTGAGTGTCTGTGTCAATAAGCGGATGAGTGATTAAACATATAAGTCAAAGGGGAATGAGGTGAATACAGTAAATGTGTATGTGCAAGGGGGAGGAAGGGAAAAGCACCGGTGGGGACCCGTGACTTTCCCACCAACTCATTAGGTGGGTAATTAAGGCACAAAGCTTTGGCCCCAGGGCTCCAGTGAACTGCACTCTGAGCTGTGCCTGCTAATGACGGCATCCCAGACCTCAGAGAGATAAAGGAAGTGAGAGATAAGTCCTCACAGTAGGAGCTCCATGAGCGCCTCGATGCTGTTTGGGGGAAGTGTCTGTTTTCATTTTTACAAAAATGTACAGCTCACTCAGTTTATTTTTTAAGACACCCAATGAAATGCAAAACAAGCTTTTGCAGCACATTTCAAATCAAAATGAGACACAGACATTTTCAGGGGGGAAATCAAGCCACAGAATGGTTACAGTGGAATTTCTAGGAGCTCATAAAAAAATGTTAACTCATAGATTATATATTTATCTTACTGTAACATGTATCTTGGTTTGTTCTTACATCAGAAAGATTGAGTCTTTATAACATGTGCTGTGGTTAATATATAACATCCAGCAAGGTGATATAAAGCATACAGTTCCTCCACTTTGTTCTTTCCCACCAATAATTGTAAAAAATGACAAAAAACTGCCATAGAACTGTCATTTAAATTGCATTAAATGTAGGAAAGAAACAACTTATCAATTCTCACTCTATTATTGATGCTAATGAGCAGATCTGTGTGAGAGTGTTGCACATAAGGACCTGACTGGACTGGTTAAACAACATGTAGCCACTGCCATCGTGTTCGAATAATGAGGCAGTCATAGAGGGGGGTCACATACAATAAGAAACCTGGGCTCATCCAAAGCAAGTAATAAGATATAAATTTGCTGATGAGTGGCAGTCAAGACAGTGTCCTCTGGTTAGCCTGGCAGCCTCCAAACATGAGTGAACACTCCTGTTTCAGGCTGCAGAGATTTGGCCCAGAACTTTCCCAGGCCAAACCAAAACTGGGCACAGCAGTCTGTTGGTACAGTCAACAATATAACAAAATATATTGTCTTTAAAAAAAGAATGACTATGCTTTGTTTGGTCTTTTTTCACTGCTCAGAAGTCAAGTAATGACAGCGCTAAGTAGTTTAAGTAAGAACAGCTGGCAATCACTAAAAATATGTAACTAGCTTAATTCACTTAAGCCAGTCTCAAATTATTATATGATGTCTTAATTGCGTACTCCATTCTTCTAAGTTTTTATTCATTTTTGCTCTTTGTACTGGTGAACCAAAATTATCTTATGATGCCATACTTGTACATAAGTTGATGTTTTTTTGTTTGTTTGTTTGTTTTGTTTTGTTTTGTTTTTACTGTGTGTTGCATTCTGTACTGGCATTTGTCTTGCCCAGGTTTCCCTCAACAAAATAAAGTTTACTTCAAGGGATTGCTAGAAAAAAAGGGGCTTGTTCAAAAAGTGAGTCAGTTTACACTCAACCTCTTGTTGAAGGAATATTCTTGAATTAAATCATTCCTAGGTCTATCACTCAATCCAAAATGTACCATTTCCATTTTGAACCTGAAGTGAAAGTCCATGTTTCCTTAGAATTGAATCTGTATGATGATTGTATGGAAGCAGTGACTATAATGACAGTAATCTGATATTCAATAGCCAACTGGAACAGTTATGATAACAGCGAAGCAAGCATGACATTCCTGCATTAACAGCCCTGTTTTTCACTTTTTGTGAAAAACGGTGAAAGCTTCCTTATTTCATCTGTACAGTATCACTTATGTGGAAGGACATTTTTGAGCCATGTCACAATCTTTAAACAGCAAATGATTCTGACATAGCTACTGGTTTAACACATTAAATCCATAATGCTGCAAATATATAATCAATTCTACCTCAAACGAGATTGATTTATGTATGTTTGGTTCCAAATGACAGTTTACACTTGTTCTCATCTAATAGGCTTATAATTGATTCAATTCTGGAATAAATTTTCATTTTAAAACGTTGCAACAGAAATAAAAATAGTTACACCCTTGTATAGATCAAAATATATAGTTTTGGTCTGAATAGCTACATTTCCCATCCATGACCACTGTAGTGGGAGGGAATTTTTATGAATCTTATCTGCTAAAGGAATTTATTTACTTTTTCTGTCTATAGTGTTAACGTCTAGCTGTCATCACTTCATCTATTTAGCACATTTGATGAACTTGACTTTTGAGCTTGGAATTAAGACCTAAAAAAGAATAATCATTACTATTTTGAACATAATATTGCTTGTGCTGTTATTTTTACCAACAGATCCCTATAGTTGCCTGTTGTATTTTGGTTTGGAAAGGTCTTTGCACAAAGCTGATCAAATCTGTTTTTTTTTTTTTTTTTTACTGGGTTTGTGCTAATCTAATTATATGTCAACACCTCCTATGTTGAGTAATATAAAGCTTATACATAATATTGTACTGGAGAAGCCCATAATCATTCTGTAGTAAAAGCTACTAATTTTGCATGATAAGAGAACCACAAAGTGAATCAACATATACATTAATGTGCAAAGTAAATATTGGTCATACTGACCAAGTAGAAGTTCCATCTCACTCATCTCTTCATTTTATCATTTCAGCACTGACACCTCGCTCAGGCTGTCACTGTTGCCTTGACGGTAAGGACAAGCAATGAGAGCGAGAGATACAGAAAATAGACTTTTACTTTTAAAGGCAGAGAAAGGGGTTAAGAGCAAAAGAGACCCTTCAAAGTACTTGCTCTTCTCAACACAGTAGGGAATGGATGTAGCTTTTTTTTTTTTTTGGAGGGGGGGAGGGAAGGGGGCAAGAAAGAGAAAGTGATGGAGAGAGGGACAGAGTCCCTGCTGAGAGCATGAACAGAAAAATAGGCTAGAGAGGGATCTGAGCCAAAGCAGCGCAGAGGAAAAATAACGGGAAAGGCGTTCAGAGGAGTTGCTGGCATTTCCATTTTGAGCCCGAAGTGAAGGCTAATGACTCAAGGCGGGCTGCTGACACTAAGCGAGGATCCTGCAGGTGGTCCTCTCAGGAGTGGAGAGCTCCTGAGGAGACTCAGGCCATTTTAATTGGGCACTGAATAACGATATGTCTACCTCACAGAGAGAATAGCGGGGTGGTGCCTTCACTTCCAAAGGGCCAATTATGGTATATTCATGTCAATAGCTTTTCATTTCTATTTTTCCCCCTTTTTAGAGTTTCTGCAAGAGTCATGATTTGTACTAGGCCTAAATCTGATAAATGTCATTTTTATTCAGTATTTTTTCCTAAACCTGCTTCAAATTTTGCACTACAGTGTGTGCACAAAGTCATATATCTGTGAAAGCACTGGCATACAAAGGCATACAGTATTGACGATACCACACAACAATGCTTTTCGTATGAAAGGCAAATTTTTTTTTAATAACTTAAAAAAAGGACCACATATTTTACCCTGAGATTAACTCATGATTTATTTTGACCAACAGAACCATAAACTTTAGAAGTTACAGTGACAAACCCCATAGGATCTACTGAGTTAGCAAAGTACCGCTCCCTACCACTTGGTGGCACTAGTATATTACTTTGCTGTTAGCCACTAATAAAATAAAAGAAGAAAAAAAGGAATAGAGACAAAAAAAGAAAACAATAAATTGTATTGATCAGATCAATATTTGAGGGAGCTGACATAGTTACCATGTTTCTATTTGTCTGTTTTTCTGTTTATATGCACTCCAGTGATATCAATGAACGAGAACGGACTCATGGAAATATCAAAACAACTGAGCAATTTTATCTCCCGGCCACACCATTCAATCGAGCCAAAACCAGCTCCCACCCAGCAGTCTTTGAGGGTTGTGCTGAAGTATCTTATCCAAGGCAGGGATGTATTTCAGGTTCTCAAAAATTCTTGATGCGTAGCTGTTCCTAGTAAAGGAGACTGACTGGCCATTTGAGGGCCTGTAAAACTATCCTGGACACTTGTTAATGGAAACCTGCCCTGAGTTACAGGATAGATCATGCAAATCGATCATGCTTGCTGAACGGTGTCTCTTTTACCTGTTGGACTTGTATCTTTGCTTTGAAAGCAGTTTATAGTGCAGTCAAATGCATCATCTATGCATCAGCTGCATAGATGATAAATATTATAATAAAATAAAACAATTCCTATGGGTTGTGGATGTTTTCTTTGTCCCTTACATTACATTCCTTTGAATGTAGCTTGTATAAAACCTTCAAAGATTAACATTTTCTTACTCAGGTTTCTTGCAAAAGCTCTCTGTTATCAGATGAGTCTGTTACCTCTCCCTGTTGCTTTCATATAGTCTTCATTTTTTTGGTTCGAGAAGCTTTAATTAATTGTTTCTTTAAAAATTCAAGTAATACTGAAATGCTTCAGAAAAAGATCTCCTACTCAACCTTTAACATATACAATAGTGTATAAAAGACTTGTAAAATAGACATTTGGATACTGAAGGGTATAAAAGGGGATTTGCACTCATAACCATTGCCCAAGATACCCACCTTCATATCACATGAGGACATCTGCAACATGATTTTATTTTAAACCTTCCCTTTTTCACTTATTGTTCACTTTTTGTGAGGTTTAATGACACAACACTAAAAGCATGGCTACGTTTACATATCAAGTTAAGTTTAGTTATAGACTGAAAAACCATGATTTTTGAGAAATATCTGGCCTTTTACTTTTCTAATATTCACAAGCTTGCTGTCAACCAAAAAAGCTCAAAGTTGTAAACAATGCACATTTTTATTTTGTATTCATTACATATGAATTGGATAAAATATACACTTTTATTTGGAACTAAAAGACTTGACAAAACCAGTTAGGGCAGTTTCTGCAAGTCTTGCTGTTGTCATAGCAGATATAAATGTCCCCCTAACCCCAGTGGCACAGAGATGTTCTCATCAACTTCTTCTTACTGAAAGAAAATGAAAACAATCTGTTCTCCACACCAGCATGAACGAATCAGGTGCTAATTGAGTCGTTAGTATTATCAGAAACAAACAATTCTCTGATGATGAGGCAAGGCAATATCACCGAACAAGAACTGTGGCAGATAGAGTCGGATCGGAAATCAGTTGCAGTGGGTGGATAATATATGCCGGGCTATTTTCTCCCCAATGCAAATGCGGTCGAGCCATTTCTCCCACAGGCAGTGCATGGAGCGTGTGTGTGCAGAGGCTCAGCACTTCAATCTTTCAGCTTATTAATTTCATATTTACTCATTTATTTTTAAATGCAGTGAGTGATGGAAATGCGGCAGGCTGCAGCTCAGAGGTGCTTACATGGCAGATGGGTTTATGAGGGGAAGTGGGCCAGGTGTCAGAGTCAGACATTCATTTCAAAGTTGGGGGATTTAAAAAATTTTTGTCCTCTTCATCATTACTCATGGAAAGTGAGAATCATCTGCAAAAAGTTAACTAAGCTTACATGGCAACTTGCTTTAATTCCTGCTAAATGCAGAAGCTGCAGTTGTTGGGTTTGGGGCTGGGCCAGACAGGGCTTTGTTCACTTTTATTTACTTGCATCTTTTGAATAGCAATAATCTTAAAAATATCAAAACAACACACAAACAAACAGGTCAAGAAAGGCATCTCTAAGATTAACAGTTGAAGTTACTCCAGTTAACTTGCTATTTTGCCATATCTCTTTACTAAATAAGACATAGCCCATGCTTATTTTTTAATCAGTCATGCAGTGGTGCGGTTTTAGCGTATTCTCATTCAAGTCCTGTGCTCTGTCAGTGTAGAACCCGGTCCTCCCACAGACTTCTGATGGAGTCAGGTCTCTGCAGAGATGTTGCACAACACACTGATTTCCCCTGTGCTTCAGTTCGAATCTGGTCTCTTCCACTCCTTTTGCTTGAAATTGAATATCTGGTAACCCTCAACCCATACTGACTTAGCTCAACTCAGCTCACTTCCTTCTCTTTCTGGATTGAACCGTTTCAGCTATTGTAATGTTTAGCTGAGTGAAATGAGTTTGGTCTGGCCACATGATGTTCTTCAATGCTGTGTACTTGAAATGTCACTGCTGGTTTACCATGGTTATGAGGTAAGCCAGCTGTCCACATATCTGTTGTTAAGATCAACAGATATGTGCATTGGCTTCATCCCTAGTTGTGCCTGCCTCTGAACATCAATATTTGGTCTGAATTTGCTTTGAAGAAGCTTTGAAGTAACATTGCATTTCAGTTACTCAGACCACCTGAAGCATAGTCTTTATTTCCTTTGAGGGTTTTGATGTATAATGCCAGGTGTTGAGTTTATTTAAATCCATCTTGGTAAGTGGTACAGAGGTAGCCACTTTCAGGTTATTGACACCATGGTAATGGTGCTCAAATAATGAAAACACTGAAAATTGCATATGCATTCAATTTTACAAGCTCTGTAAGACTCAAGCGGTTTTCGAGCTTGTGTTCATTTAGTGCTGATGTAGATTGTGGTCGCAGGATTCATATTTGATCATATTGTGGCAGTCACACAATCTACCTAAGCTTTTCTGAAAAAAAAACAAATACACAAAGAAAACTTACAAACTTCTAAGAAAAGCAATATATCTGTACTTGGTATGACTTATGTCTTGCTAGTCTGATGCAAACCAGGAGGTAATTTAGAGTTGCAGTTCATTGACTAACCAGTAGGGGCAGGCTCCAAAAGCAAGTGAATCTCTATTAACTGCAACATCACTCTTTTCAAATTTTTTTTCTGTGACAACATAAAAAATGTGGATGGATTTACAGATTTGATTAGAATGAATATAAGGTAACATTAGTTAGCTTCATAGCTTAGCATGAGCTAAGCCAAACTAAACTAGTCACCTTGTGCTGAGACAGTAGCTGAATGAATGTGGGCCTATTGTTCTCCCCATTTTTGGATTCAGGGGCCTTGTCCAGTTCTTCTTATACAGCCTCAGGCTTAAACAGTGATGACAAGTCTGACATCTGCCTCAGAGCTCCTGTTCTAACTTGGGACAGGGTTTTGGGTTGAGATGCAAAAACTCTGCTCAAGGCCAGGAGAAATCTTAAAAATCTCAGTTTTTTGGATTTTTCAGGTGACTCGTCCACCTGAGATATCACATTCTCTTATCCTTTCAATCAATAAAGATGCTTTGTTTTGAAACACCTTGTACTAACACTTCTTGGTGTTCTGTTGTTTCCTGGCTGGAGGATAATCTCAGAGGTGCATGGTAGCCACTGAAAACATAATCAATATGGCTGACATAAGTTTATGTTCCAGTCATATAAATGTAAACACTGTTGTGTGTTTGGGGCTTGCAGGGCAGAAAAACACAGACAATTCAAAAAATTGTCTGTGCTTCCTTGGTTTCCCTGTCTGAATATGACTTATAAATCCTTTATGGGTTTAGTTAGAAACACATGAAATGACTGCTGCTGAGACCACATATGAGTCAGTTAAATAATGCACACTCATGAGTGGAAGGTTCAGGTCAAAGAAGAGACTTCAGCAGCTGTTTTCCTATTCTGTACCTCCAATGAACTCTTTTTAATACACCCATTTTCTTACTATATGCTTACATTCAGATTCTGAGCAATTAAAGAGCAAAATCTTCCCACACAAGTTTGCTCACACACACACACTTTCATCCCAATTATTTGTGCATATGTGTTGTTTGGGGAAAATAAGAACCCTGTGGAATTTATTGTTTTCCTGCATTATTTTGCCACAAAATGTGGTCTGATCTTCATCTAAGTCACAATAACAGGAAAATACAATGCACAGTTATGATTTCAGATGTTTAGCTGGCATCTATTACAAATATTTACACTACTAGAGGGAAAAGTAACTGAACCCCATTTGACAGCAATGGGCTCATGAACTCTGGATCAGACTATTATAACATTTAGGAGGAATTTTTGACTGTTATGGCAGAACTACTTTGACTCAGACAGTATGTGATGCCACAAGCTCTCTTGATGTCATTCCACAACATCTGTATGAGCCTCAAGTCTGGGTCACTCCGACAGGTCAATTTTTCTTTTTCCAAAGCTAATATTTGGATTCATTTTGTGGAGATTCTGAAGGTCTTAGTCCCCCTGTGTTACCCAACTTCTTCCTAGCTTCAGGTGGTGGACAACCTTCTTGTCATAATCCTAATAAATATTTCAGTAAACTGTGATGTTGTTAAATGGTTCAGGCCCAGGCACATAGGAAGATATCTGGATCTTCCTGTTGATGTAACCTTAAACTGTATGTTCAAACAAGGGATGAAACTGTTGTGATGAATCCTAACTTCAAAGTTGATTTTAAAACAGTTCATTATATTACAGAATCAAAAACTAACAGTTGTTACTCCTGCAGTTGGTTCTCACCAACTTAAGCCCTGCCCTGCCACACAAATAAGACATCAATACAAAAAGTATTGCAAGGCAAATTGTGCTAAATTCCTTCATCATCCATGAACACAGCAGAAAGTAAACACTGTGGGTAAACATCATCTCAGGCGCTATTCAATTAGAAGAATGAGAGGATTGTGTACGTAGCAAAGATGACCCCTCCTAATATGAGCCTCTGCCACTCGGAGACATGGAATATATGACAAAAGTAAAGTTTTGTATTTGAATATGATTTCTGATGCAAAAAAACCCACCAAAGCTATGACCAAATTGTAAAGCACAACTGACTGGATTTCAGACAGATGCAAACCTTTGAGACAAATGTCTCTCGTACTCAGCATAAGTTATTCTGACCTCTCATCTGTCATCTGCAACAAAATGTGCAGAAAATTATAGGGCAAGCTCCCATTAGCGAGAAGACATAACCAACACCCCCTCACACTTTTATATATGTACCTTCCACCCCCACCGCTTTGTTTCATCCTTTGTGTGTGTTTGACTGCTTTGCACCGACACAATTCTCAAGAAAACCAATCCAAGGCTTCCAGGTTCTTCTCTGTTGAGATGTACCAGAATTTGCTTGAAGGGTGAACAGAAAGTAACTGGCTGCTGTTTCACCTTGTAAGATTGACCAGATTGGCAGTGTGATCGAACAGAAACTTCTGCAAAAGGCCGGAATACCAGCAGCACAAAACAACAGTGACACTTGCACAGAGCACTTATACGGCAGGTAATTTATACTCATCCGCACAGACACAACAATTCTCCTCGGATAAC
This sequence comes from Zenarchopterus dispar, assembly GCA_028564865.1. Lineage (NCBI taxonomy): Eukaryota > Metazoa > Chordata > Actinopteri > Beloniformes > Zenarchopteridae > Zenarchopterus > Zenarchopterus dispar. The sequence continues at coordinate 18,621,857 of JAOWBL010000008.1, forward strand.
GTGATTTTGGGGCACAGTATACAGCCTTACAATAGCAGGAGATTCAGAGAAGCTCAACACTGGGCAACTCTTTGCTCAGGGGACAAGAGGATAAATAAAACTTGGTCTGATAAATAAATGTAGAGCCTGTGTATTTAGGGGCCTCTGGATGAGATTATTAGCAGCTCACACAGTGATTAAAGTCAGCCTTAGAAGTTGCCAGCGGCTACGTTCCCACTGCCTAATTGAAACCATTCCTTATTTACTCATCTCAACTAAGGAGATCATAGAGCAACCAAAGCTAGTTTCATTTTCCACACATTTTGCACCTCATGAACCTTGTGTACATGCAGTAACATCCCTCTGGTAGGAAATGGGCTGTTCATGACACCAAAATGAAAGGGGAAGGAAAGAAAATGAACAAAATCATAGATCACACAAGGATTATTTCAGTCTCAAAAGGAACTGATGGAGGAAAGAGGGGAAAGAGGAAAAAAAGCTCAGGAAGTGAGGAAGATGAAGACGTTTCACTTGTTTGCTGTGGTGGCCTATTTCTTTGTGTTAATTCCTCCACGCTTTTTAACTTCTAAAGCTCCTACATTGTGGTGGAGTAGGACAGAGTGTGATTGAGAAATTTGGAGGAGTATTTTTAGCCAAAGCACTCACTTCTCCTGAGGGAACAGCATATGATTTCTTTTTCTTCTCCCACTTTAGTGGTTTCACAATGAACCTCTGGATTTGTACCCGGAGGGAAGAATTTGAACTGAATCAGCTCTCTATCTGCTGCACAGGAGCTGCCTCCTGATTGGCACAAGTACAGTTGCTCCCCACATCCCTTTTTTTTTTGCCTCTATGGTAGGCCTGATGATGAAATGTAGCATGCTTAAAACACACAACATCATTGTGTTCATCATTGTGTTACAGAACTGCAGTGTCACACAAATGAGCTTTTGTTAATGCTGCAAGCAAAATATCTTAGGTGGTGTTCATTAAAAGAAAAAGAAACATACGTTGCATGCAAAGAAATCATATTTAGGTCATTTCAAAAGACCTGTAGTTGCAATCAAATAAAATTGAAAATACATGAATCAGATCAGAGGAAAGGAAAAAAAATCATGGGAAAACATGAAATGTTGTAAAATACTGTACTTTAAAATGCATGACTAGTTGACACATGAAGCATTAGCTAATATGCTTGATTATTTTACACCAAATGTTAACTCCTTGGTTAGCAGCTAAGATATGGTACTGAAAAGATTACCAAAACATCACTAAAAATTCATTCGTTTCAATATTTATCAGCTCCAATTTGCAGAAAATGTGCTGTATTTGCTATGTTTTTGTTTGCTGTGTCTGAGCTACATAAAAGAAATTAACTAAAGGGAGATCAGCATTAGAAGCTACATGGCTATAGAAAAGAAGCCACCTGGCATTTAAATGAGACAAGCAACAAAGGACAAGTACAAATGCCAGCAACAAGGACCAAACATAGACTACATGTATAGTGTCTGCGTGAAACAATAAATCATGCTTGAGTTTGGATAAGTATGTTTGGCTTATCCAAACTCTGTCTAGCACCAGTAACATGTTCAAATTGGTCTAAGACAGGTAGTTGATGTGGAACTCAGAGGAGCCCTAATAAGGTGGGAAGTTATTAAACCCCTCTGCATTTCCAATGACCTTTTGTGTTCAATAGGCTTATTGATTGGCTACACCTGTGAAGTTGCAGATTAAAGCCATCCCTAGTGAGGGCTGCAAGAGATTAACCAGTCTTAGTGCTGGAGCCCACTGTTTATTTTTGTGTTGCATCCTTTAGCTTTTTCCTCCAGTTACATTATTAATCAACTGAGAACTATTATTTTTTTTGTATTTCTACCCATAAATTGAATCTTAACAGGATATTGCTCAGTCCTCAGAAGTATAAAATTCTTAGTGGTTAAAAAAAAAAAGAAATAAAACAAAACAAAAAAAAAAAAGAAAAGAAAGAAACACTACTAACCCATTAAGAACAACTGGTCACATGTTTACTGCCAGAACATTTTATTTGCGCTGGGCAATTGTGATAGATGGCAACGAAAATAACTGCAGCCATACTTACAAGACTGTAACATAAAATGAGGCAGCGTGTGTGTCAGGAGATTAAATAAGCAGCGACTGACCGGCCTATATTTAGAACCTGACTGCTGTGTGTTTCACCGTGGGAAAATAAACTACACAGAACGAGCATGGATGTGGATAACTGCCCAACTTTTACTACCTTCTTGTTTACTCAAACTTTTACTGTTACAGTCACTTTAAATATAAAGTCAGTGGTTGAAGTCTGACCTGGTAAAGTTTGATAGTGTAATATTTGGGAGATCCACCCAAAAAATAACAATTTTAATGGTTCCCATTGATCTAGAAAGGTGTGGAAATCATAATTGTTATGCTTTTTTGTAACTTAGAGGAGACATTTATACCTACATCATGGCCACAGGATATTTCAAAATTGATATTTGTTACCTGAAACCAAACTATAGACTATGAAAAAAAAAACAACAAAACAAAAGTGGATCAACCTTCTTTTGGTATCGCCCAAAGAGTTTCCAAAGAGAGGCTTTAAGACCATTATTTGGACCTATGGGGAGGCTGTTTTGTCAGGAGTTAACCCCAGATAATCCAAGCTTGGGAGGAACAAGTAGGCCTGGCAGTCAGTTGGAACACATCTACCTTACCTCAGTCATCACACACAAGCCTTTTAGCTAAACTTAGTGCATCTAACTTGTGATATTAACTAACATAACCATACTGTATGTCTTTCAGATGTTGCTACTGAAACAACATCTGCAAGAAGGACTGATTTTTTTTTCTACCAGCCTATGTACAGTTGTCATGGATGTGAAATCCAGCTACGAAGACTAAATCTATTTTTTGAGTCTGCCCGTAGCCTGAACCATTACCTATTTATGCCTAGCCTGAACCACAACCTAATCTTCATTCCCATGTCAGCTCATTAAGACCAGGCTTTGGTCCACACAAGGTCAATAAGGTCAGTGATTGTACTGAAAATGATCCTAAAGAGATTGAAAAAACAAAACAAAGAAAAAAAGCACATATGCTCACATAACTATTAGACACATCGCCATCCCGTCTGCTCCACCCACAGTTGCCCATTCTCTGACCTCCTGCTGAACTTTGACACATTGACTTTTCCCATGTATCTGAACCTTTCGTTCTGCATACCCTCATTGACTCTAATTAGCCATCGCGGCATTTCCCATATCTCGTGACAGCTCGTACAGACAACCAGACCCTCTCTTTCTACCTCCCTCCGCTCTCCTCTCCTCCTCTCCTCTCTGCCGTCTCTCGCTCTGCATCCAGCTCTTTGTCTTGGCACTCTCCCCCACATGACCCAGCTGTTTGGCCTGCAGTAAATGTTACCACATATAGTGCGCTGCTGGGATCCCAACCATCATGCATCTGGGTCCAAATGCTAGACATCCCCTCACCCCAGTCCACTTCCCCTTTCTCTTTTCACCTCATCAGTGCTTCCTCCCCATACTTTTCTGTCCACCCTCTTCTCTTTTTCAGTGTCAAGCTCTTTTCTGATCTAATTGCTCCCATCTCTGAACCTGAAGCACTCTCCCTTCCCACGCTCATTAGCACATCTCCTGATTGGCTGATGTTGCCTGACAGAAGCTGCGTGTGGTTTTCTGAAACACAGCTGGTTGCTCCCTGAACGAGATCATCGGCGGCGGCTGTATTCTGCAGGTTTTCATCCCCGCAGCGAATGAAGGGGTGGGTTTCCAGGGAGTGAATAATACTGAGAAGGGGGTTTTAGCTACTACTCTGTCCTCTACTTTTTTTCTTTTTTTAAATGTAAACCACTCACTACTACTCAATAATGTCAAACGCCTGTCTACTCTGTCTGAACATTTAAGTTGAGCTGAGAAGAAATCAAAGCAAGTGTAAGAATATAGAGAGCTTCTGTGATACAGAACATTAGCAATCAGCTCTGATTTGATTTCGATCCACTTGAGCTAATGCTCAGATTGAAGGGAAGGGGTGAAAAGCTAATTGCAAAGATTAAGTGACACTTAAATCAGCCTCTGTATCAGCCACCTCTGTTGTGCTGTATAGTGTCGTCATGGATGAATGAGTGGTGTGGGCACATTTAGTCGAAGTGACAGTGACATAGAGCTCCAACTCAAGTAGAAATATGAAATCACACTGCTGCAAAGGATCTCAGTCATTTTGTGGTGTGACAGATGTAGAGAGAAATACCAAGAAATGCCATGGAAAATATTTCCCATCTCTTTCATCAGTCTGCATATAAATAACATGAGTCTAGATGCTTTGGATATATCTTGCTGCTCTACCCACTGAGCTGTGTCAAGATTGAAATGCGTACAAAGGACATATGAAAACTAAAGAAAAACACATCTCTGTCAAGCAGCCTGTTGAAAATATGGGCTTTTCAAATTTTGAGGCATACTGTCACATCCAGAAATGCCCAGAAGGAACATTTTGACAAACAGCCATGTTCAAAATTTAGTACCTCTTCTTTCATTTCAAATGTTCAACATCAGGACAGTGAAAAAAAAAATGCTGGTTTTAATCAAGAGTTAATATGAGGTAAATACAAATTCATATGAACAACACATGACATATTACAGTGTTATTGTTTATTGAACCATAACTAAGACAAAATGCTGAAAGTAGGTGAATCCCAATAGGCTTTGGGAACATGTATTCTTATATGTTCAACCATTGAATTAAAAACAGTCGTAGCTAACTTTTCCACATAACTGCAAACCCTCACCTTATTTCTAACACCCACCCACCCAGCAAACAAGAGCTAAAACATTTAAGTCAATACAACATTTCAAAAATAAAACAGAACACTTAGAATAAGCGATTTGTGGATGATGTTGCATCTGTTGATATAAAAAAACAAACAAACAAACAAAAAAAAACTCCTCCTCTTATCTGGTAGACAGGTGAAGCACAGAAAACTATGAACATGCCTGTGTAAATAAATCAGAAATAAGGAAAGGCTGAGATGCTGCTTGATGAAAACGTGCCATAAATACGTGCCATAAATAAAGCACTTTTATGTCTTGGGGCTACATCCATCTTGCTAATCTGTCTTCAACATGTCAGTTCTGAGAGCTTGCAGGTTCTCCAGTGGCATCAAATGTTAGTCAGTCTCCATTGATCCCTATGTTAAAATGTCTAAACTTATGCTAGCAATAAATATATTTTCAGTCTTATTTAAAAGTAATAAATAAATACATAGTTTTGGTCTCCATAGCTAGATCTTCCATCCATGACAGTTGAATGAGGGTCATCAGATAAAAATATATAAAGCCACTTCCAACTTTGTTTCTCATCTTTTACTCAGTGCCATGGTCTCTAAACCACACAACATCATGGGTGTCACCACTGTCAAGTACACCTTTGTTTTTATTTGTTCTAATTCTCTTATTACAAATCAGACCAGGCACTTTTCTCCACCCATTCCAACCTTCTTGCACACACTTCTTCACCTCTCTTCCATGTTCTCCATTGTTCTGGACCGTTGACCTTACTTAAAATCCTCCACCTTCCTTATTTTTTTGACTTGTAGCCTCTCTGTTCCACTTGGGTTTCTCTCTTTCACACATGTATCCTGTCTTACTTTGGCTAATCTTCATTCCTCACTTTTGGATGGCATACCACCACCTCTCTAGATTTTCCTCCACCTCCCTGCTCTCACTACAGATCACAATGTCATCTGCAAACATTGTGATCTGGTTCATGAAGATTCTTGTCAAACCTAATCTGTTAGCTTGTCCACTGCCATAACAAAAAAGTAGAGGCTCAGAGCTGATCTACTTGGAGCCTCTACTTGGTGGAGATGAAGTTCCATCTCCACCTTGAATTCCAATGCCACATCTACAGCACACATCACCATACATGTTCTGTGATACTCTAACATACTTCTCTGATACTTCAGACTTCCTCATACAATACCACAATTCATCTCTCGGCACCCCTGTTGTAGGACACAATGCAGAACCCTCTGACTTTCTCTGTACTTTTTCATCAACATCCTCTAAACAAAAAATGCATCTGTAGTACTTTCTTTTTTTGTGGCATAAAACCATACTGCTCTTCACAAATGCTCACCTCTGTCCTTAGTCTAGCTTCCATGACTCTTTCCCATAACTTAATTTCATGGCTCATTAAGTTTGCTTGCGGGTCATGCACTAAGTCTCTGAAAAAATGTCGAAAGACAGTTTGTATTGTAATATACATGGCAGAAATAAACCTGAATTGAACTGGACTTCTATATGATATCATAGTGTCCAGTATTATTTATACAGTCGATGGTGCAAAGTTCTGTGCAATCCCACTGGAGTGCGTTGCATTCAAATGTCAATGAAACATTTTTTTTTTTTCCAAAAATATACAGGTTGCTTGTGTGAATGACAAAGAAAGAATGTTCACTAGATATCAGCTTGTCTTTTTGTGTAGATTTTTGTGTGGCAGTGCATTAAAGTCACGGCAAAAATAAACAGGTGAATGCTTATGATACTGCACACCACAGGAAATTAGGTTTTGCTGTTCTAACAGCAAATGTGGTAGCTTTTGTTCTGGAAAAAATATTATTTACATATATACCTATACACACACACACACACACACACACACACACACACACACACACACACACACACACACACACACACACACACACA
>JAOWBL010000008.1:18637093-18653413 GCA_028564865.1 Zenarchopterus dispar
CCTTGAGCAGGACCTAGATCACGGGGATGACCTTCTTGCTGGATGCCAGCCTTGTAGAGGAAGACTGAAGAATATTGAAGAATATTGGCATGATACCCTAGCCAGCAATTCAGCTGTCACTAAAAAAAAAACAAACAAAAAAAACAAAACAAAACACCACTTATCATGAATACAGTTGTGGTTTAATATTATTATTATTATTTTTTAACAATTTTGGTACACTATTACTACAATTTATCCAAAAAAGAAAAAGAAAAATCCCATTAAGCAATCAGGGTACCAGTACAATGTTTTAACCTCTAGTCGTGAGAGAAAGATCGGAAAATCATGGAGGAGCGGGAAAAATGAACTTCCTGTCAGAAACTGAAAACCCTTTTGACCCATCAATGTGATTGTATGTTAAAAGTTCATAAAACAACCCTGAACTATGTTCACTGGATTAATCCAGCACTTGTTTGGTTGCAATGACAACATTTTATGCAGGGAACTGCTAATATGCTGTTAGCTGTGACTCTTTGGTAGTAAGTTTGTGCGGAAACACAAAACAGAGAAATTGAAAAGAAAAATTAAGAACTATTGAGGTTTATGAGTTCTGATAAAGGTTTTTTTTCCCATTACTATATTAATCACTTTTACTGTGTATGACAGGTAATTTATCGACCAAAACAACTACTGAATAGAGTGTAGATATTTCATAAAGAATACATTTAGATTATTTTCTTGATGGTGTAGTATTATTTACTGTGGGCTTCCTTCGGGTTCAAATTTAAAAGTTCAAATCTTGGGTAATTTCATGTCTTCTCTTATTTTAAGTCATCATCTCAAATCCAAAAAAATCAGTCATGACTGTGACGATGACAGAGGAGACAAAGAAAAAGACAAATACAAAACTGAATTAGAAGATGTTCGAAAGAAAAAAGGGGTTACTATCAGAAAGTGGAAGTCAAAACAATAAAATCAGACTCATCTGGGAGGAGCAGAAAGTTCTCCAGCTGGATTATCCAGAGACAGTCTGTGGTGTAAACAAACAAGTATTAAATTTGGACATTTTTTATTGTGCATTGGTATCCATTGAAAACAGTGATGCATCAACAGAATCACTTTTCATACTTCAGTGAACTCAGTGTAATTGGAAACCACAGATTTACAAATGGTCTTGCCATCACACTGCTAAAACAAATCCCAAAGCAAGCCATTAACAGGTAATACACAATTAGTTTCCAAGTGAACGTTTGTGCTCCAGCGGGAGTGATTAGGTCCAACACAAGATGTTTTATGGCGAAACAAAGCCTGCGACCCATCTGTGGTGAAAGATGGGGGAGCAGAGCAGGTGTACTCACCCAGGAGGGAGCTGCATGTAGGTGGCAAGGCATTCATTTGATGCCCATCTAACCACACGAGGCTTGCAGGTTGACAGCTGGTGCTGCATGCTGCATGAAAAGTCACAGATTCAAAGAAAGAAGTTGGACTGCAGGTGATGCAGCTGCTATTTTTAACCTGAGGCCTCCCCATAGGTGCAAATGCTTCATTTCAGTTGTTCTTCCCAGCATCCTTCCTCCATCCATCTCTGATGTTTAGCCTCCTTTCATTTAGAGTCTTAGTCCCCAGTCACTTATTCACATTTCTTTGTAAAAGTCACACAATCTTTGCGACAAATAGCATGAAATGAAGGAAAATTGCAGTGAGTAAGTGGTAGATCTGAATTTAAAATGTCAAATGCAGACTGAATCATTCTGAATGATTAACTTTTCATTTCTCCACTAGATTGTTCGTCATTATGAAAAGGAGTTTTCCATTTCCCATTTCAAAGCAGTCTCAGCTCTCAGCACAAAGTGACACCTGCAGAACCAGCAGAAAAAGCTCAGAGAATGAAGAAAGCATATACTTTTCTGCTACTGTATGTCCTCTTCACTGCTAGTCAGTGTCGCTGTCTCTTTCTCAGTTGTGTTTAGTGAAGATGTATCTGAGAAAGTCACATGGTTGTGAGTTTTAGGGGATACAGTACCTGTTCTGGCATATTCCCAGGGTTCTGCTGTTGCACATATGAATGCTATGACTGCATAAAAAAAGATCTAAAGTTAAATGGGGCATGTGAAGATTAGAATCAGCTCAGCTTGTATCGTGAGCAACAGTTGTCAGTGACAGCAGAACGGATACTTTTTGTTAATCTGCCCTACCATCAACATTTAATAGACTTAGTGGGCTTACAATGAGCTTTTCCACCAAAACGGTTCCAGTTCTGGTTCAGTTACTAAGAACAAGTATTTTACTTTCCAATGGTTAACTTAGAAATTAACATTTTCACACCGCCCACAGTGGTGGGTGGATTTCAAAATAAACCAGGATTTTTTTTTTTTTTTTTTTTTAAGCCAGCCACTTTTATGGATATCATGTTACTGCATGCAAAATATAATACCATAAAAAAAATCTATTCATTTATATAATGTTTTATTTATGTTTCATTTTTACAGAACAAAAGTGAAAAAAAATTGACTCCCATTTGTAATCTTTGAATGACTGACCTTTTTGATAACTGACTTATGGGTAGGTCCCCCCTCCATAATTGGTGACTAACATTAGCTATTTAGAGCATGAGCTAACTTGTGTTTTTACATAACAATCACCATTAAATACCTTTAGGTAATGTTAGCGGAGTTAAAAACATTGGTCCTTTCATTTACCTTATGACACATATAGACATCATTCTTCATCTTCTGAATGATAAGTTGGAAGCTTAAAGCAGACACTTAGATCTGTTTTGTTTGCATTATCCTGCTTCCATTTCCCATCTTCTATGAATATCTGAAATTGGTGCTGTAAGTACTACAGACTTACAGCACATTTAAAATGTTTTCTGTGTAAACTCCATAAAAGAGATACCAGTTCAGGATCCTCCAGTGTTTTTCTAAGTAGATGAAAGCTACTGAAGTTCAAGCTCTGATCCCTGTGGAATTGATACTCAAAGCCCATTGGCTCATCTGTCTTTGACAAGAGTTTTACCAACAGGTCAATTTGAATGGGCATTTCTAAACGCTATGGCAGTCTTCTCCATCAGTGTTGTCTTCAGGCTTATAAATCCCTTCATAGCAGCTGTTTCCTTAGGCACACACTCTCCCAGGATGATTTTCTTTACATGGAAGTGGCACTTGGATGACTTAACTCCTTTCAATTCCAGTTTTCTTGTCCCAACAATACATCTGTTCTGAAGCATATTGGAGGCGTGCCAGACAGAACATAATGTGGCTTGCCGTGGGATTCACTGTTGACAGAATCCCACTTTCTGTTAAAAAAAGAAAAGAACACAAAAAGTCTACTTCTTAATTTTTATTTGTTCTTTTGCATATCTTGTAACTCCTTTTTTAATGAAACATTGTTTTTATGTAAGGGAACATACAAGAAGTGGCAACTCTTGGTGCTTTTAGCCTGATAGATCAGAGCCACGTCTAGAAAGATATGGGCACCACTGGTAGCTTATCAAACTGCCTTTGCATGCAAGTGGTTAGGACTATGACCAATCAGAGCAATGGACAAGCTGACATATTTAGAGCTATGAAAACAAGTCAACAGGAGAGGGTTTTGTGTGGAAAAGTAAACTAAACTTTTGCTAAATTGTACATCTACCTTATAAAGGAATGATTTGAGTACCAATTTCTGTTCAGTTTTTAAAGAAAAAGTCAGAATCTTTAATTGTTAATGCCAAAACCAATCAAAATGTCCCCTGTTCCTTAGCTGCAGTCATCTACACTGTTTACATCCAAACGATGTCACTAGTTTGTTGTTGTCATGTTAACCCTGCCCAATCTCTAGAAGGATAGACTGATTTCATTGGCTTGCTGTGACTTCTGGGCAAAGTTAATGAGCTCCAATAGATGAAAGCTAGAGGTACATGCTAAGCAAATTTAAATTTGCTAGTGATATACCTAGAAATCAAAGCTAGGTATTTTTGTGTCTCACATAAAATGTTGGATTCAAGATGCAATTTCTGTTATAAAGTGTCAAACAGTCCTCTGTTAGTATTTTTTTCTTGTTATCTGCAACAGTGGGATGTAAGTGTGGGAAAATGACCCATTAATATTGTTAGTTGCTTTAACATCAACCCTTGGAGTTTATGTATTCTGATTACAAACTGAGTAAGGGGCTCTGTGGTTCTGTTTACACATGGTATTAAGATGCATCCTGAGTGATCTGATCACAAGTGGACAACTTTAAGTACATGTGTAAACTTTGTGTTGATTCCACACGTTAGTTCTTCTTTTAAATCATGCATATGTTTGTTGCATATTGGGTGGGGGACACATGTTGACACACATGTTAGCTCCAAGAGTGAACAGATGTGTTTGGAGATGTCCACTTGTGAGAGGATGACTCAGGACATATTTTAATACTAGGTATAAACAGGGCATATGTGTATGGAGAAACAAATTAGCTCTCAAAGCACCTTAAGGTACTTTTTTCAAGTTAAAATATCAGTTTCATTTTTATTTGAAAGAAGATTTGATTACTTGTGCTACTTTAAAATGTTTCAAAGTTGAACCAGCTCTGAACTAAATTCCTGCAACACCAGGAAAAGGAAATAAAGAATTTAAACCTCAAAATACAATGTATTTATAGAAGAAGAAGAAGAAGAAGAAGTAAAAATATTGGAGATAAATAAGAAACACTTTTGAAAGAGAGAAAAAAAGGAAAGCTTAAAGCAAATGTTCCTTAATGGTTCGCCTGTGTGCAATGATCATAAAAGGCCCATCACATATTATACAGACTATTGTAATTGATTTGGTAATTCTGTAGAAGTAAATGAAACTCAAATTCTCAGATTTTTCTGGTTGTCAAGCAGTAACACAGTGTACGGCAGTGAACAATAGTGTTTTCACTCTGAAGCATTAAATCCGGAAAATTACGAGAAAATTATAATTAGGCTCTTTGTGGACAATGAAAAAAGCATAGACTCATCAAGTGAACGCTTGAAATGACACTGAAAGAAAAAAAATGAAATAAAAGTAAGTTCATACAGCTTTTGGACTTCCTTTGAATTGTAAAAAAAAAAGTCTTTTGTTCCTTAAAAACTCTGGCAGTTTGGACTTGAAAGGGGCACTTGAAAGGGCAATTTGTTACCAAGAGGTTGAGGGAGCTTTTAAGGAAAAGAGGGACAATTCACTTATTCACGTATTTTACCCTGTACTGATTTAGTTTCTGATTTTAACTCATACTTTTCAAAGAGTATTTGTACAATTAATGTGACAATTAAAAGGAAAAGTTGGGTTAGTTTTCTTGACTGCTTTAAATGCACTGACATTAATAAATAGTTTGACATTTTTCATAAGTTTACATATCCTCATCATGGCTTTTTACTGGATGACAAAACCTAAATGAACCAAACTGGCAATATTGATAAAAAATTGTTTCATCCTTGATCTGGTCCTGAATTTAAAGCACAGTTCAATACAGTAGTTTTTAAGCTGTATGTTGGGTGATTAGACATGCTAAATGTCAATGCTTTTGTTGTTCTTGCTGATGGACTGACGATGTGTTTAAGGACCCCATAAAACAGAGCCTAATCATGGTGCAACCAACACTACATTTAACAGTTGCTATTTTTTGTGGGGGTGGAAAGGCTCACCATAAAAGTCCTCTAGAAAGTAGATATTTTTTGGTCTGCTATTGTGCAGACATTAATTCAATATCCCTAATTTCTGCAAATCTAAAATCCTTTTTCTTAGATCTGAATTCCGTGATGTCTGTGTGTTGGTCAGTTCAAGGGGTGGCATCAACGAAGTCGTTTTTATGTTAGTTTGGGGAAACTACCAGCTGGTAATTTCTGGACACCAACAGGATAATAAGACTGTGGGTCTGGAACTTTTAAAACCAAATAAATGGTTGTGTTGTATTTTTAAGCCTATACAGTATGTATTTATGTATAATGCTGAGCCAGTGATTATGTCAAAAAAAACAACAAACTTTGCTCTTTTCTTCTGTTTTTGAGAAAATATTTATCCAGAAACATGTTTCAAACTTCATAACCATAATGAATGCACATAAACTTTTGTCAGATACTGCATATTTATTTTCCTTTTTGCCAAGTTTCAAACAAGGTGTTTGATTTCTTAACAAGAGCCAGGAATTGGTGAGCTTAGCTTCAAGCACACCTCCTCACTTTCCACAGAAAATGAATGAGGTGTGTGTGATGCAAGCGATTTGTTGCATAAAATAGAGATCCTTCATAACACAGCAACATTGTAGCAATGAGTGACTACAGGTGTTTCTAAATTATCTTCATCTTACCATAAACCATCAAGCAACTTTTGTCATGCCAGCCAGACAAGTAGGCTACATACTTTGAAGCAGTTTCAGTTTTGCAATTTTAGCAGCTAGTAATGTAATAATGTAAAAATTGATTTTGGGGTGAAATATAAACATTTTTTACACACCTGTTACACGAGCACTACTGGTATAGCTGTTGTTTGATTGGCTGAGGTGCTTTTTGAATAATGAAAACTTAAAAAGTCCCTAAATTTTGATGGAAACAACACTTCCACCACTGCAGAGAACTGACGGTCTCAGTGTCAAGTGTATGTGTAATGCTTGTTATGTGTTGCATGTGTGCACCCTTTGATGATTGCATTGCCCAATCATGCATGTGTTAACTTCATGTGTTCAAGGTCACACGTGTGTGAACCACACTCATTTGATTATGTAGGTGTGGATCTCACCTGTTCAACGTTTGCACGTGCAAACCGCTCACTTGGCACATGTGGACCACACTGGTGCCATTTTTCATAAGACCTCTTTAAGAATCCTGCTATCAATATAAAATATTTTTTAAATTACTTTTGAAACTTAGGTTACTAACTTATACTTTTAGTAATTAATGCACTACAATAATTCAGTGCTGTGTACAAAACAGATAACAATTATCTTTGGAATTTTTACATCACAAATATGCCAGTTTTTGTTTATAGCTGACACATGAAATTTGCATCAAAAGAGGATTTTGCAGAAAAAATCACTACAATACGGCATGTTGAAAACATGTTGACACGTACAAAGAGGGAGGGACAGGTTCTTTCAGAGGGGAGTCATCGCGTGCGCTGGGAAGCTGCGAGTGCAACCTTTGATAGACACAACAGCTTGCATGCATGCATGTGTGTACCCTCCCTCACATCAGGTGTCCGTGTAAAGCCAGAGGTCACACTGAGCACACAGACGCACAGACATCTACAGTGTGTGTACAGAAGCTGTGCTACACACTGAGGAAAAGGGTGTGTGGGGCTTCTTCGCCTTGTCAACAGGATGAGAAGCAGGGAGATAGAAGCTGGGGCATTAGTCTCCCCTGGGCTGGCTGGGATTTCCTCCAGAGGACAGAAAATGAAAATAAAGCAATATATAAATAGATTCTCCCCACTCAAAATACTGATATGGCCTCAGCAGGGAGGGCTGGGGGAGACGCAGGCAGACTGGATTTGCATTGAATTTCCTGCTCTGTGCATGCTTTCTTTCATCCATGTGAATCTTTGTTTCACTTAAGTGTTATTGTATTTTTCCTCTTACCTCCCACAGGGCAACGATAATATTAACAAAGCTTCTTGGTGCTGTGTAATTTGTTGATATGGGTTTTTCTGTGTGCGTTTTATGCCAGGGTCTGTCAAAAGCAGCCTATTTGTGGAAGTATTATGACTTCAATTTGATAATGCTAGACTGGCTCTGAATGTGTGTTTGCATGTGTGTGAATGCACATTCACCCTGGTGGATTGTGAGTGTTTGTCCACTTGCCTGGTTGATTAGGCTGAAACGCATTGTCCTCTCTTCTCCACTGTGGTACCTGCAGGGTGGAAAGGAGCCCGTTGGTGACCCCGCCGCACAAACTCCAACTGGAAGAGTGTCTGTCTGCAGAGCAGGTTCCCACTCCGGAGCTCATCCAGGGATACGTCAAAAAGGTAGGCAGAGAGAGCCGGTTTTAGTTTGTGGAAATCTGGAGTGACTGCGGGATTGTGTTGAGAAGAGGGAAATGGAGGAAAAAAAACTGAGATGACTTCTCTGGAAGAGTCAAAACAGGAGAATCGAACAAATTCATGACTTTAAAAAAAATCCTCATAAAGTCAGTCTACTACAAGGCAAATTGCATTTGCTCAGCATGTCACCAAGTCTAAAGGCTCAGAGAACATAAAATTTATATATTTAAATTGTATTTCCGCTAATAGACCAAATGGCTGTGCCGCTGCCATCAAGCTGAAGCCTCATAATAGCAGCTTGTCACTAAAAGCTTAGGGGTGAAGTTGCCCATTACGAACAGTGTTTTAGAAGATTGCAATAAAATTAATATTTTATGTAATTGTCCACTTAGAATTTCACAAAACACAATGGATTTGTTTAGCAAAATGTGTGTGCTCATGGAGACATTGGATATAATTAAAAGTTTGGCCTCACTCACTTACAAGCGTTGTTCGGGTCAACAACGTTGCTGTCCATAAACGTTAAATAGGGTGAATAGGGTTACGTCAGGCATTCCCAAACTGAACTGTAGGCTTTGTGTCCGAAACATCCACAGACAAATATTGCTACAGTGTTCCTGAGTGAGTGCCATGAAATTCCCTGGTTTTGATTTTGTTGTCAACCTGAAAAACAGGTTGCTCTCTGATTGTTCAAATTCATGTGGCTCAATAGGAAGTGTAAGGATTTATAGTGTTATTAGAAATAGAACTTCTCAAATATATTAATTTGATGTAATACAAGAAGAAAAGATCTAAACCAAGTGATTTTATTTTTTCATAAAATAGAAATCTGATCCAAAGATTACCGTGATATAAATTAAACTTAAGGGAGAGTAGAGATTGATTACCTAATAAAAAACTAGAGACTGAAGACTTTTCACGATTTTCTTCCTTCTGTGGAAATTCTTTTACAGCCCAGAAATTGCTGGTGAAACTGTTAAATGCAAAGTGGTTATTAAGCTAAATGTCAATTGAATTCAATGGCAAACTCACTGTATTTCCACTATAATTTCAATTATGAAATAAAGTCAGGTTTTCTCCTTCTGTGATATGTCCTTCTAAGAATAATGGTGATGGATGTACAGAATCCCTTCAATTTTAGCAGGTTAATTGCTTTTTCTACAGCCACACTAGCTGTCAATATTTTTATTTGAAAAAGACATAGATGTCTGGAAAAAATTCTTGCAATGAAAGCCCATTATACCTGGAACTGACCACATCTGAGGGTTTTCTAGGAGGTCAGTGTCCATGACTTTACTGAGGACCAGTGGATTCAAATTTTTAGGAAGACTGGCACAACCTTTGATGACTCATGCAAACCATGCACTTTCTTGTTGTGCCTGCTCCCTCATGCCAAAGGGAGCCATTTTCTGCAAATCAGTCCTATAATTCTTAGTTGAGTCACTCAGAAAACAACCTCTTGCAAACTTAAAAACACTTTTGTGTTAGATAGGATTTTTTTTCCCCCAAAATTGACATAGACATTCAATTTACACTATTTCTCTGGTAATGGAAAGTGGTTGATTTGAAGTCTCTATAACATCCGCTCTATTTTTATATGGAGATTTTTTTCTGTCTTACTTTCCCCCAGAACTAATATTGAGGTTACACAGACTCTTCTGCTATAATCAATGATCAGTGTGTTTTATTTATTAAATGATTAAGATAAGCAAATTGATGCATCATTTTTTATTTGGGAACTGTTATATCTTATTATCTGGAAAGGCAAAAATTAATCAGTACAACAAATCAGCAGTTAAGAATCACCATTATAAATCTGCCATCGGTCACCCTGATTTCTAAAAGTTGGCATCAATATTGACCAGAAAAAACTCATATTGGCCAACGTCGAAGAGAGACACTGAGCCAAAAATTAATGGTTAAAATAAAGTAAAATAAAATGAGTTCATAGCGGTCATCTCACATCTGATGAATCTACACTGATCACAATGCCTCATGAGGTAGAAGCAGGTCTGCTCTAAATGACAAAATAACATATATGTTGTTCAACTGTGTGAGCAGAGCTTTTTGAAGTGTATATAAGTGAATGGACATAAATGAATGAAGAATGTAGACTATATCATACTGTTAACCAGCCAGCACTCATATATGGAGCCCATGTGGGTTAAAAGTAGGTTTTTCCACAGGCTGCGTAGTTGCTGTACCTGTGTTTGCCCAAGTGGGCTTGAAGAGGGAGATACCTGAATTTTAGGTGGGGCCCAACTGGTTCATTTTTTAACCATTTTCCAAGCATTCAATTCCTCTGACATCTTGATCATAAATGTATATATTATTATTATATATAATATCTACATAATATGTATTATTATTATCCTATATGTTACCAAATCTACTTGGGATCCAAAGAGACTTTCAAACCCCATCCCATCCTCTTCAAGGCCCATGCCCATTTAGTTAATTTATATTCCTCATGAGTCACTTATATTTGGCCAAAATAAGCCTCCCATTTAAGGCCCATAATACTGAAACCATACCACACCCATGCCATTAGCCGATTTCAAACACAAGCCCACTCTTTACCCAAGTAGCTCACTTTTAATCTTACTGGAACCCTCACGGACATGCTGGCAGAGATGTTGTTCTGCCTTCATGGATCTGAATATATCTGTGTAAGCTGTTTAGCCAAATAGGATGATAAATCTACATTTTTTGTGCTGTGGTTGAGCTGAAAGGAGGAAATAGGGACTACAGCGATCTGAAATCACATTAGCTCATTTAATCATGAATCAGCTCTGCAGTTTTGTTGCTGTTTATGAACACCCCACTGCAAAAAGAGCCAGTTTGAAATGGCACTTCAGCTCATAAAACTATGACATGCCCTCCTTTTCTGCAATCTGGTAATGCTGCATCATCATTACATTTCAACCCTCCTGCCCCTAATATTACAGACTGTGATGTGAACCTTTCTGTGCATTTTGCCCTTCGATTACTCATGCACCCACAGCCCTGTAGGACCTCATTACTGTTGGTAATCATTTTAATCTTCTGAACTGCTGGAGGAGCATGAAGCTATGCTAGAAATCTATTAAAAAGGGAACTGGACTCAGATGAGTAGTTGAACAGTGAGAGAAAAGAATAAAAAGTCTATTTTCCTCCGCTTCTCTCTCCTTTGGATTCTGTTTGTTCTGCGGTTCTTTCTCCCTCTCAATGTCTCTCAGTTTCCATCATTATCCTTTTAGCTCCTCTCTCTGCCATCTCTGTGCGCTCTCTGCCAGTTCCTTCCATCTCCGGGGTTTTCATTTTGACCTTCAGACACCTCCTCCTGGTGCCACTTTAATAACTTACGAGGGAAATAGGAAATGTGGTCTCAAGTCAAAATTGAAATGGGTTTTTCCACCACAGGCTGTTGGTATTCTGGTGGCAGTACACGGGAAGCTATTTTTCATCAAGTTTGTGCTCTGCATCATTTCGGTTAATGAAGAGAAATGATGCGATTTTGACCTCAAAACCTCATTTTCTTGACCTGGGGGAGGTTCCCTTTGAGCAAAAGCAACTTCTCTGTTCATTTAGACTAAGAGATTCAGAAGAATACTCATTTTAAATTTTATCCTTCATTTACTGCAAAATTCCCTAGAGTAGCCAAAACCCTAAATAGGACATGTCTCCTGAACTAGAATCATTTTCACTAAACCCCTTAAAACTCAAGTTTTTCCTTTTTGGGTCCCTTAGGTTCAAGCTATTGTTGCCCACACTGTTTTACAGATTATGTAGACAAATACAGACTAGACCACACATTTGCTTTGATTACACCTTTGCACAGTCTTCATTCTTCTATCACGAAGTCATCAGATTTTCCAGCAATCTCAAAGGTCTTTTCTACATGTTCTGAGCACTTGGTGACACTGTTTTCTTCACTCTGCACTCTAAATCATCCTATGACAGGTTGGATGGCTCTAGAGAGGTGATTTTCGTCATGTGACACAACACGCCACTACTCTGCTTCTTTGTCTGAAGACCCTAACTGGACTGGAGGGGTGTTTTGTCCTATTTGAAGATTTCAGAACTTGGGAGCCTTTTCTTTTTTGCTTATATAAGCCGATGCTGATGATCAACGGGCAGAAGATGCAGAGATCATTTAAGATATTTATCACATAAAGCATGAAATACACATGCACAATATCATAAAAAAAATGAAAAAGTAGGTTTTATGCCAATAAAAACCTCCTACACCAAAAGAAAACACAAGTACAATAGCAACTAACTGAGTAATCATATTATAAAAGAACAAAAATTGTATTTTGAATTCTTTGAATTCCACAGAAAACCACAACTTGCAAGCGGTTGCTAAATACTGCAGTGTGTTATCATTCTACAGCTAATTAAAAAAAATATATATATCGCAACAACTACAACTAATTGACATTTTTGTAGCACATTTACTTAAACCCCTATATAGGTAAGTTTTTAAGCAGAATTTAACTTAGTCCCTTTAAAAAAAGGAGCAAGTTCTGTATTTTGCTAAGTTTGTTAGTATTTGCCCTCATTTAGGTCCTTGCAGTGAGAAAATCTTTGAAATAAAAATTAACCAATTGATTTTTAGGTTGTATTGACTCTAAAGGCGAAATCTCAAAGTTGTATTGTACTTCACAACCCTGAAATTGCCTTCTGATTGAAATGTTCTGGTTTGCAGGTTGATCAAAGAGCCTCTGCTGAATCAGAAGCTAAGAATGGAAAGTTAACTCAAGCTTTGAGAGTACTTTTGCTTTCCGGCCAATTTAACCATGGATAAACTGAAGCCATGCTTGTTGAGACACTGCAGTCACATTCAAGTTTAAGCCCAGCTGTGGGGTTAAACTCAAAAGTTTGTGATTAGGCATCATGTTTGAAGTGCAGCTGAGTTGGCTAAGTAAGCCACATGCTAACCAACCATGCTAACCAACCATTGTCCTTAGCAGCACGGAGTCATCAAATGAAATAAGAAAAGTCAGTTTTTCAGATTAAATGAACTTTTGATTTTTCTAGTCATAAGCTAACAATAAATACCAGCTCTTATTTCTAGCCAGTTATTGAATTCTAGCCAGTTGTTATTTGAGAATCATATTATAATCACCAGAAAATCATATGACAGATTTTTTTAACAAGGTTATTTGGCCCTTGTTTCCATTGTGTCACTACGCTGATGTTTGACTGATTTCTTTTGTTGCCAAGAAGAAAAATAAGTCTATTCACAACAGGCCTATATTATTAAGTGTGGAATATAATGAAATAATGATGACAATAATAATAATGACATCAACAATAAATTCAGTCATTACAGTCTGTCATTTGAATCCATTGTTATATTAGCTGCACCAACATTAGACAGTGGCAGCTATTCATTTCTCTCGGTGTGACTGTCTGCATTACTCTTAAATGAGATACAATACTTGCCCCCATTTATATCAGCAATTCCATTTCAACATATTGGTATGTGGAATGTGAAGCGGAAGCACCTAGAGAGCATTCAAATGATATTAAACAATATGGCTGAAAACACTGACTGTTTTCAAATTTAATTTCATAGTGAATAACCTGCGATTTGATTTGATTTTTATTTTCTCCCATCAATGTGGCTCAAGGCAGAGACCGGGCCTGTCGCGGCTCCGTGGAAACACGGCAAAAATGGAGAATGGCATCATTAACATTCCTCGACAGTTAACGTTTCGATCTCATGCTGCAGCAGAACCTCAATACTGACACAAAATGCCAGATGACAACAAGAGAGAGAAAAAAAGTGAAGTGCTAGATTTGGGATGAGGACCCAGTCTGACTTTGGGTCATGCCTTCAACTGATCTAATCAACAAATGTGTGATTGGAGAAGCTGCTGAGAAAGAATGAAAAGAAAAAATGGAGAAGGAAAATCAAATATCTGACAGCTGCAGTGAGCTAAAAGCAGTAGGGAAAATGCAGTTTTGCTTCAAGATAACTTTTTTTTGACAAAATATCTATTCACATTAAAGAAATTCTCTCTCATGAAACGTATCAAGTGCTCCTCACATTCACAAAGTGGTGCAAAATGTACTGAACCAACCACAGCGGAGCGGTTAGGGTTAACCCTAACCCTAACCCTAAGTTTTATGCAATGACTCAAACAGGAGCGTCCAATTCAAATCAACCACGATGGCTGCCGTCACAAGCTTTGTTCCTCTAACTGGTTGTAACTCTTTACAGTGGTGTCCAAAGATAGGTTCTTCTGCTTCCATTGGTTCTGGCACCAGGAAATCAAAGTTGGGTCTAAAAGAACCGGGCTAATTCTAATCAAATAAGAAAATAAGTATAGGATGATCACGCAGGCTACATAGAGACAGGATGGCATGCAAGATATTCTTGCATCACTTGGAGATTACTTTCTCTTTCACTCTGTTCTTTTGGCTTTCAGAATTTAAGTGGTAGAACAATTGAAAGCGCAATATCTCAAACCGCTAAATGGGCTTAGCTTGATTTGTTGGTTCACACAATATTCTTAAATGTCAAATTTTTATTTTTTCCAGTCAGAATAACAAGAAAATTTAAATTTTAGAAAAGGTTCAGATTATTTTTACGTTAGTTTTGATTTTATAGAGATAGTATGATAATCTTAGGCAAAAATATATCTCAGTTTTACACTATTGTGATTAAAAACGGATATTATTTTCTCTCTATGGTTACAACAAGCAAAAACACCAGCAGGGCATTTCGAAAAATACTGTAAAAGTACCAGTTTTGCAGAAAATGAGCATTTCTCTGCTCTTTGAAGTAAAATAACTTTATTTATGTTAGCTAGTGAATTAACCATGTTGTTCACTTCAGTGATGAGCTAATAGAAGGGGAATTATTTTACTTGTTGATTCTCATAGCTCTTTCTAACATTCAATTAAAACTAGTGTTGTGCTGAATTTGAAAAAGAGTTATAGGTGGTACTCCTGTGGATGTGAAATCATATTTGAAGTACTGGGTCCTCTGCCAGCTGCTCTTTGCAAGCAGACTTTTCATGTTAGATTAAATAGCGGTGAGTTTTGTGTTTTTCATTACCCCAAATATCTTCAAGCAGGAGAAAACATACTTTAGAGGACAGGAGGACCCACTTTGAGCTATCTGTTTTGGAAATGATAGTGTATTTTCCTACATGTGGACCACTGCATTGTTACAAAATATTGAAGGCAATTTCAGAAAAAGTCTCAATTTTTACAAATCAGTCACAAAATTTAAGTTAGAATAATAACATTCTTGTATCAAAACACCATAAAACATCCTTACGTTCCACAAAGGCAAAATCTCAAAATTGCATGTTAAAGCTATGAACTTTCTCCTCTGGCATTACTTTTGCTTGTTGATGAAAACTACATTGTGGGATACATTCCCATCTTAAGTACATATGACTCCACTGGATGCACCCTTGAATAAAATGTATGTAGCTTGGCTGGGTTTGGGCTTCAGAACTGTACTTCAGCTGTACTTCAGATGTTAAGAACACAAGTACAACAAAGAACACAAGTTGAAAAACCCTCACGAAGTTTCTCTTTCT
This sequence comes from Zenarchopterus dispar, assembly GCA_028564865.1. Taxonomy (NCBI): domain Eukaryota; kingdom Metazoa; phylum Chordata; class Actinopteri; order Beloniformes; family Zenarchopteridae; genus Zenarchopterus; species Zenarchopterus dispar. Next base: position 18,652,584 of record JAOWBL010000008.1, read on the forward strand.
AATAGTTTATAATAACAGCTGAAGGAATGGTATGAAACTAGAAACCAACATGCACTTAATTGTGATTATTATTATTTTGTTTTTAATCGTTAACACAGAATGCAAATTAAATATTTTCATAATCATTCTAGCTTTTGAATCTTTTTCATTCACTTTGTTTCCGACAGCAGATACAAGATGCCGCTGACCAGGGTGTGATGTTTGTTGGATTCGTCCAGGAACCATTTGGGGCCCCATGCACCCGGATCAGAGAACCGGAAACCCCTTCCCTCTCTTTGCACTCCAGTCCCAGTTCTGTGCTTGGATCCCTGAGCAGCTCCAGTGTCTCGAATCCCTCAAGCCCCAGGAAGCATGCAGAACCTGGAGCTCAGGCTGACACGGTGAGCAAAGAGGGTAATGAGGAAACCTCACAATCAAGTGGGAAGAAGAATCAGAGTGAGAACAACAGTGAGAACCACTCAGGGTGCAGGGTGGGGTGCAGTCCTGACGAGGTCCCACCTGCTGCATCTCCGTCGTCAGAGGGGGATGTGGAGCAGAGCGGAAAGCTGACGGAGGAGGACTCGTCGTGTCACAACAACAACAAGGACGGTGGCACAGACACAAAGGAGAGGCCAAGATACCGGCTGCGGAGAGATGATGGTAAGTGGTCTCCATGGTTACCACTGCAAACCAACCAAAGCAAAGAGAAACAGGATGTGCTGAGCTAAACGTAATTAAAGTAGGACTTCCATTTTCACTTCCATTGTACAACTGAAATTATGCTATATGCCCACATACACGCACACGTGCTCACACACACACACACACACACACACACACACATATATATA
>JAOWBL010000008.1:18674103-18688113 GCA_028564865.1 Zenarchopterus dispar
TGAGCCTGGAGCCTACGATGGCGTGCTGGTACTGGACTTCTTATGACTTTAGACTTTTGAAAGCTAGTTAGAGAAAAAAATAATATCTTAACTTTGCCTCTTTTTGGTGTTATTTCATTAAAGGTTTACGTGTTCTTAGTGATATCCCTTTTTTTTCTTGAAACCCTCAGGTGCACAGGAAGAGGCATGGTTTTGCATTTCCATCATAAGTCATGAAACACCTGTGTGAAAAGAAACCTTTGCCCAGAACAGAGTGTGTGTTTCTGCTTTTTCCTCTTTCAGCTGTATCAGATTCTGGCTTCTAGCTGCTCTTTTTGCATTTATGTCCTGACTTTTTCCCTGCTTAATTAGGGTGATATTCCATGACAAGAAGATTTTCAGATTATGATTTTTTTTTTCCCAATAGTCTTAGTTCTGAGAACTGAGTTGGTGCCACAAATGTTTGCTTTCTGTCTTTCAGATCAGACAGTTTCACAATTTATGCGTAGAAAGTAAAAAGCACATGATAAACCAAACCATTCCCTAAAGTAACTCGTCTTGTGCTTTTTAATAAAGACGTTTCTCTGTTTCTGTTTCAGTACGAGAACAGTGTCGCTGTGCAAGACCGAGTAGCCTTTGCCTGTATGTTTCTGAGCGATGCACAGGTAACTGTTAAGTGACGACAGCTGATTATATCCTGAATGCCGCTTTCTTAATGCTTACTGGAGTTTTTGGTAAATTGGGTGTCTCTTTGCTGCAGCTTCCACGATACATTGACAAACTGACCAGTGAGATGAAAGAGTCTGGCAACCTGGAGGGCATCCTGCTGACAGGACTGACTAAAGACGGTGTAGATCTTATGGAGAGCTATGTGGACCGGACTGGAGATGTCCAGACAGCCAGCTTCTGCATGCTGAAGGTACTCAGACAAACTATGCATAAGTAAACAGTCATTTTATGTAAAATTAGGTCACACTGTGCCCGATTGGAAAGCAGAGAATCAAAATTGCTTCAATATTGTAAGGAAAATGGAAATTTTAACTTGTTATGCTTTTTTCCCCCTCCAGTTATACGCTTGAGTGACATTAGACGCTGCAAAAATATTTTAAACATGCAGCTTGATCACAATGACAAATCTGGCTCGGTCGTGCAGGTGTGAGCTGTGCTTTGAATCTCCAGAAAAGGGTGCATGGTTTAAACAACCACCTAAATGAGCCACAGAAATACAACTTTGGAGCAAAGCAAAATAGAAACTTGGCTTTCTGATTATAACCTTGTAAATATTGGTGCACATGCTAACACATGCCTTCATATTTCTCACAGAAAGTAACAGCTGTTACTCCGTCTGCACTTGCTGTAAAGATGCAAAGTAGGCCTTGCTTTTCAATCTGCTGCACGTTATTTATAAATTAACACCAGAGACAATAAAGTGGCAGGACAGTTCTGTAATTTTTGTGCAGTAGAACAAGCCCTTCTGGGCCTTCTCGCTTTTTGTTTTCTTGTTCTAACCTGCCGCTGGGAAGAGTACTGCTGTGGGTAAGACATCCACACCTTATGCAGCGCTTCAAATACCTCACACACTACTACACACTGCACCAGAGGGGATGGGTGTAGAAAAGGGTGAGACAGCCTTCCAGTGCTTAACCCACCCTGGAATTAAAAGGTGAAATAAACCTTGACATAAATTATGTGTCTTAACAGGGTTCCCCAGGTGAAGTGTTAAAAGACCCTCGAGTCCAATGCTGGATAGAAAACTACCGCAACCTGCTGGATGCATGGAGATTCTGGCACAAACGGGCCGAGTTTGATATCTTGAGAGGCAAGCTGGATCCAAGCTCCAAACCACTAGCACAGGTGATCAAAGCAGTTTTTTTTTTTTAACTTGTTATTGCAAATTACATTGATTTGGGTTTTTAAATTGACTTTGGGAACAGTCGAGAACATTTTTAATTGCTCTGTCCCCTTCTAGAGTAAACGGCTGAACTCAAAATAATTTCCAGGGTTGAACATTACGGCCATAAATACTGGTTTTACTGGTTAACCTCTTCCCTCTGAGGCCCTACGAGCCTTGAAACATCGATATACATATGCTGCATGAGAGGCGACACAGGTGTTCCAACAGTTTTGTAGTGTCTTTGACATAAAATGAGACTCTGCCGTCTCTGACTTAATCCAGCACCAGCATATTCAAAGCTGTTTATGTAATTTCTGTACAGTCTTACACATTAAGTCTCTCATAAGATGCTTGTACTGTTTGTTACAAGTCAGGTTAATGGTGCCAAGCAATCTGACAAATGTGTCAGCCAACCTCGTAAAAGGGCTCTGCTGTCATAAATCCTGTGGCGTTGTTCTGGGTCTTTATTTTCTCCTTTTGCATTGGAGAAATCTCCTCCAGACACTACACTCTCTCCACATTAGTAAAATTTATAAGCTTAGTACTAAAAAGGTTTTATGCGTGATTTAGAGTAAGCTGGTGTTGTAAGTAGAACTTGGCGGTACCGATTGCATTGCTGACATTCCTGTAATCACGGTTAAGCTTGTTGGGATTATTGGTGTATTATCTAATACTTATCTCTCTCTTCCCTAAAAACTGAAATTCAGACATCTGGCGAGCGTGCACTCCTTGGTTTTACTTTCATGCGCATCGGTTCTTATCAGCTGACCTTTGTGCTTGCTTTTGGCAGGTGTTTGTGAGCTGCAACTTCTGTGGGAAGTCCATCTCCTACAGCTGCTCAGCGATGCCTCACCAGGGCCGAGGCTTCAGCCAGTACGGTGTCAGCGGCTCACCCACCAAGTCAAAAGTCACGAGTTGCCCTGGCTGCAGGAAACCACTGCCACGCTGTACTCTCTGCCTCATGAATATGGGCACACCTGTTTCTAATTGCCCAGGTAAAAAGAGAGATGTGCAGCAGATATTAATAGTGACAAACATGCATGTTAGTGAAGATATAATATGTGCCTGGCTATGCCTGGAGTTTGATCAGTGTTCAGAAACAATTAGAACCAGGAAATTTATCACCTTCTCATTGCTGTGACATTCCTCATAGCAACTTGATAGTGACGTTTGATTGATATTCACTCATGAATAAATCTGTTTGGCAGGAGCGGGAAAGTCAGATGAGAAAGTGGACTTGACAAGGGAGAACAAACTTGCAAAGTTCAACAACTGGTTCACCTGGTGTCACAACTGTCGACACGGTGGCCATGCTGGCCACATGCTCAGCTGGTTCAGGTAGGATTTGTAGACATGTTAAATCACTTTCAGGCATGTGAGCATAGTTGAAGTCGACCTTCTACCCGGTTATTGGAGGTTTTAATTCAAAAGCAAAAATGGAGACAGTTTAAAAATAAGAATTAAGTGAATCCACCTCTCAGTCAGTAGCAGAGGTAGTCTTAAAGCTGAATTGACTTATTTGCTTAAGGGAAATCTAGTGAGCATAGAGTACTGCTATTTGATGGGCAAAGGTGGTGTAATGAGGAAGTCGTGTAGTGCAATCTGTGTGGAAAGAGTCGTTGAAAGAAACGCCATCAGGACAACTCCCTTTTTTTAGTGCAAATGAACTGTTCAGGAGGCCAGCATAGAGAGTTGTTTAAAGTCAACATCTACCAGATGTTGCAGTGTCAGACAGAACAATGAAAACAATGAAAACTATTAAGCCATATTGTTTAAAACCTCTCCTCCTCCTTGAATCACCAAGTTATCGTAGTGAAGGAGTTTACATGCCTGAGTGATCCCAGGAGCTGTGTTGTCGGGTGGAGATGCCCTTGACAGTGGTAGCGGAGAGTTTCCCAAGCACATTGGTGCCGCGACATGGGCCAGACCAAGGTTAAGTCCATTTCAAGCAATTCAGTGAGACTTTTAGATCAAAGTTAAACTGAGGTGCACAGTGTCCCTCACCCTGAAGCCAGACCTGAGGTAGGGACTTCATTTACGGCTTTTCGACCAACTCAAAATCAGTTCTAGTGCTAGAGCCAGTTCCAAACAGGTTCTCCAAAGAACTCGCTTGCTTTTCCACTGGCTGGAGATCACAAGAGATCCAGGACCCTACGTCATTTATGACATCACCAAAGTGGAAGCAGGAAATCTGTAACATTGTTGTAACCACAATGGAAATTAAATTTCGATATATATAGATGCTGATCCTGGCCTTAAAAAACTTGTTTGTAGCCTGGAACCAACTTCATGAAATTTTCTGCTATCAACATTGACTTTTCAGGATGAAAGTAGACCAAGTCTTTTTAGAGTCACGTGTTTGCTGTACGGTAGAGATATTTTTGATTATGTGGTGAAATCGGTAAGAATGCATCCAAAATTTCCAGGTGATATATTTTAAACTCACAGAGGTTGTTTAAATGTAGCAGTTGCATAGTTTTGATTGGTTGCAATCATCATGGCTCCCACTGTGATCTAGTGGTTCTTGCATCTGGCCCAGTAGGACTTTGGAGGAAGCCTACCACTAGTTTTCTTGGCACCGACTCTGTGCTTTCCTTGCAGCCAGTAGTCAAAAAGCAAAAAAATGGTGCCAAATCTGGCACTAGCATTGGAGCACAATTTTGTCAGAAAGCTCAAATTGTAAGCACCTGGTGACCAGAGATTCACCTGTGAAGCCTGGCTCGGCATAGTCCGGAGGGTTTATGTGAGTTTGTCCTCCTGTGGATCCAGAACCTCCAGGGGGGGCTTTTTGACTGGGACCTGTATGGAACAGGTAGCAGCTGAAATATGGAAGTCTGGGTGTCTTTTCTTAGGCCTTCAACAACAGATAAAAAGTTGATAGAAGGAAGGAGCCATTCATATATATTTTTTCTGAATAATAAACTTCATTCCAAAGTGGATGCTGAAATGTTTTTGTTTTTAATTCAATTTTTTTCTCAGAATTATAATTCCAGTAAGTTACCCCAGGGCTTTTATAGAATGGTGAACTTTTTATTTTTTATATTTTATTTCTATTGGCAGATTTTTTTAAAAAAAATCATTCACTTGAGTTTTTAATAGTGTCATGTGAATGTAAAATAATATTTTATATAGCCTATATCAGACTCTGAGTATCCCAGAATCCATCATGAAAAGCAGTGTATAAATGATCTAAAGGTCGTACAATTAGAGGCAATATTTGTGAAAAGTTTAGCTTTATCACATTACTTCCAAACCCTCACAGTGCACCTGAGTCTAGATGGAAAACCGATATAAGCTCATTTGTTTACCTAACCTGCTTAAGTTAGACCAGCTTAAGTTATTATCTTACGTTAAACAGTCCTCTTTGTGTGTGACACACACACAGACACTCACATGCACACACTCACAGGTACTGTGACTGTGCTCTGTGTGCCCGGCTGCAGCTGCCAGATATACCAAAGTAATTATTCTGGATTTTACAGCCGGCATGCATTACCTGTCGTATTTCCAAAGCACAGAAGGAAAGGTGTTTGGTATTTTGAAGCACATTAACCTGAGGAATTGCATTCTGCTCCGAGAGGCAAAAGACTCGATAAGACAGAGGAGTTCTGAAATACTGATCAAGACCACATCTCAAAACCAGACCAGCTTCTGCAGCACACACAATTAAATGCCCACAAGCACATGGACACATAGAAACAGGTGCTGGATAGCAACACTACTCTGTAATAACAGGTTTTGAAATGGAGGCACAACAGTCTATAAGATACACCAAGTTATTTGAAAAAAGCATGTCCACTCAGTTATTTGAGTCATATCCAAAAAAAAAAAACGGTTCAAATGATGGGAGGTTTGCAGTTTTCTCCTCCTAGTTTTTTTTTCCCTCCTGTCTCTTCTTACAATCACTTTTTTGCTTTAGCAGCCATGGCTACTTGCTTAGGTCTGCTTTGAAACCTAACCGCTGGAGTCACATGATCAAATAGAGACTTGAAACTGGGAAATAATCAGAATCACCTTTATTCGCCAGGTTTGTGCAAACAGTCGGGGGGGTCCATATCTGATGGTGTCCATATCTGATGGTGTCCATATTAGAAAATGTGTTGTTGAGGATGGTGAGGGGAACTAGTGGTGGAGGTTTCCTTCTGAAGTCCACAGTCTTGAGTGGGTTCAGCATGCATTTTCCTTTTAAAGTCTGAGTACCTTAATGTTGATGTCAGGGGTCCCTTCCATGGTAGTACTTCTAACTGTGGAAATACTATGTAAGTAAGATATATGTTGCATAAAAAAATAGCAGATTTTGTAACTTGTTTTTCCTTCTAACAGTAAGCACCAAACAGATGTGCCATTTGCTGCTTGAAAACGATGTGTTACATGTGATTTGGTTAATATGAATGGTGACTAATATTGCAACACAAGCATCTCGAGGCATTATGGATGTATTGTTTAAATATATTTTGTACATACTAAAAATGCACCTACTGAATCACAGCATTGTTGAAAAGACCCAAGTGGCTTCTTTCATTATGACAGTGATGATCAGCCCACTCTATGATCTTCTACAAACACCTTTCCAATAAGTTAGTAGGAACTGGTGAATTAGTGAGAGATTTTGATTTATTTTCATGTTTTTTTTTTTCTCTTCTGCATTTGCTGAAGTAACTCAACCTTCATTTGTTTGCGTGTCTGTTACAGAGACCACACAGAATGCCCAGTGTCGGCTTGTACGTGTAAATGCATGCAGCTGGACACCACGGGGAACCTGGTGCCTTCAGACAGCAGCTAAACAGCAGACGCATGGTGGAAACTGAAGCCTAACACCAGCCCAAACCCAACCGGTGCAGGTTTACTCCAGCGCCTGCCTCACAGACAGCTGGGGACAAAGGCTGCCAGCAGGGTCCCACTCTGAAATGGCTGTTTTATTTGAAAGAAATACTGTCAAGTAATTCTCTATTGAATGTTATGTAATAACAGAGCCCTATATGAAGAATGGAAACAGTCGGAGCTACTGATCTGACTAACTGCATTTATGACAGAAAGGGAGCAAGCGCTAACTCACAGTTCTGCTAATGAAAATCACACTCAGGAGAAATAATTACAAGAGGCCCCGCTGTAATCAGCCTCTTCTAATATAACTTGAATCAGGATTCTTGGGTTATAGTGATCTGTTCGAAAACACAAACAGTGAATGTCCACTCACACGTCAGGTTGTGAAGGTGTGATCACAGGTGCCAATATGTATGAAGTATGTTTTCTGGCTTGTGTTTTAGTAGCTATTTAACGTCTTTGTTTTATGAAAGGATCTTCACATACCTCATAAAAGTATTGTTCGTCAGAGGGACGGCACCCCTGGGTGACAGTAACAACAGTTTTTGCCTGTGCCACTCCTCATCTGGCATTGTCTGGGAGGGGCTTCCTGTCTGGGGGAGGAGGTGGGAGTGGGTTTGAGGGAAAGGATGAGGAATTAGAGAAGCTGGGGGTGACTGAGAACGGAAGGAGGAGGAGAGTGGGAGGGTGTGCCTGTATTCACCAGCCCACTCCAGGCCTGTGGTCCATGAAAGAAGCTCCCCAGAAAACAGCAGCTGCTCGGCACCCTGACAAGACCCTCCAGATTGTTCCCCTCATAAAGAACCTCAGCTGCCGGAACACTATTGACTCAAAGACAAGGCGAGAGAACAGACGGCCTGAGCCCTGCACGCCCCTTCCTACGCCTTCCACATATACAGACTGGCCTTCTCTTTCTCTTCCCGACGATGCCCGAATTGCACCCAAAAGCTATGCACAACCACACATCACATCAATCCAAGGATGGGTGCCGTCAGTAGGGGTGGGGGGTGACTGCTGTGTGTAAACCACATTGTAAATGGGGTTTCCCTCTTTCTCCATCACCCTCCCCACATGGTCACAAACCCAGGAACGCATTGTAAATGAGAGGCTGCCTGCACCATAGCCGGCTAAAACACTTAGTCATGGAGAAGGGGGGAGGAGGTGAGGACAAGCAGGGGGTACAGGCGCTACTGTATGCAGCATTCACCAGCACCTCTCCCTGGTGTGGGAGGTTTTATAGGCCTTTTTTGCCCTTTTGTGAACCATTTTTGAGTGGAGCTGACAAATTGATGAGCCCTGTATCGCCCCCCCCCCCCCAAAAAAAAACAAACAAACAAACAAAAAAACCAAAAAAAAAACAGACTGGCTGGAATTTGATCCTTTCAGTGTTTCTTGTGTTTGCGTTTTAAATAAATCCCTACTGACAAATTGGCGCACCACTTGATTGGGGGTGTTCTCCATAAGTTTACATGGTTTATTTCAACATTATGTTTCATAGGCACAGGTGGCATGGGGTTTCTGTCATGTGCATATTTCCCACGTGGGAACTCTCAGTGATTCACAGACCATCAATGCAGTTACAGAGACGGGTGATTACCAGGAAAAAGAAACAGATTCTGCACTAAAACTCCTTGTTTGCTCAAAATGAAGTTCAAAAACAACAGCTGATGCAATGACAAGTGTAGATGTGTCTCCCAAGCCTTTCACTCAACAGCCCAGTCTTCTTATGTAGTTTCAGTTTGGCTGGTTGTCATGGAATTGTTATCCTTGTGGGCTCAGATGTTGAGACTGAAACTCTCTCTTGCCATCGGAAAACAGCCGTTGACCAACTGTCTCACCACATTCATTGGCCAAATATGTCAAAGCACAAAAGGAATTTGACTCAGGTTTCTAGAAGCTCTGCTAAAAAAAATGTCTACACAGAATCACTGTCAGTGGCATAAAAATACATTTTGATGCACAGGTCAAGTCAAAGAAAAGTTAAGGTACGTATAATGTTTGTCCACCTGCACTCAGTATGTTTGGTCTTTCAATCCCTTTCTGATTGAAAGACCAAACCCCAAATGGTAAATTATGAAACAGAGAATAATATCACTCTTTATTAAACCTGTATTATTGGAATATTTGAAAAAGCGGTTTTGAAATGATTAAGTAAAAGTATAGATTTTGGGCCATTCAGCAACTGCTTTAATTATTCCAGCTCTATTATACACTCACTGGCCATTTTATTAGGTACACCTGGCATACCTGCACCCCAATAGACAGGCATAGTTCACATCACTGCAGATGGTGTCCACTTGTTTATCTCCAATCCCCCTTCACTTATGAACAGGACCTCAACATTTTTAAACTTCTCCTTAATCTCTTCCATTTGAGGTAGCACCTGACTCCCAACCCAAAGAGGGCATTCCATCCTTTTCTGACCTCAGAGCCTTCGTCACAGACTTGGAGGTGATGATTCTCAACCCTGCCACTTCACACTAACCGCTCCAAGGAAAGCTGAAGATCATAGCTTGATGAAGCTAGTAAGATTACATCATCTGCATAAAGCAGAGATCAAATCCTTTGGCTGACAAACCAGCCCCCTGCCATTCCTTGGCTGGACCTAAAAGTTCTGTCCATAAAGGTTAAGGACAGAATACCTACTGTTTTACCTAATAAAACGTTTATCAGGTAGATCAGGTGCACCTAAGAAAATGGCTGGTAAGTGTAGATAACAATCTACTCATATTGTTCACAGGACAGATTGTAAGATATTGTTTGAACAATATAACTTTTCTCTTCACAATGTTTATTAATGTTATTGATGGCACAGCAATGATGTACAAATAAGAGATCAAAGTTATTCTACCATGGCACATAATATTATAATAAATGAATTTGCCAGAAGTTATTGAATTGTGAGATTTTAGAAGAGTTGTATAATTTTTAGATGATTAGTATAAAATATTTAAACTAAAACATATGTCGAATTCATTTTTAATAGCTTAACCTGAATAAGTGATTTACATAATTTTACAAAAACTTACGCGTATGAATAACATATTGCAGTCGTAATTGGTCTGAAGTGCGATTCATAGATCAACTTGCACCAATCAGTGACGTCGGTGTGCACCGCCCCTGTCCAATCAGAAGTCTAGAACGGCGAAGATAGTCCCGCCCACATATATCAGCCAGTAGTCTCTCCGACAGAACTGTCACTTACAGAGAGTAGACAGGATGGGGAAGACGTAACGACTGGAAAACAAGAATATAATGCTATGAGAAGAAGTGAAAACAACTTTTAAAGTTACCCATGTTATGTCTGCAGTTTATGCCAACATGCGCTAGTAATTTACAGGTAAGTTTGTGTCAAAATAGTACGTGTTGAAGCCTTTTTTTCCCTCGAACGCATGAGGGGAATTTTTTTTTTTTTTTAAAGGAAGCTAACTTTTCTCGCTAACAGGCTAATGTTTATCTTACCTTCCTCCCCCCCCCCCCCCCCCCCCCCCTCCAAACCATCTCCTCCTCCTCCAGAGAAGCAGCAGCAGCAGCAGCTCTGACAGTACGTGTTTTTCACTGCGATAAGAAAAAAAAAAAAAAGAAAACGAAAAGAAAACCAGCCGATTTTCGGAGGATGTCAGCCCCCAGCAATTCCCTTCAGCAGCCGAGGGTGAGGCGCAGCAACGCAGGTTCCCCTGGCTCCTTCAGCAACAGCAGCTGCCGTTTGCACCCCATCCGCGCCACCGTGCCCTACCAGCTCCTGCGTGGGGGTCAGAGCAGCCCGACACGGACGCAGACCACGTACGTGGGAGCCACGAACAGTCGTGGCTCGAGCCCACCTTCCAGCCCGACACTCGGTTCAGGAAGTGCAAATACGAAGCAGAGACTGTCCCCCGAAAATAAGGAGGTTTCCTGCCCCCCAGACTCTCCCGTGTCCAGAGGTAAAAAAAAAAAAAAAAATCCCACACAACTGTCTTTTACTTTGCTCAGGCCTGCAAATAGCAAGTCACGGCGAGGGTTTGTCTCATGACAACTTGTCACGGTCCCTCCTGTTGCGGACTAATTTATGGTTATGCATTTAAGTGTGAAAATTGTTGATGTGTTAAAATTGGGTCAGACACAACATATGGTATGGTAATCTGTAAGCCTTGAACAAACTTCACGTTTGCTTCCCATATGGTGCAAGCTTATCTTTCCACGCACAATCAGCCGTTGGTAACGGGAGTACAGTGTAAAACTGGCTCTCATAACTTAAAAGGACTTTTGGAAAGGAGGGCAGGTGATAAGGTTTGGTAGAAAGAAATGCCGTCTGTTTTAAATGGGACATTTCACAGCCAATACTGCAGAAAAAGTACGGAGGGATTGTTACCCACTCAAATGTGTACCAATCCACATGGCATAGAGCACTGAACAGTTTCAGAGCACATGCAGGACTTCGTGGTGCTGCACATATGGATGACAGGTAAGAGTGTAAATCACAAGTATCATCATGATGCAGTATTGCAACCAAAAAACAAAGTGTGATTTTTGATTTAATTTAATTCAGGAGCTAGACAATATAAGAGAATGTGTTGACTGAACACAGTCACTTCCATTCACATTGAATATCATTTCACATTTGTATTTCTGGTCCATTCAAACAGTTATATGAGAAATGTTTCTTTCCTTTGATCAAAATAGACAGCAAAAGACCTCCTGATAACCAGTATTTACAAGGATTGCGTGTACTGGCGTCTGATCAATATTTTCATTTTGAATCGATGCTACTAGATCATTTATCATTAAATTGTTGTATTAATGGATTATTACACTCCTAATGACGAAGCTCAGCCTTATGATGTTTCAGAAGTTGTATGAAAAGATGGTGAAAGAATACAAGGCAGCTGATAACTGCTAAATCTAGTTTATGCAACTGTTTTTTTTTTTACTAATATACTATTGTCAGCTGTCTGGTATTGGTATCCAACAGCAAATGCTTTTCAACAATTTTTTTTTTTTTTTTTTTGGTAACTGAAAGTTCGTATCTTGAAAATATGACAGGAGAATTTACTTCGATCTCTGTGCTGTTACAACGCCAGCTCGAAGACATCACGCCACACCTAGCAAACCCACAGATCTGACATTTTTTGAGAAGAAATTTTCAAATAATGAACCCCATTTGAAGAGAGATGAACTATATTCTTGCTTAAAGTGTCTTAAATCTAGTACCAGTTTTAGAACAGCAGTGGTATTTTGTAGTTGTAGGTTACAATTGTGAGCTTTATTTGCTATTATTTACCCTAAGTAATGTGAAATGCATTCTTGGATACTTTAGGTGGAGCAAGAACACATCTTGGGATTTTGACTGCACTTCATGACTTCCAAAACTAATTTTAGCCAATTCCAATTTTCTTTTTTAGAAATGTAATCAACTCCATGCATCAGCTTAATAAAATGCAGACTCTTTGAGCTACTGGGTTTATTCTTAAGACACTTACAGTTTGTTAGCATCTTTATCATTGAACATGGTCACTAGGGTGATTCTGTCTTTGAGTTTATTCTGTCAACTGCTTTGATTGTTGTCACTCCAGTTTGTTTTGCCTTAGGGGTTGTACTACTTACTTTCTTTTATGAATTGTAAACTGCAATGTAATTTACAAGTAATTATTTATTAATTATTTACTTCCATTGGAAAATGTCCATAACGTGCTTCACAGTGGTGAAGCATGTTATGATGAACTTATTGATGTGGAAGTTAAAAATGTTTTTCTCAGTATTCAAAGGTTTTAAAATGAAACATTTACTGACAAACATATAAAGAAAAATGTCCAAGTCTGTGCAACTGATGCATTTACTCAATGAAAAAAAAAAATATATATATAAGCCATTATCAGATATAGACTGATACAAATCAGAGTCGCTCAGACAAAAGTTGTCTGACTCTGATCACCAATTGATCAATTGGTGCATCTACAGAACCCCTTCCAGGAGAAAAACTTTAAACATCTAGTGAAACATTGTACATACAAGCAGTAGTTCTTAAAGTTAGCCTCTAGAAAGATTTAAAACAGAAGAATGAAGGGACATTGAGGAGGAGGGTTTATGAGCTTTTCATCAGCAGGTGAATTACATGCTGTTTTTTTTTTTTTTTTTGATGCATTACTCCAGCTTTCTTGTCTGGTATTGAGTACAAACAACCTGGAGCCAGTTAAACAGAGGACTTAAATGAAATTATGCTTAAAAATGTTCATTCCCAAACTTTACATGAGAGGAATGGAAGTATTTCAGGATAACAGTAGCAGTCGTACATTTTTCCTTTTTTTTTTTTTTTCCTCTTGGTGTGTGGTATCATGAGCTTGGATCACTGTGTGTGGTAGTGTAAGCTCTCAGACTAGGTATTGTATGCTCTATCATATGGTAATAACTGCTTTAAGAGTTATTAGGTATAATTTGTGTTTGGTATTTTTCCTCAAGCATGCAATCTTAAAAAGGGATACTTCACAGAAGACGGGGGCTACAGTCAAGTGGCTTATGCCACTTCATAAGACCAGCTGCTGTGGACTGAGATGTAAATACACCGCTGATAAGACAGCTGTGGTGTTGTGGTCCTCTGGAATTTTGATCAAAGCCTGTAACAGACATGTAATTAATCCACAATGACTAAGGCTTTGTTTTAAAAAGCTTTCTATAACCGGAGGTTTTTTCTCTTTTGGAAAACTTTTAATCTGCCCACTAAAACATTTTATTTCCCAGTTTCTGAATAATTAGAAGTATCAGAGAACTTTTGAAATTTACATTTAATTGTTCATTCTGCTACTTCCACTAGAAGTCATTGCCACCTTCATGAGACATGTTAAGAGCTTCTCCTCATACTCTTAATCACAGTGGTTCTCCTCTTTTCTCAGCGCAGCTAGGTGGTTATTGTGGAGCTGTGTGTGGAATTCTGTGTTTGTGACGTGTTTCACATTCTTTGGTCCTTTGAACGAGATGACCTCCAGCCTTGACCAGCTTACCATGCAAGGCAGGAAACTAAGTTTTCTTCCATAACAACTGAGGAGGCAGATTTACCAGGCACAATGGATTTTTACCTGTTGGTGTTGATTTCCTGCCCTCCCCCCTGTGACATGCCCCACATACCTCAGTCCTCTGAATGAGAACCTCAAACTGATGTCAGTGTCTCGTGTCAGTTGTGATGATGGAGATTTGACCTTCCTCCATGAATGTGACCTCAGTGTTCAAGCAAGCATGAGATGCTTCAGATAATAACCATCATCAAGGATTTGCATGATTCTTTTGGGGGGGGGGGCAAAATTTATATATATATATATATATATATATATATATATATATAT
>JAOWBL010000008.1:18695454-18718255 GCA_028564865.1 Zenarchopterus dispar
TCAGAGTCAGTTATATTTTGTGGACTGGTCTCAATTTTTATATTTTTATAAGTCACAATTTGAAATGCCATGGCCCTTTTTGGGCTGGTGCTAAGTATTCTCACCTTTAAATAAATAAATAAACATTAGGTTTGTCCTGTTACATCCATATATGGTCATTACAGGACAGGTACAGCAAGTAGTTGCTATGGTAACACACGTGTGTTACACACCTGTCATAATAGTCTAAGAAGAGCCCAGCTTTACTGTGGAGGTTCAAGGAAAAACCCAAAGGACAAAATGGGTGTAATGACCAAGGTAAGAGCTGAGGATTATCAATGATTCAAAATAATTCACAAGGTGGTTAAACTTTTACTCGAGAAAATTTATTTTGAGGGACACACTACTACTAGTTTACTAAAGCTGAGTGGACGTTAGCTCGTTGTTAGCTTTGCCCAGCTAACATTTTCTGGTTCCCAAAACCGTCTGGGTAACGGTACTTTTTGGTTGTGGTAACGTTTAATGAAAGATAGGCTTTAGTTGTCATGTGGTTGACATGGAAAGTTGTCCAGACACGAATGTAACTTTAGTTTTAAGCTAAAACTTTTGCTTTTGCGCCTAATGACCAAACAAAAGTTTCAATAGGGTGCGGTTCCCTTGAGCTGATTGGACACCTGTCAATCATCGTTTTCGGTGGCCACGCCCCCAGAGTCTAAGAGCAGACTTGAATCACACGTTTTAAAATCTACTTTTATATATTTAACGATTGTTTTGTCTTTTGTGTTTGGCTGAGTATTTCCTCAGAAACTGGTACCAGAATTTTCTTAATTTTCTTAATTTTCTACTTTAATTGATCTGTGCTTTGAAGTGAAACGGCTTCTATTTGTCTGAAATTTGTAGTTCACTAATGGAAAAATAATAAGTTTTAGACACTTTGCTTTAGGAAAAAAAAAAAACCATCGCGTTTGTACAAAAGCATCACGGCACCGTCATTAACTATCGCCACAGTCGCGTCACGACTCGTTTTTAATAAGATATTTCATGATGCAACGCAACAAACGTCCTCCACAGAACCATAACCACGAAAAAAACGTCTTTAGAGCAATATATATTTTTTACTTATCGATAATTAACCATTCCCATAGACGTTAACTAGATGATCCCACCGGGATAAACTGTGCGGAAGACCAGCAGCGCTTCTTCCTCTTCTGAATAATCCATGAGCATGATAATAAAAACAAGCAGATATTAAAATTGTGAAAAATAAATCTGAAGCGTCATGTTCACATACCTCTGCGTGTTGAGAAGCTGAAGGATCATCAGCTCCATTTTTTTGAACGGAATCTGCAGGCCCTGCTGTACTGTAGATGTGTACATAAAAATACAGCTGCTCATCAGCGCAGCATCCGCTTGCAGGAGACCCGCTGACGTCATTCGGGGCGTGCTCGTGCGCCCGTAGCGTGCACGTTTCCATATAAAACGGAAACGGAGCTCATTTTCATTTTCATCCACTCACCGAAACCGCAGGAGCAGTCGTGGTTGTTCAAATGTTTGTCTGGTGCAAATATGGCATCGAGGTGCGAGCTCCACCTCGTGTACTCAAGCACTGTGTAAACTGGTTGGATTGTTGTAATGTAGGTTGCAAAACAAAGACTGTTGTTTGAAAAATGAACAGGTTCAGGCTTTGCAAAAAAACCCCCCAAACTTTAAAAAAAAAAAAAAAAGACTTGTTTTATTTTGAAAGAAATACTTTTTTTTTTTTTTGCATCCAATTGTCTTCAATAGTCCTTTATTTTAAACGCCACTAGAGACCTATAGGGATTAAAAAATAAATAAATAAATGAGGATACATACCAGTGTGCATACAAGGTTCTGCATGTCAGGATGGGAATAATAAAATAATAAAATGTCAATCTTGGAATAACCAGGTTTCCATGTAACCCATGGAAAGTACATATGGTTAAAGATGGTCAAAGTCATTCAGCAACAGGCATAAAATTGACACACAAGCCATTTATAAACAGGTTTTTATCTTCAACAAAGATGGGATTATGAGCAAACATTTCTTGTCCTGCAGACCATTCAGGGTGCAGGACACCTGTCAAGGGTGTTTTTTTTTTTAAATACTCTCCACCCTCCTCATGTTTACTCATGGGTGGTGGATTGCACTGAAGTGAAGACAGTCTATCTTTTTAATGAATTAGTATTATTTGGCATTTTGAATTTTGAATTCATTTTGAATAAATTATCTATATATATGCATGCTATGTAATAAACCGAACTGAACTAGAATATAATTAGATTTAATTGGATTATATTTAAATTTGAATGCTGTTTTGTGTAAATTGCCTTCAGATGACTTTTTACTGTAAATTTGTGCATTACAAGTATACTGAATTGAACTGAATTAAATTCAAAGATGCGTACATCCAGTCAGTTTTTAAGTATCACTCTTCAGCTCCTCCTTATTCTCAAAAAATGATTTCTGTGACTATCGTAATAATATCTAACAGGTTGTTTGCTCAAGGCAGAATAATTGTATCTGCTTACTGCTTATCTTTAAAAAAATCTTAGACCAAGGAAAATGGCGTTCTCTAAGGTAAGTGTTAGAAAAGAATACATTTTGGCTCAAAACATGATATTTTTCTAAGCATAAACAGTATCCCTAACTGGAGTGTAAAGAATAAAAAATTGAGTTGGTAAAAAAGTTATTATGATCTTGAACCTCTTTCTTCCTACTTATTAGGACTTTAATTGAAAGTGTACTCCTCACAATGATATTTGTTCTACTAATATTTCAGGTGATTAAAAAAAATATAGTAATATTCTGCTGGCTGTAGGGGCGATAGTTTAGAGGATGCTGCTTTGAGTTGTGTTAGCATGAACTGGTGGTCTGTAAGATGATATGAGGATTTCTTCTCACTTCTGGATCCAAAAAGACCATGGTGGTGATGGCCAAATGCACAACATGAGGTTTCAAAATTGCAATTTACAAATGAGTGAAAAATCTGCTGGAGGCTTTTCCAATCTTATTTATTAGTGAAGGCCCTAGTGATAAAGCTATTAAAGCAAAAGACTCAAACTATCTGTGAGTTTCTTGTTACCAACTATTTAAAAAAGGCAAATATTTAACTACAACATCTCTATGTTTCACTCAACAGTTTGTAGATGTACACTAGCACTACAAGAACTAACTCTGTGTTTCCCAGATTTAAATTCATTGAACAGCTACAGAAATGTAAATCCATGCTAATTTCTTAGTTTGCAATGTTGTCCAGTAAATAAATAAATCAATGTTTGAACAACTGGAGTACAAACAGCAATCAGTAGGTGTGGATTGATTATTTGCTCCCAGGAACCAATCTGCATGCAAATAATGTGCAACATGTGAGCAATAAAACATTATTCAAGTCTTGAAATTAGATTTTTGTAGGCTTTTCTGCAAAGATGTTGTACCTAAGCATATAGACTCAAAATGAAAGTGCTGAACTCCTCTGGGATGTCAAGGGTCTGAGACTGATAACTGGTGGTGGCTCAATAACTGGTCAACGAAAAGGTCAGGATGGAGTAAATGTTGAACTGACTTTGAGTTTTATTTGCAAATAGGATGAAGCCAAAGAATTTTAAACGTATTCAATTTATAAATATACTCCCATCTCTAAATTTCAGAATTCTGGGTTAACAATGATTTTTTAAAGGAAAATGTGTGCCCCATTTATACAGAACTGTCACATTCTTATGAGTTTGTTAAAATTGCAAGAATCCTCTCATAAACCACAGTTTTCATTTATGCATTAAAAAAAGTGGGAACATAATGTTTGTGCTAGTTGAGCTGTTATTTATTTCTTAGGAGGGGTGCACTCAATAATGGTAAATCATTAACTGTTAAATGTTTCTTTAAAATCCCTAACATGGCTGCTTATTTTGATTTTTACCTTTTGTAAAATAAACCATCTTGCTGCTGTAAAATGTGCCTAAGTGGAAGTATATACTTTAGCAAAGCACAAGAAATCTACCAACAAAAAAAAAAAGTTTCTGCACGTTATGTGAAGAAATAAAAATAGATCACATGAAGAGGCGATTCCTTTAAAGAGCCATAAGATCCTTTTTAAAATGAGGATAGTAAGAAAATGAAGATGTAAGTGGCAAATAATGTATTGTTGATTTTTACATACATATCTGGCACCTCCATTGTTATAGTTTTGTTCAAACCCCCATCAGCCTGCTCACAGAGCATCTTTTGATGTGTAATTTAGTTTTTGTCCAAAGGATGGCAGTATAACACAAAAGTAGCGCACTGAAACAGCCTCCTCTGCTGCTTGCGGCCCCAAGCTTTCATCTGTTGGCTTCAATTTATTTCACCACAGTGTACTGCTGCTGATCTTATGGCATGTACATTTTGTTGTCACCTAAAGGGAATTTCTTGTCATGCTCCCAAATTGATGTACCTGTTTGTAGCCTTGGACAGTGTTTGTGCTGCAAAGTCAGGGAGTGTGTGTGAGCAGCATGCAGGTTTTACTGATCAGAGTCTGTGCGGTACATTTTAAAGAGCAGGTTATGGCTGAGATTTGGAAAGTGAGCTTTATGTAGAGCTTTGTGGACCAAATTTGATTATCACCAAGAGAATGTTGAACCCTTTGATCCTTGGACACCCCGAGGCCACTTTCTGCACAATGCAGCTTGTTTTCGTCCTGTATGTGCTCGGGAATTGTGCTGTTTGTTGGGATGTTTTACATCTTTAGCTTCAGAGTATCATCTTTTTTTTTTTTTTTTTTTCTGAAGAAAGTTCTTCACCACTGCTCCCAACCATGACCTGTGATATCATCTAAAGGCTTTCGATATGAGCAGAGAGGAGGGGATGTAATCTCAGTAAATGCTCATGTCCTTCACCCTATCTGATCCTCCTCGTGCACTTACAACGTATCTCCAGGTCCTAGATGGTATTAAAGCAATTTGAGTTCACTTAAATAAGACAGGAAACCAATCAGGCCATTAAATTAAGTGTTTGGCATCTAATTCAATCAGGATAAAGTCAAAGAAATTCTTTTCAGATATTGATCAGAGACATGCGTCTCTATTGATTTTCTTTTTTTTTTTCCTTTGACATTTAGTCTCTCTAGCGCTGTTTTTCTTTGTCGTAATTACAAGTGTTTTTCATTTTCCACTATCATTAGCTGTACACCAGCTAATCATGTCAGAATCGGCGACAGTCCCATTTTCTAGGACATGTCCAAACCAATGCCCTCATTATGAGGGTTTGCAGCCCCCCCCAGAGTGCCCGACCTGACCCCAAAAATTGCTCAATTGACTTTTTCCGTCCCCAGTTATGTGTGGTGATGGGGAACCATGACATTTACATTTGCGGCACTCCAAAATGATCTCCTGCTCTGCACGAGTTGTCGACACAGACTCTAGCTCAAAACAGGTCATAGGATCAAAAGTGTCTCTTGCCTGAAGGAGCTACTGAGTTGATCCTTTCCGTTTCTGCACCAAATGGGGTTTTCTCCCCTCCACTCCCCCCTCAGCCCCTCTTCTTCTCTCTCACCAGTAACTTGCTGGAACACATTTAGATCCTTAGTAGAACTCCTCGGTGCCCACTCATCACTCTGCGTGCTGTTTGAAGATTACTACGCTCAGAGACATCCTCACTGGGCATCCAGGCAGCTTAGAGGCCAAAATCCATAATCCCTTACCCTTCATGGGAATTCTCCATGCACTTCAACATGCTGAAATACAGCCCCGCTGCAGCAGCCTCTCATGGCAGAGGAACTATTGCAGCCGCAGGCCGAGATAGATGGATGACATGTCTCAATGAATGCGGGAGAAGTGAAGGAAGTTAGATTTAAAAATAAGTTATATACCGAAGATAGCCTCTTCCCAGAACCAAAATTGGCAATCCGGTTGTAAAAGGATGTTTCTTGCAAGGTGTTTTATTTCTAATGTATGCATGCACTGTACGGCAGTAAGTCCACATGCACTGGCAACTGTTTTATGTATAGCATAACAGCCTAGAAGACATTTTGTACAGAAAATATATTCACACTGGTGAGACCCAGCAGCAACACAGCCTCTCTACCAGTCGTCTCAATAAGAAATTTCCTCAGAGGCTTGGGCGCCTTATTAAAAAGCGTAAATAAATGTAGTTCCTTGATTTAGTAATCTGCATGAACAAGTAATATGTAAAGTTCAGCTGTTGTAGCTGAAGAACTGGCGGGGTTTAATTTTCCCCCCTCTAGGCTGCAGTCTAATGCTTTGTTAGTCTACTGTGCTAAAACCCTCTTATTAGCTCGGGGAGTTAGTCCTGCAGTGAACAAGAATAATAAAAGTCATCTCATATTCACATTTGGTATGTTCTAATTATGAAAGTGCTTCTTTGATGAATCCATTCCACATTTTTTTGTTCTTGACACGCCAAGTAAAAATATGAGAGAAAGTCAGTCAGATATCAGGAAGCAGGTTCCAGATGTTGACCCGCTGGTTTTATTTTTGTTTTCTAACACTTGAATCCAGTTTTAAATTAGCATTGCATCCACTCGATTTTTACAGAGATACCTAACGCAGTTTGTCAGGAAGCTGCCAGTCCTCAGACATTTTTTCTTTTAACTCATTATAAGTGTAAGTGAATTCATATCAGTTCGTGCTTTTGCATGCACTTTTAAGCCATTCACGAATTATTGAGACCGTACGTCAATGAACAGTTTCTCATTCATGCATTAATGCACCAACAAAACGCTGAGTCATGCAGCTGCTGAGATATTTCAATCATAGTCATTGAATTAATTATATTCATCTTGTCCTCCATGTTTCAGTCCACACTTTTGTCTGTCTTTTAATGAATAAAAGCAGTGATGGTGGTTTGTTTGAATCCTCCTGAATTGCAGATTTTGTAATCATGTTTATGTAAGCAGAGACATGGTCCTTTATTTTTTTTTCTATTTACCATTTTGACAAAAAAAAAACAAAAACAAGAAAGACTTGTTATGCCAAATACATGTACTTGTCACATTTTGAACTCAAAAGCCCTTTTGTAATAATAATTCACCCACTGAAGTGAAAGTTTGTGCAAAACAAGGCCACACTCAGTTAGAAAAGGGACTTCATCAGTTAAAGGTTTATTAAATTCTCATCATCAATAGATAAAATATGAAGAACCTTTTTTGCAGGGCATAATGTGTTATATTTATGTGTTGTCTAAAGTTTAAAAAAAAAACAACTCCATTATCTCAGTGGTTCTTTGCATTTGAAAGATCACGACGATTGATACATGACAATACATAGTTCTGATTTAAAGGTTGGATTTTAAGATCCTTTTCTGAGGCTTTTTTTTATGATCTGAAATTTGCTTTACAGACTAGTAGTAGAAAAATGTAAATGCTTGTGTCAAAACACAAATTTTAATCACCCGTTGAAACGACCGGGCTGTAAAAACACTATCTAATCTCTGTGGGTGACTCAAGTGAAGACTGTTGGTTTTTCTATCAAACTCTCTTTCTTCATTGCTGAAGTAATTGTAAACTTATTATAAATTCATGAACAGGCTTTGCATGTCTGTGTGATTTGGAGGCAGGTCTGAAGGGAGGAGGTTGCTCTTTTTGTATTTTTTTTTCTAGATCTTGTTGACTTTTACTCCTTTTTTTTCACGAACCTCTTTGACTCAACCTCTTCTATTTTTTATCTAAAAAAAAAAAGGATTATTCAGTTGGAATCTGCGTGGTTTGTCTTCTAACTAATCCTTCTGATGATTCCTGTATCACTTAGTTCCTACATTTAATGTATTGTTCTTGCTTTAAGGCATGCATGACATTAAATGTTAATTCATGTATGTTCGTGGGATATTATTATAATTCATGCTTTTTATGCTTGGAAGTTGCACGTGAATTAATGTATATTAGTTCCTCATTTTCACACATATGTGCTGAAGTCAGCTGGCTCTTACAAGCTCTGAGAGGTGTAAAATTCTGCCCTTTTCTTTTTACCCCACTCCTCTTAAATTTATGTCAAGGACAGAGCTTCTGTTTCAAAAGCCTGAAACTGAGGAAGTTCATTTACCTTCCACTGTGTTACTTTTGATTTTCAG
This sequence comes from Zenarchopterus dispar, assembly GCA_028564865.1. NCBI lineage: Eukaryota > Metazoa > Chordata > Actinopteri > Beloniformes > Zenarchopteridae > Zenarchopterus > Zenarchopterus dispar. The sequence goes on from JAOWBL010000008.1 coordinate 18,703,511, forward strand.
GATGACTGTGTGAATAAACATATGGCAGGTCAGCCTCTTCATTAATTTCTCGCCAAGTTTTTTTTATGGAAGCATTCCACAAAACAGGAAGTCATAACAGCAAAAATGAGCTCCTCTTCCACTAAAACTTCCATCCATCTGTACTGAAAAGCATATTTCGACTTGGAAAAACAGACGGTATCCTTTTGGATGCTATTTGGAATTATGAACAGACAGTTTAAATATGCAAGTCACAGTTCTTCCACTGTATTGTTTTAACTCGGGCCAAGTGCGGTTGGTTTGTGTGGAGTTGGACCGTCACCGAGCCTGGATGAGAGCTGCCTCTTCGCGGCTGCCTCTCCCCGCCGCTTGGCGTTCTCCGTGGCACCCGTGCCGAGGGCAGAGCATGTCACCGAGCTGGCACCTGCCTGAGCTCGTTCAAGGTTACTCTTTGATTTAATGGTGATGCATTTATTTTTTAAACCACATCATTCCTCTCTTGCCACCTCACCTAGTTCATCACTGTCAGAAACACTGGCTCACCTTTAGCAATGGAATCGCCCGTAGAGGTTGTTGAAGGTATAAATCAATGGCAAACAAAGCCTCAGCTCCGACTCGAGCTGGCCCTGATTAGTTCACTTGCCGACCTGTTTTGAAGGCAGGACAGTGAAGGAAAACTGTTCTATATATTTAGACCATGACAAGGAACGGTGTTCTACTCATCATGTCGACAGCTTTTTGTATGGGCGCTTGAAATGAACATTGACTGCAAAGGCTTTAAGTTTTGATGTATAACCAGATGGTGTGGTAAAATGTCAGCTGGATCATTTTTTTTCCCCCCTCGTGCTATCAGAGGATGTAAATGATGGAGAAAATGGTCTCTTTGCTCTTTTATTCCATCCTTGTCTAGTATAAATAGCATCACCTAGCTCCACTTCAGCGTTGCTTCTGACAAGGTGATAATCAGCAATCATCCTTTCTTCTTGCCGTTGTTTCGGTAAACCTGCACTGACAGCGTTGTGTATTGTAAAAATAGATTTTCAACCAGTTGCACTTTTCATCAGAGGTGCAACTGCTTCCGAAGCAGCCTAATTGTTGGGGCTTAGCATCAAAGCTCCTCGCCACACACATTCAGATGATCAAACACACATTCAACTCATCTCATTTTCTTATCTGAACTTTTGATCCGAGGCGTTCGGGCACAGGACGTTGGCCTTTGTGCAGGGGTGGCAGGCTGTTATGGATGAAGTGATAAATCAGAGGATAGAAATGAGCCACATTCATGAGCCATGTAATCCTCTTATATCTTGTATCATTTTGAAAAGCACACACACCTTGCCATCAGTACATGTGTGTCCTCAGAAAACTGACGATGGATGATGTTTGGGAGGAGATATGCAGATTATGATCAGGTGTATCTTCAAGTAAGATCTTTACATGGCTGTCTGTTAAATCTTTTCCATAAGGATACCATTCCTATGACTCTTTTATTATACTAATTGGATAATTCTCACACAAAATTTCATGTCAAAATGTTTTAAGTCTGCTTTTAAAGTTTTTTTTTTCTTTTTCTTTTTGGTCTCCTCTGATTTGATTATGATATTGTATTTATTAGTGAATTAATAGGAGTATCCCAAATACCATTTCTCTGGGCTCTGAAGTTTTTTTTTTGTGGTAAAAAATCATAATGAATAAACTTAACTTTGGGATTACCAAAACCTTAAAACAAGATGTTTACCTAATGAATGAACACTGACATATCCAAATGCTGAGTTCCAGCCCCAGTGATTATTTTGTTTTTTATTATTTAATATGAATGAATATAGATTCATTGTACATAGTGTTTTTTTTTTTAAATACTGTTTGAATAAAATTTAAATGACTTGTGTTGAGACGTCTCATCATAGGCAAAACCACCTGAAACTGGCAACTGTCAAAATGACATTAATTGATTCAGACATTGGTCATCTTTTATAGTAATGTTCTTGAAGATTTAATTTAGGGGCGCCAGCATTAGTGGCAAACAAAATGCTCACCAATCAGAGGGTACATCAGGTGATGTATACAGTCCTCAGTTTTCTTACAGCATGGATCTATGGTGCCATAACAATTAACGTTAATAGCAAGAGTGTTGCTGTTGTTTAAAACATGTTAATGGTGAATAGGAGCATTTACAAATAAAACCTTTTTTACATTTGACGAGAAAATGCTCATCCTACACCTCACCTGAGGACACATTCAGCAGAGGTCTGCTCTAGTTCACTTGGCTTGAGAATTGTGTTAAATGTTGTGACGCAGCAGTTAATGATTGTAGTAATTTGCTGATTTTTGTGGCTAGATTCATTGACTTTCCAGACCTCCTCAGAACATTTTAATTCCCTTTGTCTCGTCTTAATACTTTGTTACTTGGATGGAAACTGTGTGAGGAAAAACAATATTCTGTGACTTCTCACTTTCTCAGAGTGATAATTATACATGTAATTATCACCAAAATTGCTGCAAAGCCTTTTGTCTTAAATACACATATAGTGCAGTTTGGTCATATCTTGAGCAGAACCCTGGAAAGACCTTGAAAATGATTGTATTTATATATTAGTACCTAACTTTAAACATTTTTTTTATTTATTTAGAAACAGAAACATTGAATATGAGCAGTGACAGAGTATAAAGCAAGTTTATAGTAAATAAGTTCTCCAATACAGTCAGGAATACCTTATTCTGTGAGGAAACTGGAGACGGTGCCAGTAGCTGAGAAATAGTGGGAATTGAAGTCGAATGTGTGGTGTCTGGGCGAGGAGGGAAGCAAATCGCTTAAACCATGTCCTTTACCCATGTGCCATTGGGAGTACAGGTATAAGAAAACAATGCATACATTATGGAGCTTAACCTCTACTACCTGAATGATGTAAAGTTCATTATCTCATTTATAACACAGTTGCCACTTCTACATCATGTTAGTTTTGTTGGTTTGATTTCAAATTTTTGAGTGATAGAGTTGACTTGTTTGCTGAATATTTTCTTGCCATCCTTAAGAAACGTTTACAATTTTAGACCCAATTTTGCCTGTTGCTGAGCTTTGCTGATGGGTCTGTGGAAAGTTAGCAGGAGGTTGGCGATTGGCAGGCGGCACGTGGTTGTTTTGTGTAAACAATTCAGATGCTGCCAATAACGATGAATATTTAACAATCAAAATATTCGGAGCTGTCAGGACGCTCCCGATTTGAGCTACAGCCAGTGTCATAGCGAGGCATCGACTTGGGTCACCGTGAGAAAGAGAAACCCTCATGGGAAGCCTGTGAAGCAACACAACATGCCATACTACAGTACAAAAAAACAAACAAACAAACAAAAAAAACCATACTACCCACTTTTTACTAATCCATTCCTTTACTCATCATCTTTGTCCTTTTTTCATTTTCTTTTTCCATTTGAGTTTCAAACAAATCATTTTACAAACAGCTTGGACTTTTCATTTCCTCCTCGAAACCAATTTCAAATAATCAGCTCTTGTTTGTTGCATTGTTACGCCTCATTTCCCATGTATGTTATGTTGACCAAAATGTGTTTTTTAGAGAGCAGTCGAGTCGAGCACTGCCAGATCATGCTAACCCTACAGTAATCTGCCTACTCTGAAAGTAGTCTAAATGTTGCCCAGCTTTGCTGCTGTTGGTTCTCACATTGTCAAGAAATTTGTATAACTTACTGAGCTGATGTGTAAGATCAATAAGGTCAAACTATGAGTTTGCTTAGCAGCTAAGCTTACTGTTTTATATTCTCCTACTTAGTTAAGCTAGTGTTATTTCTTTTGAAATATTCCTGCAATCAAAAGCTCATTCAAGGGACTACAAATAGTCTTTGCTGATCAATTTCTTTACCCATCTTCTTTGTCTTTTTTTTTGTTTGCTTGTATTCTGAACAAATCAAACGAGCAGTGCAAATATTACACCTCACACATCTCTTCTTGTAGCGGTAAGCATGATAAACCTTTGCTCACAGATGAACTCGGCTCTGCTGTGTTTGATATATTTCCATGGCATAAAGATAATTGAACCGATCCCTTACATGTCATTTCACCGTGTCACTGAATGTATTTGGATGCATTTGTGTTAAATTTGACAGGAAAAACTGCCAATCAATCCCATGAACAATTATTTTGATGCTAAAAGTTACTTAAGGTCATGTGTTAGAGGAAAGCTGTATATTGTCGGTTCTCTTGTGAAGTCAAACCTGTATTTCAAACTGTTGCACTCGTCAGATTTTGTTGCAACGTTTGGACTCTCTAACATCAGCCAGCTGAGAATGTAAGCCTATTTTACATTCACTGTCATTTCATGAGAGCTTTCCCGCGTCTCCTCCTGCTTGAGTGTGAACATCCTCACGGCATATGAAGAAAGAGCTTTAGCAGCCCGCTAAAATGTGAAAATGACTCCTGCCTTCGTGTAATGTGGTGAAAGGTGGGGACTTTTGGTGTTAGAAGCAGACAGTCGGCTGAAAGACATTTGAAAGCAGACTCATTTCTTTCTGATTCATGATGGGCTGAGTAACATTAGATCATAGATGTGCTAACAGAAAAATGGGAGAATTAGACAGTTGCAGCTGTCCGTTATTATCCAGACCGGGGAGAAGTGACACAGCTACAATGCTAACATCCATTAGAGCAATTAGCTGTGGCACACAGGTGCCTTTCATTTTAGTCCGAGATGTTCTGTCAGAAACCTGGAAATATCCTAAATTTCCATGCCCCTCCAAGAAAAACCTGGACATCAAATAGAATGTAAACAGTGGGCCAGAATTAAATAGAGCGTAAACTTAATTTCATGTTGCCACAATTCTTAGGATTCATGTGGGCTTAATAGTATTGTTCCTTTTCCTGCATATTTGGAAGTGAAGTGTACGCACCTGGTTATGTCTGGGGGCATTAAGTCTGACTAATGAAATGACTCTATCCTCCGTGGTGTTTCAATCTATTCAGTGGGAAAGTAATTGACAAGCCTGCAGTATGTCTGTGATGATGGCAACGGCACCAAAGGACAGCTGTCACTAAAGCAATTAAAATAACAAAGGTTAATTAATTCTCTCCAGTTTTTACCTGATATGAGGCATTCACAATGAGTGAGTTTTCATTTTCAGAGGAGTAATAGTGTTTTGAGCAGAGTAATTTATTTGTAATTTAAAAAAAAAAAAAAGAAAAGGAAAAAAAAAAAAAAAAACGGCAGCAGCCATTGTCTGATAGAGCTTTTTAATATGTCAATACCTCACACTAGACTGTGCCCCCAGGACAGCTTCAGTCCCAGATTTGAAATGAATTCTGCAGCAGGACATGATCTGAAATGACAATATGTTTTGTTTTTTCTTTTCTGGTAGCCATTTACTCATTACTTCTTCTCTGGAATCAAAAATGAAATGTGATTTGCTTATAAATGAGCTGCATGAGGTTTTTTTTTTTTTTTTTTTTTTTTTAACATTTAAATATTTTATCCGAGTAAATGCCCATGAATGGAGAAAAAAAAATTTAACTCAACATTTTCTCTGCAGTTGGGGGTCAAGCAGAAGCAAAGCGAGGCACAAATAATTATCACACCAACCACCTCTGACACCACCAGAGCAGAACCAAAGAACTTTCTAATCCACCCAAATGTCAAAGCAACGAGCCCCCCCTACATGTGAATCTCTGTAGACTGCCAAAAGGCCAGTGGTTAGTCATCTGTTTACTCCTGCAGCTGCTGGGTGTCATTGGGACTCTGAAGGAGAAATCCCATGATTCTCTCTGCCATTTCTGACAGCTCCCGCCCAGACAACATTAATCAGGGATTGTGGGCGAGCGACTGGATAGACGGCAGGCATGGATGGCTCCGGCCCAGGACAACTGAACCGAAGGAGAAGATCTGGGCCTGGAGATAACCAAGACGTGCAATCAGTACTGTTTTGCAAATGCAGTCGCTTTCATTCATACTCACAGAATTCCCTGAACAAAGGAAACTGCTTGGTTTTCTTGTTGACTTCTGAAACCGAGCCTTAAAATTAACATTAAAAAAAGGCTTATAAGATTAGGTAAGCTGTGCAAAATATTCTGCAAGGAAGATACAAGATCTATAAGGTTGAGAAGAATTTAAATTCTTAAGGGCTGATCACTGTTTTAAGTGTGTATTGTTTCTTTCACATTACAGGAATCATTTAATGGGGTTAATGCTGAATATGCTGTTAGTGATAAAAGATTAGCACCAACGTTACAAGCTAAAACACTAGTAATACAGCAGATAAAACCAGACCAAATGGCAAAAGTTACGATCACTTCTATAAACGGTTGATTAGTGTTATTTTAGAGGTTGACGTGCGTTTCATTTATCTTGAATCTCAGAGCTGATATCACATCCTGACAGGAAAACCGGCATTAGCTCACTGATGCAATAGCAACCTGCTGACAGTTTGTAATTGGATGGTACTTTGTGTGCAACTGATTTTTATGAAATCAGACAAAAGGGAAAATAAACATTATAGCGTTAGCTTTGCCAACCTTACTAATTCACTTGGGGCAAATTCTCTCTGTTGAAATGGGCCTGTTGACTCTACTAATTTCTGCTGTACATAATGAACCAATTGTAGTGGGATGTGGGATGGACGATGGTGTCCAGAGGCAGTTTCTTTTGGTTTGCTGGTCCTACTCCCCTTTAATACAAGATGTATTGACACTTGCTTTGTTTAGCTGCTAAATTACTTAGCTTTTCTATCCATTTTCTTCTGTAATAAACCTATTGAAGTTGCATATGTCAGTTAAGGGAAATGTTTGAAATTTGAAAATGTGTCCTCAGTTGTACAAACAAGGTATTGTGATAGTTTAAGGTGTGTTTTTTTCTTTTAATTAATTTTTTTTCAGGAAGTTATACATATTAAAGCAAATTGGAGCACCTACTGCAGATCATCTGAAGTACAGAATATTTTATTCAGATGGTTGATTACACAATCAATAGTTTCTTCTTGCAGAAAAATACAGCTTCCTGTTTTACTTTTGTATGTGACCCATTTAACAAGTTTGGCTTTGTATTTCCCATAGATTTGCTTGTTAACAACTGAGACTTTGAGTTATTGTCACTCATTGCAGCATATGCAAACAAACGGTCCCAGCACCTTCAAAATTGACAAGTCCACTTTTTTCCCCATTTTTTTCTTCCTCTTATATATATATTGGTGATGTGGAAACAGCAAAAATAGTGAACTACCACTACCAAATAGGTATAGAATGATAGTATGTTAAATGGATCCTGCCGGGTCCGTCCCTGTAAATTTAGACAACTGGTGAAAGACCAGAGGAAGACACTGGTCCTGTTACAATGCCAACCTTCTAGGTTTTTAATGGAGACCCACCTGCTGGAGTTGACAAATTAACTGTGTCACCTTTAGCTCTGAGTATATTGTGTTAATACTAATACATCGATAAATTTGTCAAACATTTTGAGATACAATAACAAAATTCAAAATAACCTTGATGTATTCAAGGATTTCATATTCTCTCCCTATTGATTTATGAAGGAAGACTATTCTGTAACTGGGCTTTTTTTTTTTTTTTTTTTTTGCTGCAGCAGACGGATAAAGATGAAGCACAAAAACGTAACCCAAAGGGGCATATTACTGCTGTGACTTTTTATTTTCCATATGCAAGATATACTGCATAAAATGTGGAGTGAAATTATGTTTTGAAGCCAACATACTCCAACAAACTGATTTAAGACAAAATTTGGAACATAAACTGCTTTGGTCCAGGTTAAACTTTCAGCAAAGACACCATGATGCTCTAGCCAGGTTAAAATACTAAAGAAAATCTGGCTTTTAGTCTCCTTAAACCTCACTAGCCCACTTATTTGATGTTGTAGTACACCTCTCTGATCTTTCAGCGACTCTTGCACTCCAACTCTTGTGCCAGACTGTTTACAGCCGTAAGACTGTGTGCATAATTAGGCTACATTGTTTCAGCAAAGTACTGCTTTAATTTTTGAATCTTTAACTGTCCCTGGCAGATTTGGGTAGGGGTAGCGAGATATCAAAGTGACTTTATTGAGATGAAAGGGATGGCCTAAACAGCAATCTGAGACATTAGTCATTCCTTCTTCTTGCTGACAGGAACATGCACTCAATTTACGAGTCAGGTGCTTCCAGTGATTTCTGCCATCCTTGTTCCTCTACATCATAAATTCCTCTTTATGCTCACTCATCCCACAGGCAGACTGGTCTATGGCATGCCCTGTTGGAAAATTCACCCCATGTTCGCACGTTGGATGTTGTCCTGACTGCCATTAACAGCATTGTGCATACCATGGTGTACCCTGTGAAACACCAGAGAATTTAAATAGACAGCAGTGATTGTGCCCCTAGGTGCACATTAGTTTTTTTTTTTTTTTAAACTAGTTTTATATTGGCATTTTAATTCATTTTCTACTCAGTGGTGTTGACTCTGCAGAGCTCCCACTTTCACTGTGTTCATTTTCTCTAAATGCTTCACATGGAGCCACCGGCTCCCAATCTATGTAATGAAGGTTTAATGGCCAATTGGAACATCCAGTATCATTAGCAGCTGGTGTTAGTCTCATGCAAAATCGGCCTTTTTTGATAACCAGAGGTGCAAATGTTTGATAGGTGGTATATGTGATTATCACCTGCTGTTTAATGTAAGTTCTGCCTCTGGAGGAGGAAAACAGACTTTACCATCTCTCACTCTGTAACACCGTTCATTAAAAGAACTTCTGAAAATCATCCTCTCTGTAACTTCAATGCTATCCTCTGTTCAAATGTTCTTATGTCTATTTATAAAAAAAAAATTTGACCTGTTTTGTGTTATTATCTTGCACTAAACTATTATCCCGCTGTGCACAAATAGTTATTTTTGGTTTGTGCAGGACCACTCTGACACTCCTCACTTCTGGTTGCTTGTCTTGCTTGTCATGTTGCAGGAGCCCAACTCTATTACACCGAACTTGTTGTAAGTCACCGAAATAAAAGCAGCGTTTAAATGTCTGAAATGGAAATGCAGCACAGAGAAATAAGCAGATTTAGAGCATGGTTATATTTGATTTTTTTCTCCTCTTTTTTTTCAGTACACCACAGAAAATGAGCTTCTGTAACTCTATCATCTTGCATGTTTGCTGCAACTTTTTATTTATCTTTTGTGACATTTACTTCCTTGTGTTCGATCTTTTGGGAGCACTCCATTGGTTTCATTCACTGTGCACCATCCTTAGCCTTCAGACAGCAAGCTAAGAATTAAAATAGACCATTTTCTCTTTGTTGTCCGTAGTTGTGACTTGATGAAGATTTTTTTTGACAGCTGGAATAACATGAAAATATAACTGGACGTTATATAGTTGTTTACCACGTTCGGTTCATGCATGAACATAGATGAGATTCCCACAACAATATGAGAGAGGTATATTCACGCTTACAATCACACAGCAGAAAACAACACCACTCAAAATATGTTTGCTTTTTTCCATGACGCCCTCTAATGCTTACTGACAGGTTCTTCTTATTTGCATTGACGTTTACGTGTTTGCAAAGATTACCAGAGATTGATTGAAGAAGACAGAAAGCATGATTGAGATGAAAATACACTGTCAACGAAAACAAGTAAATTAGCATGAGAGAAAAAGTTCATAAAATTGTTTTCTGGTCTTTTGTGTGGATTTTGTGATATTTACATAAATACAATCAGGATATTTTCACAGTTGGTTTTGGAATTTCCATTTGATGTAAGCAGCTAACGCATGTGAGTATTGCAAGCCTATAAGTGCTTTTCTAAAATGCTCTCATGACCCCAGGCAGAATCTGCTTATTGGAGCCACGGCGGTCTTGTGACGAGGATATTTTAGTTGTAATAATGCCAGTCGACTTCTTGAGTTTTTTTTAAATGTCTCCACTCACTTTTCATTTGAATAATCTGCCTTTGTTCAGGGCCCAACAGCCTTTTTTTAAAATTTTTTGTTTTGTCTTCTGGTCATGTGATCAGCCGGTGGGAAGGTAGGGGGTGTCACTGTGGTAGTTGTAGTCTGGGCACACCTTCTGGACCAGCTTGTAGTCGGTGCTGTAGAAGGTGATGAAGATGCAGATTACTTTGAAGGGTTTGGAGCACAGCCAGGACACGTGGCTCTGGGTCTGCTCCTGTGGGCAGCTCTGCGAGGGGTCGTGGGCACACAGCGAGTTCCTGGTCCCCTTCTCCACCTTTTCGTACTCCACCCTGCAGTTGAACAGCTTGGTGTCTTTGGTTTCCAGAGCTGTCTGCTGCTGCTGGTGGTGGAACTGCTGGTGCTGCTGATGGACCTGGAACTCCACAGCCTTCGTCGGAGGGACGAGCCCCACGGAAACATTGCCTTGACCAGTTGCATTGTGCCGGAAGTAGACGCTGAAGGTACCGTTGCCATGGTCCACGATCTTACCAGTGATGAGAAGGTTCAGCTTCACCGTCTTTATGTTGGAGTGGAAATCGCCCCAACCAAACATCTTCTTAAACTTCCCAGTTTTGACAATGGGCCTTCTTTTCATCCTGGATCGAGGGTCTCTGGAGGCCGACGTGTTGTAAAGCCAGTCCCACTGCTCCTGTTTAGAGTACAAATCTGCCTCATCGTAGCTCAGATCCAGAGACGTGAAGTTCTCCTTAGCGTAGAGGGTTTGGGACAGCAGACGACTGATGGAGACGGCTTTGCTGCTCTCAGTCCAGTAGGCCTTCACTTTGGATTTTGAGGTTTGCCTCAAGTCAGAACTTCCTGAACTTGATGAATCAGCACTGGTGACCTGAAAGAACAAAGTCATGACCAGTTAAAATTCTCAACTGGACAGACTGGTCTCATAAAATGTTGTTGTTGAAAATTTAAATTTGTATTATTATTTTTTTTTTTTTTAACATCTCAGTTCATGCTATGTGCTGTAATGGGACAAAGCTTTTATTACAATTTCAACTGAAAAAAAGGACTTTTGTTATTCTCAACTTGGAATGAACAAATGAAGTCCAAAAACAAGTTGCTCTTCTTGCTCTTCCACCATGTTACTTCAGTCCAAGGAAGGACAAACAAGGTTGTTTTTTGAGATTTGTTGTTGTTGTTTTTCATGACTACCTAAATTTGGTTGTGGGTTGGTGGGAGGTGATATATTGGTAGCATTTTAGATTGTGTCACGACTAAGCACAAGATCTTACACACTGGACTTTAAAAAAATAAAGACTAAAAAAGCATCCATTTTAATCTGTCTCTGAGACTGAGAATCCAGATGGTTTTTAATTTTATTTATTTATTTTTTTGGTGTAATGCATAAGTCTGGGAGTATTGGATCATTTTGTCATTTTTGCTCTAGCTGAAGAAAACTCAGATATCAGACATTTTCAGTTAGAAATTATTTGGAAAACGACACAAGTTGTTGGTGTATTTCCCCAAAATATATTTAGGATTCAGACAAACAAAATGGCAAGAAAATGTATAAACTCTCCGAACCACAAAACAGTGATTTGAAAAGGATACTTTGTTTGAAATAAATAAATAAATAAAATAAAAATCACCAAGATTGCAACATTTATCATAGCCTGATTGGGAAACTGTAAATACTACTGAGAGGTTTTTCAGGGATTTTTTTTAATTATTATTATTTTCCAATTGTGTGTGAGAGATATGGTTCTATCAAGAAAATTACCAAATTCAGTTGTGATAATCCCCGACCCCCCGCCCCCTGCTTCCCATTACATTCCCTATGCTTGGTTTAAAAAAATACAGATGGTTAAAATAATCCATTTGCTTAGATAAGATGCTCTTAAAAAAAGAAACAAATCTGCATCTGGGTGGAAGAGAAAAGCTGCAGTTTCTTTAGAGGCATAGGACATCATAGTGCAGTGGGGAGGAAAAAAATAAACCTAAAGTGAGTAAAAATGTAAAATCACCCAGAAACCGCCTGGGGCTCAGAGGGTTAATCCACTAAAGCAGCACATCAGTCTCCTTATGATTTAAATTCTAAACCCTGCAAATTGCATCCGTTGCTAATTCTCAGTTTGAGTCCAGGAGTCAGAATTGTCCTCGTTTAAGAAGGCGGAGAGGAAACTGTGTGGACATCAGGAAGAGATCAGATATGGATCTCAATCAATCTCCAACTTTAATCCAAAGTGACTGATGTGGAAAGAAATGGTAGCAAATGTATATATTTTTTTCTTTAATTGAATTGGTGCGGTATGTTCAGTTTTGTTTTTTTTTTGTTTTTTTTTTTGTTTTTTTAAGAAGCATGGAGCAGACATGTCCATGTGGAGACCAGCTGACCTCAGCGACGTGGGACCGGAAAAACCCCAACAAACACAGTGATCCTACAACAACCAGTTTTCACACTGTAGGTACTGTAAACCAGATCTCACAACGCGTGCAAAACGGCCTAATCAGGATTAAGGGTATTCCTGCCAGGGATGAATGACGAGCGTCTTGGCTGCAGACGTGATGCAACAGCAGACTATTACCTGCCCTGAATGGATGATTGATGATTCATTTTGTCTCCTCTAACAATCCCACAGATGAGAGAGCGAAGATTTCCCGCGCACCCCACAGAGGCCCGTGACAGTGATGTCCTAGCCGTGACAGCAGATCTATCTGGTCGAAGCGTTTACATTTTGTACTTTCGCCTCACGATCGATGCGCAGAAAATAAGGTCTTCTCTCTTTCAGAAAGTTCTCCTGATGACATTGTAGAAGTGAAGGTCACAGTTTGTGCGGCGCTCTCACATCTCACACGGTGAACTGTTGTGATCAGCTGTGAGGGTACATTTATTGTGTGCAGCTTCTTCAGAGCGGAGCGGTGTAAGATGATGTCCTCTGGTTGTTTGAGAGGCCTCATTGATGAATGACCTTACAACAACAAAACGTTTATGGAAATCTGATCTCTCTTTATAGTTTAGACGATGTTTAAGTGCAACGTTTCAATGCCGAAGAAAATTGGTCATAGTCAAACATTTACAGTCAGTTGGTTTTATTCGGGATAAAGGCAAAGCTTAAAAACCCTCGGAGGAAAATGTTTGCACTAACAAGATGTAGAGAAGAATTTCAGCAGTTAAGCTATATTAATGGTCGCCTCATTTTGTGTTTCACTGCTGGAAACAAGAGTCTGCCATTCTGGCTCGCTGGTGAAGATTTGTAGCTTTTTCCTGCTCTGGAGTTTCTGGCACAATTACAGTCAAATGTAAACTCCTCAGGATGTAAAAGTTTAAGAAAATCAGAACTTAAAGACCGTCAGGCAGGGAGCATGAAGCCGATTACATTACTTCACATTACAGTCGAGTATTCTTTACCGGGTATACGAATAAGTCAGGGATGAAATTATTTAGGTCGTTAATTTTAACAGCGATAAAGGATGAAATGACTGGATTTTTACAGAGTAATACTGCGGCTTAGTTGATGGTTTCTAACAGAACATAAACACATTGTTGCAAGGTCAAATGATATGTTGAGATAAAACTGATCCCATGCCAGTTTAATTTATTTTAGACTGCTTTCAATAATCGTAACTGAATAAATCGGCTCTAGATGCTCTTTGTCTGGTAATCCAAACTCTGAGGCTCATCTGTTTCTCATGACTGTTTCTGTTCCGAGTTGTTAAAAGCCTCTAATCATCAAATGAAATATAATTTTAGTGGCGCTGTAATTACTAATGCTTCCTCTGTAACTCAGTTTCAGTCTCAGAAGAGTCCCGAAACCAGATCGAGGGATATTCGGGAGCAGCTTTGAGCTCTTTTAAATGCCTGTCAGGCTAATCACTGAGTGTGTGTGTGTGTGTGTGTGTGTGTGAGTGTGTGTGAGTGTGTGTAAGGAGTATTTAAGGGTGAAGATGTAAGGATTTTTGTGAAGCAGGAAATTCAATTGCATTTCTTCAAAAAAGAAAGAAAAAAATCCATAATTTTCTGCAACTTCATGTTCAGAGTAATATTTTAATAAGATATGTCACTGCAATCCAATTTTAGGGAAGGATTTCATCACCATTTTCATTCCAAGATGATCAAATTTTCCACAGTGCATGTGAAGTGTGTGTGCCCAGCCATCGTCGGGCCTAATTCTCCGTTGTGGAAGCTCTGCTCTGTTGTCACCAGCGTTCTGTTTGGTCCCCAAACTGTGACATGCAATTAGCTTTCATCTAAAGCACCTGACAGTCTCTGGATTAAAGCACTCGGAGGCACATTGACAGAGAACCCCACTTCACGGATTAAAGCCCAACCTGTAATCCAGCCCGGGGAGATTAGGCAGATCAGAGGCAGTCCTGACTAAAGCAACGTTTACATCCGGAACACCCCGACTGACTGCAGCAACACTCAGAGGGCCGAGATTTACTTCTACACGACTGCAAAACACACGCGCACGAGCCTCAAAGGGAGTGTGTGTGTGTGTTTGTGTGTGTGTGTGAGAGGCACGAATGTGTCTGAAAGAGATACTGCAGAAAGAGGAGGAAGAAACCAAGGGAACGAACAACAAACATGGCAGCGTAAAGGTCAACAGCCACACTTTGATAAGCCTGGGCTTAACAGATATTGGTTTGTCAATATGGTGCTTTATTGAATATCAGACATGACAAACAATATTAGCCATGGCTAAAGCTGGAATTGATCTGGCTCTTAATTGTCTTCGTTAATAGCCTTAGCTGCACTGCGTTGAAACAGAGGTTCGAAAGACCTTTTGTTGTTCAAACCTCTGAATTATGAGCAGATTGGCTATATACATATATGTATATATATATATATATATATATATATATATATATATATATATATATA
>JAOWBL010000008.1:18719376-18731795 GCA_028564865.1 Zenarchopterus dispar
ATATATATATATATATATATATATATATATATATATATATATATATATATATATATATATATATATATATAAAATCTTTTGACTGACCAGAAAAAGGTTGAACTAGCTGGTTTTTAACAAGAGAAAATGAAGGCTTTTATTAAAATCTTTTTTTAAATTTAGTATTCTTTTTATTGATCCTTTATTTGTACGTGGTGACCCCTCAGAGGGGTCACGAGCCACAGATTGGAAACCACTGCTGTAATTGACTTTATCACCGGCTTGTTTAACAGTTATGTTATTAAAAGTTGCACATTTTGCCGACAGTTTAAAATGAGTTCAAAGGACATGTTTTAATCTAAAACAAATACGACTATGAAGCATAAAAAGCATTAACATGGCAAGATATAAACAAACAGTTGATTAACCAATTCAGTTGTAAATTAATGTGAACCCATTTTGACAATCATTTAATGGTTAAGGTGTTTTCAAACCCACAAAAACAAAAGCTGAGATGCACAAAAAAAAAAAAAAAACTCGTGAGAAAATAGCTACAAAGATTTCTCTCACATTTTAGGAAAAAGGTCTTTTTTTTTTTAGCTACACAATTAAAAGTCAAAATATCTCCATAGAAGAAGAGCTCATTGACGTGTTTAGTCCTCTTCAAGTGTTTTTTTTATTTCCAACAGAGCAAACTTTACATAACATCTATCTAATAAAAATGGTAATTTTCAAATTATCCAGAAAAGAGACAATGACAGAAAATAATTTTGAGATAAATTATCGATAACCAACCCCTCAACGTATCTGAATGGAAGAAATGACTATCAGTGGGCTTGAATGGATGTTTGTTTACAACAGATAACTAAAAGAGGACACGGATGACATACATAAACTGTCCAGAAGCATTTTATAGCGCTCCCAGTAACACTGTGATCTCTGTTTGTTTATTTTTAATTTTCAAAATAATGCAGCTACTGAGTTCCATTTATTACCAAAGAACATCAGTATCAGTCTATTTATATGAAACACTGGTGATGTTTGGGGGGCGGGGGGGGCTCATCACAACCAACAATAAGCTAATTTATGTCACATTTCTGTGCCACTGTTAACCACAGACTGTTAAAAAACATTACGTTTTATGTAAGAAAGGTTATTATGCAACTTATACTCCGTCCTGCTGCAGAAAAAGCGCCAAATGTTCAAACTAATGCACCATTTGTGTTTTTTGTTTTTATTTTAACCCCCCTTTTTTGAGCTAAAGTTTGAAAGTTAACACGGTGTTTATTTGTATAATGGAAGATACTGGAAGTTGTAAAATATCTACTTGAGTTTTATATTTCCTCGAAGTTTAGGGACTTTATTTTATTTTTTCCTTTTAATTTTTGTGTGTATTTTGTGTTCTTATGTCCCATAATTCAGACAAAAGCATTGTGCTCTGAGACTCTTCTGCCTGCCTTCTGTCTTGAAGGGTCCAAACAAGTGATTTTACATATAAATAAACAGCAGCATAAAGTGTTATCAAACTGGTGTGCAAATGCAGCAGGATAGGAAATGAGTTTGTGAAATATGCTTTCCATTAAACCGTGTTACAATTCAAAGATATTCCAACACCTCTCCCAATCATTTTCAGAAGCTTTTATTTCTTTTTATTTGCCAACTTTTTCTATCTGCAGTTTGTTATGCACCCCTCCCCAAAACCCCATTTAACTGCCTGTTAATAATATTTCCAGCTTGGGCTTACGAGGCAGAATCCCTCAAGAAGATAACAGCAAACAGCATTGCCGTGCAGAAGTCCTTTAGGAAACGACTCTCAGATTGCCAGATGCGGCGTGCGGGCAGGCTGTTGGACAAACTTAAATGCTATCTACTCTTGGCGAGGCTGTGATAAGGCGCAGGCGTCCGCTCTTTGAAACAGGAAGATAAACAACCCCCGCACCCCCCTCCTCGGCTTCTCCCGGGAGCTCGGAGGATATTCTATGGGCTGGACCCCCGAACAGCCAACAAATTCCACCTTTAATAGAACCAGATGACTCTGCGGTGGTCTTGTACAGAAAACCTTGTGCAGGAGAATGAAAGTGTGTGTCACTTTTCATTTACCTGAATTCTGTAGCGTGTGTGTGTGTGTGTGTGTGTGTGTGTGTGTGTGTGTGTGTGTGACAGCTCTGGTTTAACAGAATGGAGAGCCACCAGGCTGATGGAAGACTTGGAAAGCCACTTTGCAGTCTTGATTGGGTGCTCTCCATTCAGTTTGGTTTCTGCTTTTGAAAATTAAGTTCTAGTCCTTTAATAGTTTTTTTCCCCTCCTTTTCCCCCCAAATTCAGGTTGTATATTTTTATATGTTAAAGTGATGGTCTTTTTTTAAAGACACACTCCAGCTGTGAGACAGCATTTCCAACCTCAAAGCTTTTTTTTTTTCTTTCCTAAATCTAATTCTTGATTTTCTGGTGCTCTGAATTCTTCATGTTTATATTTTGAGGCTCTCGGGCATATTTTTTAAAAAAAAGTGGTTATTGAAATATTTTTCCGACTGTGCACTTGTGGATATGATTGTTGTTGTAGCCATTTATTGTCCTTTTAACTGGTCTCACCCTGTGAGGACTCCTGTTGTCCAGCTGATGGATCAGCTGAGTTTATTTGGTGCCCACCAAGAGTTTAGGTCGGTATTCTCCAAGCGATATCAAAGTGCTACCTGAGGCTGGGTGGGTGGGGGTCAGAGTTGATGACAAATCATAGTGTGTCGGGACATCACAGGCAGCTGTGGATAGAAGCAGGTCATATCACCACCACACTGCTTTGAGGGGCCAGGGCACGATTACCAGCATGACTTCTGAGGAGGATAAAGACTATACCCGCACAGGCTGCGGGATATTAAAGGGGGGGCACTTTGAGAAAAGGAAGAAGAAGAAGTAGAAGGAGGAGACGGAGGGGAGGTGGGATTGGAGGGGGTGGGAGGTGTAGCTACCAGTTTTTCAACTTACCCAGAGGAAAAATGCATAATCATATTATTTCACACACCACTTGGTTCAAAGGCGGCCAAAATAAGTTTGTGAGGTTCCCATGGGTCTGTCAATCTGTTGAAGGAGCTGCAGGCAAAAGCTTAGGATGCACCAAGTACGAAACAATTATGATCATCCCATTAAAGCATAGCGAAGCAATTTGGCGGCCCAGTCTGGGAAAAGGAGGGGTGGAAAAAAAAAAAACAAAAAGAAAAAAAAAAAACAAGCCATGCTCCCATCAAGTGATGCGAGAGATCAGCTCGCACTTCAGTGATGTGACTACTGTTACACGTAACTCAATGATTGAACATCTCTACAAAAAGGAGGAACACATGACAGCGAAAGTTGTTGTTTGTTGGATCGAAGAATCACTCTTTTCCTTCCACGCAGGACATGCTGCATAAAGTAAAAGCCAAAGGAGGGGGGTGATTAGTGCGCTTAGTCAGCTGTGAAATTGAGTTTATGGTTTTCAAGACTGCGAATTCAATTCGATAATGGGTATTAAGTTGTAGAGAATAATTAATAGTAATTGACTTCTTTCCATCACTATGCAAATTAAAGACAGATAACACTACAGGAGCTTTTTAAGGCCAGTCAAGTTTACAGGGATTAAGTTTATGAAATTTTTTTTTTTTTTTTTTAGTCCTAAGAGGGGAGTGGCTCCTGCTCTGCTTTGATTGCTTTGTTGACAGATTTATCAGCGGGTGAGGGGTTACTGTCTCTTCGGGGATTAAAGGAATTGGGTTGTCACAAACTGTCAAGGCATTGAGTTTGCGAGCATTCTGGTGTATTTGTCATAATGGGATCAGGCTGTTCTCCCTCGTACCGTCAAATGCACTTTTACCGAAGCGCATCTGTAAATGGGAGAGATCCATAAAAGGATTGGATGAGTGAGGAATATCCAGTTGTGTGTGTGTGTGTGGGTTTGCCAAGATGTACATTCAGATTTGGAAAGCTTCTGTTCAAGTGGATATTTAATTCTTGGAGATACTGATGAATCAGGAAAAATGCGAGAACTAACAACATGGCTTTTACTCTACTACTCAAAATGTATCAAGGAAAAAAAAAGGAAAACTATCAGCCATGACTAATATCTACTTTTTTTTAGCTTTACGATCCTCAATCTTCATGTTGAAGATTTTTCTGTATTATCACTGAGAGAAGAGTGCAAACACTTGCAGGAATCTTGAGATAAAAAAAATAATACGCAAATGCAAAAAAAGGTCAAATTAAAGCGGCATTTAACTCACCAGAGAGATGACTGACAGCAGCCCGGCGACGACCCACAGACATGTGGCGGTCCTGCCTCTATGTGGAGCATCTCCCCTCATGTCAGCTGTCCTTGATCTTCTCATTTCAGACAAAGACAAAAAAAAAAAACAACAAAAACAAAACAAAAGAAGAAGAATCTCCTCTTGACTGACTGAGCCTTTATCAGCTGTAGTAGCCGAGGAGCAACGAGGTTTGAGGGTCCAGAGGAGAGGGAGCAGAGATGAATCTTCTCAGGCTCATCCAGGAAGGGTCAGGTGCCTGCTGCTGAAACTTGGTGGTTTTCAGACGCTGTGGTGAGAACACAGGGCTTTGTACATCTGAGTGTGAGTGCAGAGAGGGGGGGTGGTTGATGTTTTTATACAGGCGGGGAGAGAGTCTTGGAGGGAAGAGAGAGAACTGCACTGAGTGGAGACGGGGAGAAAGCGGGAGCAGAGAGGGAGGTTCACATTATCGATTTCTGTAAGAAGTAACTTTCTGTGAGCATCATCGAGGGCTGACATCTAGTGGCAGTCCGCTGCAGCGGCTCCCCGAAACGGCAAGCTCAGTGAGACTGAGGAGATGTCCTTGTCTCCATCTCTGAATGTGCTTCTGTCAGGCAGAAAACAATGTTTCACTCCGTCACTGTTTCATTAACCGTCTACTGCTTTCAAAAACGGCTTATTTTGAGATATTTCCAAGGACTTCCCTTGATGCCTTTATGCACTGCAAAAACACCTCCTCTAGATATAATAATATTTCAAATAATCTAGTCAAAATTGTCATACTTTAGGTAAAAATTTCTTTGTCCAATGGCTAAGAAAAGTTTTCTTGATAGAATTCTTAAAACTAGCAAAGTAGTTTTCTAATTTTCAGGAAACAAGTTTTATTTTTTCTTTCTTGGAAATGAGTTTTTGCTGTGTACATTTTCTTTTGTCTGTTTGATGTTCTGCATTTTTGGTGATATGTGTTTTTATGCGGTGTTGTTAGAATACACAAACACACACACAAAATATCCATCCATTAAGGGAGTGGTCAGCGATTTAAAATTGTTTAGTTTGCACTTGCACTGACTGATAGAAGCAGCAGAGGTTGTGATATCCTCACTTATCATTCGATCCAGGAAAGCAACTTGATAACATCTTTTGCTTCCCGGCCAGGAAATGCCTCCATCTTCTAATCTCCAAGCCACGACTTTGCAGTGCAGGTTTCTGTTAAAAAATGTGAAGTCTTCTCAAACTTGATCTCCTTCACAGCCCACAGGCATAATATTTGCTTTATGCTCGTTATAATTATCACTGACACAAAAACCGACTAATTTAAAGTGCAGGGTCTGAAATGGAGACGCAAGCTGCTGGATGTCTCAGTCAGGTACTCGTCTGGAGATTGATGCAGTTGATAACGTTTGTCCTGGACTTTAAACTGTTGCCTCCTACGGTGTCTTCAGTGGAAGTAACTTTAAAAAAAAAAAAAAACCTCCTTGCTCTGAAGTTGCCAAGAAGCTCCAGCAGTCGGTTAAAAAAAAAGAGCATCATGCAGATATCTACAATCAGCTGCTGAGGGTGGACGATAAGTCAAAACTTTGTGCCAACAATGAAGCAACTCTGCTAGAGCTTTTAGGTGATTAAATGAACTCAAACTTCTGAAGATTCTCAAACTTCAAGCAAAATGTTTTACTTGACGGTTGAGAGGTTTTTGTTGGCAATTACTGACATCAGAGGGGTGTCTCTTAATAGTCCTGAAAATGAGGAAATGGTATCATGCAGGATTCGTTTAACCAAAAAAAACTTAAATTTGTGAGATTATTCCTTTATGTATGAAACACTGTAAACTTGTTAGACTGTTTCACAGGTACTGAGTGCTTTTACCTTTTTAAGCCAGGAGCCCATGACTAATCAGACTTCTAGGATTAAAATATATGTATTGATAAACGTAAGAGAAAAATCTGTAACCTAAATAAAATCAGAAGGCTTTTAGGTTTTTATTTCGTGGTTTTAGTTGACATGGAGTGTGAGAATTAGGACTTCAGTGGACAGCTTTAGCTCTGTTTCATGGGTGAAATGTTTCTTTTGAGCAAATGTGGGATAATCTCTGGGTTTTCAGTTTATATCAATGCTACTGAAAGGTTCCAAAAAACAATTAACCTCAGTTTTACACGATCTGAGAATATGTTGTTTTGTATATTATTATAAAATCACAGCAGTGAAATGGAAAATTAGATTTCTGGAGTCGCTGTTCGGGTTTTTGCTTTTTGAGTTCTGTAATTCTTATTTAATTCTCTTTGAATTTTGCCATGCTTTATTTGTGCTCTTTTGTTGTTTTGCACTTAGCTTTGTGGGTTTTTTTTAAATTTTGTAAGAATCTCTACTGGTGTGCAACTCTGTTGTTTTGCTTTGGTAGTTGTCTACACCCGTGTCTCCTTGTCCTTATATTGCTCTCTCCTTCCTTTCTTGCTAGTCCGCCATCTTCATGAGTCCTCCCATGCATCTCTCTGCTTCCCTGTTTGCTTCATCTCCTGCATTTGGTTCCTCCAGACCTCCATGAAGATGCTTTTGTCTTCATTGTATATGATCTTCTTGTGGTTTTTCATAACTTTAAGACACTTTATATCTATGTAAGTTTAATTTATTTCATGTAACTGCAGTTATATGTAAATTTGGCAAATGCAGCTTCTGATGCACAACAACTTGCAACTTTTTCCACCACAAAAATGAGGCCAAAAAGAGAAAAATCACGCAGGCAATAGTTAGCACTCTTATGACTTGTAGATACATTTTACATTCGCCTCGCTAAGACAACTGCTGATGTCTTACCCTCTTGGTATTATGTTGACACACAGCTGAATGCTCTAGACCAGCAAACAGGCAGAACATCTGGTTTTATAGAGTTCATCTGTACACCTGGTGATCAGAGCATGACATGAAAGCCAGGAGGGAATACTTGCTATTGCTATTTTTTTTTCCCTGTTTCATGTTGGTGGTTGTATTTGCCTAATTCAAAGACCTGCTATGATCAGATGATTTAAAATTATTAAACAAACACAGGATTAAGAGGGGATGCTAACTATTGCACAATTGTATGATTGAACACAATTTTCCTTATTAAAAGAGTAGAGGGATGTTTCCAAGCTATGATTTGCTGAATCATTAAATTCTCAGATTCCAGGTGAATTAAACTTTTCAGTTTGGTGAAAAAATGCTGAACTTTGTAGACATAATGAATTAGGGAAACGGTCATATACAATGTTAAATAAAACCACAAAATGAAGTAAAGCATAAATTTTAGGGTTTGTGCAGCTCCAGAAGAGCCTGGGATCTGCACATCAGGGATGAAAAGCACCAAAACACTCTTAAACCCTGACTTGCTGCTATGAGTATGATTTTTTTTACTATTATCTCATACTTCAGACTTTGTATTTGAAGATTTTCTTGCAAAGCTTTTGAGTCCTGCTCTCCAGATTGTTTGTTTCTCTTGTTGTGGTCTGCGGTCTGGATGTTCTTACCTGTAACTCATCCTGAATCGACGTCAGAGATTTTGATGCTTTAGTCTGACACCTGCTGGGTGTCAGAGGTTGGGAATCTGATCTTTATAATTACAAGGACACATAAAAATGACTCCAAGACTTTTATCACGTTGTTTACGACCATGTCCGCATTTATTTTTTGTAATTCTTTCCATACATATAAACAACCTGTACAAAATGGCCAAATCACCTGCCTTTTTTTCTCCCTCCTTTTTTGTTTTTGTTACAACATACAACTTGCATCAACAACAATCAGCAATATCATACACCCACATCTCCTGTGCAATACAAAATAAATGTACACATACTTTTTTTTCCCAAAAAAATAAAAAAGTTATTTACAATTTCCACGAAAAAAAGTAAACATTCTCCACACCAGTTTGCTTTTACACTGAACTCAGCAGAAGCATGTTCTCTTATTAACATATTAAATAGTTAATTTGTACAGTTTTTCTTTTTTAATTATGCTGTCATGTAGTGACTGAAATCAATGGAGCACCTATATGATTACTACATGTGAAATTTGTATAAATGGATTACATTTCTCTACATCAAAAAGGAAATTTAGTTTTTCTACGTTGCAGTGTGTAATGTTTGCCCGTTCAAGTATTACAAACAAAACTGTTAGTATTTAGTTGTCAGTAAGGCAGAAATTACAATTGCATGATGTGAATGGCTTCCATTTCTCTCTTCTTTAGTTGTCTGGTGCAAAACTTTAAATGTCTCCAGGATGCATTTTTTATTGGATCTAAATAAATAAAACATGACTTCAGATATAACTTGCAGAGGAGGCGATTGAAAGAAACCACCTGTTGTAGTTGCATCTGAGCAGAAATGAATTAATGACACCGGACGAAATCTACAAACCACAAAAATGTACTTTTTACTACAACCAAAAACTTTGCCGTCAGAAATAAAATCTATACATTTATTTACTTGAGATTCACGTCCGGTTCTGTAGGACGCGTTGCAGCTAAGCAGGTGTTTCTGTTGAAGTCGTTTCCTTCTGGATTTCCCTCAGAGCGGTTCCTCTGCCCTACGGTTGTTTGTGGAAGAGGCAGTGTTTTATGGCAATAAAAGGTAGAAGTCACATGTGCATATCATGCTGCACTAATATAGTGCAATGTAGCGCCTGAAACAAAGCAAGGGTGGAGGCAGACAGGCAGGCAGTAGTTTCCATGTATGGCTGACTGCAGGCTTCTCCTCCATCAGCATCATACAGATCAGTTTATCCCACAAACACAGGCCTGTGTGCCTCTGAATCAAGCAGAAAAAAAGAAGAAGAAATGCCTCCCTTTTGTTCAAGACTGGAAAACAGATTTGAGTCAAAACCCAGTTGAGGATTGAGGGGAAAAAAAAAAAAAGAATCCAAACCTTTTGATGGAGATTTTCTTCTCCCTCCTCCCCCTCTTCCCTTCGGTGACTTTTGGCAACGTACGAACCGTCAGAGCATCCTAAGCCTCCAGCTACTCAGCGTTTTCAGGGACAAGCAGAAAAGCGGTGGGGGTGTGGGGGGTGGAGTTGGAGCTTGTGCTGCCATGTTCACAGACGGCAGGGAGGGCTGGGTCCCTCTCCTTCACCCACCTCTACATCCATGTCCCCTTTCCTGCGTCTCAGACAAGTCAGCAAATATGGGGCATGTAGGGGGTAAATTTAAAAAAACAAAACAAAAAAAACAACCAAACAAACAAAAAGGCATTATTGAACATGCTGACGGTTATGAAGGCTCTGGCAAAAGAAAATATTCAAAGAAACAAAAGAGGAGTGAACAGAGCTCCACTTGAAATGGTTAAGCCCAACCAGTGTCTCTAAGAGGATTTTCTGTCATTTCTCTGCTGTGACGTGTCCATTCACGCTGCAAACATCCATGTCCTGTAATGGCATGATGAAGTGGGTCTCTGACAGGTGAAGTCCTTGGCCAAGTGGATCTCTGGGAACTACATGTCCGTGTCCCCGTCGTAGGCGAGCGTCAGAGGTTTTAACCGGTTGTTTTGCTGCCTCTGCCTCTGAGGTCTCTTTGGCTTTTTGCTGTAATAGACACACACAAATAAAAGATTTGAAATGGCACTTAACGCCGTCAAACAGCCATCATACTTGTTGTGGCGTTAACTTACTACACACGTTTGGAAAATGTGGGCGAAATCATAACACACATAATGGAGGTGGATGGGTTCACAGCAGCTGAGATGGAAGTGGGTTTGAGAGTTTTAAAAGTAAACTCTTTTGCCTTGCAGATCTGATCACCAACGTGATTATCTGCTAAAAGGTTGTTAAAATTAAAAAAAAAAAAGTCAATAGTGGAGCTTCCCTCTGACCCCTAATCTCAAGCACTTGATATCCACAAATAAATTAAACCAACTCTCATAAGCTAACCACATATGCTGCTAAACCCGACACAGTGGTACTCAGACTTTTCCTGCCATTCCCTTGAAAGGAAAGAAGTTTAAGACAGCCCCCCAAGGTTTTCTTTTTTTCCAAGATATTGCATCTTTGGAAAAAATGAATTTGAGAATGCTTATTTTAATCATCATTTATCCCAAAATAATCAGGTATCAGCAACAGAGGCTATTTTCCTGAGTGAGTGAAGCAAAAAGTAGGAACAATTTGTCCTTGGGGGGACTTGAATTTGACATTCCTACGATAAAGGATAAAATACGTTTCATTCTGTTTTATGCTAATTTCTTTCCATTAACAGAAAAATGTGAGGAAGGTAAGATTAAAGATAAACAGCAACAAATCTGCTGAACCAGACGAGATAAATACAGCTCTAAACATGTCAAAATTACATATTTTCTACACAGAATGAAGAAACTGTTGCAGGGAGGACCCATGGAGGTTAGAGAGTGGAGCAGCAACAGGCTAAAAGACCACACAAGACTAGTAAGCACCTCTGCAGGGATAAAAGGACTACAACTATTGATGAGTTAACTTGCATGTAAATGCAAGTATCTGCTGATTTGCCTTCAGGAGAAAAGGACAGGCCTTTTAGAGGAAAAAGTCGTGATTTCTACTTTTCTTTCAGCTGTCAGTACCGGTCATAAGCACCAAAACTGTCCAAAATAGAACAGCCCAAATTAATACTAATGAGCAGTCAAAACTTCAGTGCTTAAGTACAAACAAATGTAATGCAATAATCTTTAGAGTATCAAGGAACTTTAAAAAAAATGTCTGTAATTCGGTAAAGATCAAAAGCGAGAATTTCTATGTTTATTTGTTGAAAGATTGGCTCAGTAATGAGAAGAAAATATGAAGCATCAGTTGATGTTTGCCATTATTGTTGATTAATTCACTCACTTTTTCTCACAGGGAGCCTTAAAAGTGCATTTTAATCATTCTCAAAGATGGGAATGATGTGATACTTATTCAAAAGCCCAAAAAGATTCTCAGCTGTTTGTCATTTAAGTCAACTAAATGTAAATGTTTCACTGAACAGAGTTGGCTTACTAGACAGGGAATAGAAGAAAACAAAACTGCACTTCCTGTTATGGCCACAAGAGGGAAGTGTTGCATCATGCAACTAAATCGAGCCAATTCTTCAGCTTTAAATTTGATTTGTGGCACCAATACATGTTCCTGCAGGTGGTATTCACATGTCAGCTTTATATCGCCATCTCTCTGGGCATGCTGTTATTCTGGCTGGTGCTTTAATAGATCTATACAGGGTTTTTAAATAAACCATGGACAGGTAATAGCTGCAAAAAGAAACCCCCATCGGGATGTAGCAATGTAGTGTACAGGCAAATAATTACATCTGGACCAGCACAGACTCATTACAGTCTTGTATAAATAACCAAAGTGATGAGTTTGCAGTAATATTCCATATGTCAGGATGGATTTAGGTATTTCACAGGGACTCGATGCTACACTGGTATGATGAGAGGGATCTACAGGGGATTTATTGATCATAACAGAAACACACATCCATTTTTCTTACCAAAAAAAAAAAACCTAAATACCAGGGCCATGTCTCTTATCTATATTAACCTTTTGTAATATTTAACTGAAAAACTAAAACACATAAATATGTGTATAGACAGCCTCAGAGTGAAAAGCTGTAGGTAATTTGACTTTTTCTCACATTATGAAATGTTCAAACGCTTAGGTCAATATAGATACAATTGTTCTACTCTAGGAGCATTCAGACATAAGCCAAAAACAATATGTTTGTTTAAAAAGATGTCAGAGTGTATAGGTTTGAAGGACAGACCATCTGAATTTCAGATTTAATCATGTGGTTTCATCTCTAAACTAAATGCTGATGGCATGAAGATGGTTTGTTTTGCATTCACCCCCTTGAGGCTGGATTTCTGTAGCTCTCTGTGCTCGGGTGTTAGTAGTTCCTCGTTATCTCGTCTGCAGCTGCTGCAGAACACTGCAGTAAGACTCTGGCATCAACATCTCTCCAGCAGTTACTCATCAAATACAGAAGTGATTAAAAAATCAAATGCTCTTATGGCCTTGCCACTTAGTATAAGCATTTTCTTTCATTTCATTGTTTTGGACTCCTGGTTTTAAAATATATAGAGAGGAGAAGGATCTAATTACATATTTAAAGAACCATATATTTGATACCTTTTAGTTCCTATCTGATGGACTGAACTGATTCAAAGATCTGAAAGTACAGCTTTGATGTAGAACTGGTGATTTCACACTTACACTTGGGGAACAT
>JAOWBL010000008.1:18731895-18750765 GCA_028564865.1 Zenarchopterus dispar
TATATATATATATATATATTCATCTAATCTGATTAGTTTAAACAGGTTTAAAAGCAGTAGTATATAAAAAGCCAAATCTCTCCATGTACTGTGTGCTTATGCAAATTAACAGATCAATAGAAATGATTAATGTGCAAAAAATGCTTATTCTTACAGATATTTAACAGTAATGACTTTTTTTCCCCTTAATTTAACCATTGTTATAGTTATATTTTATTGTCATATCAGCTCTAACTTTTTATATATAGACATTTTGCACTTTGTAACCTTTACAGCATTATGCAAAAAAAAAAAAAAAAAAAAAAAAGATACTATGTTGCCATTCTTTCTTATTTGAAGTTTCACGTTTGGGTTTTTTTGAGTTATATTATAGCAACTTCAGTTTCTTGTAAAATGATAAAAGATGTCAATGATTTATCCCACACTCAGGGCCATACAATAACTCACCCTCCAGTGAAATGTATTTTTATAAATATTTTAGAAAATTGATTCCTTTATCCAGAGGAGACAGCGTTATTATTTATATAAGCAAAAAATCCATTTGGTATTAAATGGAAATATGAAAGGAATTTCAGAAATGTCCTGGAATCACATTTAGATGGTCAGCTTAAACTTAAAATAAAGGTTAGCAAGAAGAGCCTAAGCATTTTTTTTTTTTTTTGCATTTTATTCCACTAACTTAAATACTGTTTTGTTGGACATCTCCAAATACAAAACCAAAAGTGTTTTTGGCTATATGAACACATGATTCACATTTATTCACTTGGAACGGGCAGAACTATCAGGGTGAACAGGATTTATGTGCATTAGTAGCTCTAAAACCTCTCTAGAAGAAGTGAGGGAAGGACTTCTGGGGTGGTTTGTCCTCACCTGTATCTTCACTCAGATAGTCAGGCAGGACATGTGACACTTTGACAGAAAGGTCACTGGGAAAGTTCTGGGACTGCAGGCGCTCATAAACCATCCTCATTAGCTGCTGCTGTTGTTGCTGCTGTTTTGAGCCAGCTCTTGACAATTGGGACAAGTGTAAATCATCTCATGTGCATTTTGGCCTACCCAGTCCGCTGTCCCATTGGCGTCGGACTCTTGGGCCTTAAGAGAGCGATACACCTTGGCACAGTAGCTGCTGCTCTCTCAAGGGAAATGCATGGAGGGAGGGGGGAAAAAAGATGATGTGAAGGAGGGATGCTTGAACTCAAAGAAAGGTGGGGGTGAAAAACAGTGGAGGATCGGGTTTCTTGAATGAGGATGATGACACTTGGGGGAGATTAAAATCATCAACTCACCAAGCTAGGTATATCATAGACACTATGAATATGAGGAGCACAAAGGCTCCGGCTGCTACACCATACACCCACATCTTCAGCTTCCCATCTGTGAAAGAGGACGTTCATCAGTTTGTTTACACTCAAATGTGGCACCAACAGCCATTAAGGCTCTATTTAGACCCGGTATTAGCATCTGTTCTGAATGATCAAATCACAAACGGATAGCTCTAAGCACATTTGGGAATAACATGCATTCATCTTGAGATTGGATATCAAATCAAATCAAACTTTATTTATTTAACACTTTTCATGTAGCACAAAGTGCTCACTGGACCTATAAAGAAATAAATATATGATTGCTGCTGCAGCAGACCATCAGAATGTGGTTTCAGTGACCCGATATCAATTTGTCCTGGGTGTTCCTGCCGCTCCTATCCACTGTATGATAAATACAGTTGTATAGGAGGCATCAAGAATGGTACGTTGCTAAGTGATGCAACTTTCTGAATCGTGGGCTATGATGGATGTGGGCTAGAAGCATCTAAATATTTTTTCTTTTGAATTGGTCCAAAGTTCCCACAATCAAAAGACTAGTCCAGTGTTCCTCAATCCAGATCCTCGAGGACTGCTGCCCTCCATGCTTCAGATGTTTTCCCTGCTTCATCACACTTGAATCAAATGGAAACAGTGCCCTCAAGGAAATGGATAGAGGATCACTGGGTTTTCTGACTGTCAAAAAGTTATCTCCGGCATTCATGACCTTTGAGAGGGCTCTCATTGAACCGCTTACAGTGTACAACACAGGACCAGTGATATGGAGTTACAATGAAATATATTGCAATGATTCTTTCACAAAGCCTGTCTTTTGTGTAGGACAGCCCCAGATTATACAGTGTATCCTTGGCATTACACCTGTACTTGTGTCCACTTGTAATTGGATCACTTTGGATGAATGTTAATACCAGGTCTGAACAGAGCCTTGAAGAAATCAGTGAAAGCTTCAGATATCTTCAAGAAAATTATACACTTCAACATACAAATGCATACCATTTTTTTTACAGTGTAATTTAATTGTATCAGTTAAGATACCTACAAAATAACTTACTGCTTCTTATTATAGGTGAGTATTGGAGGAGAAATGAACAGAACAAATATGAAAGAGCTGGTCAGAGTAGCTGTTTTCTCTGTATGGACACCAGTCTAACTTCATAACTTGACCCTGATGGATACATACGTCAAGGACTCCTCATTGACGTCATTCACTGATGATGTTTACTCAGTGTACTACTTGTAAGCAGTAGATCCATTTACAAGAGTGATCCTCTTCCTGCACCGTTATTTATGGGCAAGACATATATGTATTATATTTCTTAAGACATAAAATTTTAACGAGGAGGAAGTTTTGGTGAAACAGGCCAGAGCTCCAGAGTTACTTCACTGCAGAAAAGTGAAAATTCAGTGCTATTCCTGTTTCTCTTACTGTATATATCATCCTGCAAAATAAAGCGGTTGTAGACTGTAAAGAGTTAATTAACACAAGCCACTTTATCATCTGATTTTTTTTTTTCTTTTTGTTCTCAAACATAACCACCAGGCTTGAAATTCATTCACTGTTAAAGCTACACTAACTACACTGTCAGCAAAGAGCAAAAAGGGTTGTTTTTTATGTTCTTCATCAATTACTGTCTGCAGTGACATCAGCTCAGAGGACGCAAACTGATGAAGTCAATCATTAATGCAATGAGGGATTGTAACCGTGAAATATGCAGCACCATAATTTCTTTCCCTGCAGGTTGCCAGCATTTACAGAAAATAAACAAGTTTACTTTGTTTAGCCTTTTCCTTACAATGGCCAGTTCCTTCCTGGTGTTCTCCACTGTACTCACATTTGAATAGCAAAAGGAACCCAATTAGTGCAACAATCGCACTGTAAATCACAGGCTGCACTATGAATAATTACCTTGTTTTTCTCTCCTTAGATTTTACTGCAGCGTAGTATATTACCAAGAAGTGCGCTTCAAAAACAAGTAAGCAGTCGGAGGATAAAGAATGCAAGATTTAATGTATGTGATATCCTGTGAAAGTGGAAACTCAGTCTGCTCAGCAGAAGCACTTCTTAAATATTCACGTACTTGCAGCTGAGAGCAGGTAGCGAGCTCCATCCACGTATTACAAACAACTGCATTCATAAGTGTGACTTACTTTATGTGTCTGTCTTTTCATGTCTGCAAATGTTTCAACTAAAGCTAGTGAAAATTTGAGGCTAAAACTTCCCGGAAAGATTTAAAGGAACTGTTTATACCGTCGTTGTCAAATGAAAACTTCTGACTCTCTCTCTCGCTCTTGTATAGATTTAAAATAATGTTATTTCCAAACTTGACTATGAAACCAAAATAAAAAACAACTTTTTCCTCTCTGACTACCTTCACATTTTTGATAAAGTGAGATTGTTTTGATGAATTTTGTAACTAGAACCTGTCAATAACAGAGAACAGTGAAGCAGATGTAGCTGTCATTTTAAAATATTCAGATTTTTCTTTTGATAGAAACAAATACATATATATTTTTGGTATCTTTGTTATTAATAGTATAGAAATCAGTTTAATAAATGTTAAACCTGGTGCTGCTCTGGACTAAAACCGTGTGGTGGTCTGACCTGGTCCATAGGGCTGCAGGTACCAGGTCCGCCCGGTGCGTCCAGGCTGTATAGTGGAGGGCAGCGTGGGATTAATGGCACGGCTGGTCTTCACGTCTCCCTTTTTGTCTCCTGCACTGGGGATCTCCAGGACTGGGATGGGGGCGCACTGGTCCAGCTGCCCAGTGGTTGACAGCACTTCTGTGAAGCCCGGCTTGCACATGCAGATACCGGCCTGCAGGGGGCAGTGCAGAACCACATTTGAGGGTTGAGCATGTTGGTGTGGAAGTGAAGTGGTGGCCCTACAGGAATGATGCTACTGTTTGATCAATACTCGACCTGTCCTAAGTAACATCTGTTTCAACCAATTTCAGTCAACAAAAGATTTAAAAAAAAGTAAAACTGTTTCATAAAATTTATGTGGCATATTGTGGCCTCATTCCAGTTTATAGTGTGTCCTAATATTAACAACAATACTGTAGCTGTCTAAACAATATTTCATGCACAAATTTACACACATTCAACTGACGGTTCACAAGTACAACACTTGGCAAGCGTACTTAAACAGCTGGGGATTAAACGGCTACCCAAAGGCACTGTAACAGCAGGAATAAGGGATGGCAACTCAAAGATACTGCCAGCCACTTCTATTTTTTGTAAATATAAAGTGTATATAAGTTATTTATCGGGTTATTTGGCAGGGATCTTGCACATGAATGACGTTTACTAAAAGTACATTACAGCTGGCAAAAGGCTATTTTTCCATTTGTAGCCTGTAGATAGGTTTTACAGTCATCTTAAAAACTTAAAATAAAACTGTGATGAGATTAAAATCATTACAACAAATGGAGGAATAAAATAGATGTTGAATGTTCCAACAAATGCCACTTATCAGCAGACACCACTGCCACAGGCTGAAAGTATTTTCAGGGTAGTGAAAGAAGTATAATACATTTCAGTTCTGCTTAGCTTGATTTAAAAAAAAAAGGCAAATAAAACAAACATAGTAAAGTTAAAAATGGTACATCAGTGCAGTTTACTACTAGTGAAGAGAATCAACAAAAGTTATCATAAAAACTGCATCAACTCTTCTGCAGAGGTAAAAGTGTGACTGCAGAGTCGCTTTAATGGACTTTATACAGTTTCACTTGCTTCCCTCAACAAACAGACAGCAGATTATCCATGGCAGTGATCAGTGATCAGCTACAACTATCCCTGCTGCTTACCAGCTTTTGTTGGGAGCTTTGAATTGTCTTTAAAGACCAAACAAGCTCTTAAAAATGGGTAAACTTTGAGATATTTTTACAAGCCGCTGCAAACTTATCTTCCCGATTTTGATGCATCTCAGTTGAGAGCCACAATTGAGAAATGGATTTTTATGTTTCCATGCTCCCATCATTTCGTTCCCTGCTGCGTTCAAATTCAGTACGGGCAGCGGTGCGTCGCGATGTGTGAGCACCGACCACCATTCATCGAGACGACCTGCAACTTCAGCTTCACGCCAGCCCGTTTACCTCGTCTTTACTGCAGATTAGGTTTCTCTGGAA
The DNA here is from genome assembly GCA_028564865.1 of Zenarchopterus dispar. Classification (NCBI taxonomy): domain Eukaryota; kingdom Metazoa; phylum Chordata; class Actinopteri; order Beloniformes; family Zenarchopteridae; genus Zenarchopterus; species Zenarchopterus dispar. Next base: position 18,737,346 of record JAOWBL010000008.1, read on the forward strand.
GATTTTTTATTTTTGTTGTGCTACCTGTTATTGCAATGATAATTGGTTGCGCGGAGTGGGGGTGGGGAATCAAACAAAAAAATGAAAATATACCTCATTGCAGAAAGATTTTGGCATGAGACAGGGAGGGTCACAGGAGCTGTTGTCTACTGGAGGAGTCATGGCAGGACATCCACCTGCAGACGAGGAGAAAACAGAAGCAAGCAGAGTAAATGTTTTTGAAGCAAAATAAATACAGGCATCAATGTTACCTGTTAGTTTTTTGAGTGAAAGCCTGTAAATTCATCTGTAGCAATACCCGAACGGATCTTCTTTACTGTACACTAATTTGATATGGGGACCGTTTCTACATGCTCATGTGTCCTAGATGAGATAAAAGTTGTTCAAGCTGTTGTTGCCTACCACTTTCAGTACTTCCACTACTGACTTAGTCACCAGATTTATTTTTTATTTTTTTGTGTTTATGTGTGTTTGCAGCCATCTTGCAGCAAAGAGGTGTTTCACAACTTTTATGTGAGAAAACAACTGAGTCCCCTAAGATTAGTGAAGAAAAAAAGAACATTGTTATTCAAGCGTGTGGACACTTCATATGTACGCACAGATGGAATATCCATGTCTAATATTACACACTCACAGATTTGTAGATATTCTGCTCAGTGAGTGTACATTTTTGCAGGACTAAAGAGTTTCTCCAAAAACGTTATAACACCTACAGGGACTGATCAATGGTCTGCTGTATTTTTCCATTTGCATATTTGTCAGAGTCGAATGCGTGATGCAATTTGATGATTTTAGCAGTCTGAAGGTGTTTTGGTGCACAAAGGGCAAGGGTGCAATCCGAAGCTGGACTGGACGTCTGTGATCTCCAGTCTCTCAAACAGCACTGTATCAAGTATTGATGAAGTGTCATCCATTAATTGCTGAATATCTTATCGAACAAAGGCTCATCAATTTAATTATGTGAGAAAGGAGTTACTGTGGAAGACCTTTGTCGAGCATCACATACAAAGCTACATTCACAGATAATGTTTAAAATGTTACTGCACAAAGAAAGAGGACTTGTGTTAAGCTTGTCTGGAGGTGGTAGCAACATAGGCTGCCACTTCCAGACAAGCCACTCACTGCTACTCATCTTGTGTGAAAAGGAATAACAACATTATAGAGTGGTGCAAGCTTCACTGTCCCAGCTACTTCAGAATGTGTGCTGCAGGCTACAAATGCAAAATTATATTCACAGAAGCAATTTAAAGGGGCACAAAGGAACTTTTTGCAAATTTCAGCTCATATAGGTATAGAGGTTATGTCTTTTATGCTATCTAAAGTTTACTCTCGCTTGCTCGCTTGCCTGGTTCTGCATCCAGAGATAGAAGTCTAAAACTGTTTTGGCAAGTTTTTGCTGATTAGAGACTAGAGAGCCTGAGAGCTGGACAACGCTTCCTTAAAGTAATCAAATATTCCTTTAAGAGCACATTTTAAAAAAAAAACCCAGGCTAATAAAGTAAGGAATGTATAAAATGGTAAAATAGGTTTTTAGAAGGAAAAAAAGCAGTGGAAAACATCCTTCTTAGACTATGAGTCCCTAAATGTTTTTCAATCCGATCAAAAACAGTTTTGATTGTAAACTTCAGTGTTCCTCACCGGTGACATTGAGTCCGTCCGAGCGCTGACACCAGGTAACGGGGCGGGTGGAGTTTTGGACGCTGCTGCTGAACCACTTGTACTCATAACATTCACCTCCTGCAAGAGAATTGCAAAAAAACATCTATAAAGGCGGTACCTTTGGAGTCTGCAGTGAAGACCATTAATCATGAGAGTGACAGATTAATAAAGCAGCTGCTAAGTTACGGTTGTATAATAGGCTGCTGTCACATAATGTCCAGTCCAAGGTTTTAATCTTCAGTAAGAGCTTTTGCTTAATGACTTTCTATCAATGCTATTATGACTTTATCAATATCTCCATCAGGGCAGTAAATGACTATTTCCCTGTGGAGTCCTATGTAACCAATCATCAGTTCAGCCAATTCGGCTGCATAAATGAACAATTTAACCTTGAACAAAAGAAAGATCTATCCTCGACAGGCCTGGGTACAGCATCGCAGCTCCAGTCGATGGCGCTCCACTATCTCCTGCTTTCACGAGACCATTTGTCTGCGACTGAGACGACTTCACCCCTAATGTTCACTTTTCTAATTTTTCTCACTTTTTTTGTCAAGTGCTGCTAAAACTCAAGTCATTTTTCAAACGTGTGAAGTTATGTCCCATTCTCTCACTTCAGCTGGCTCTTCCCAACATCTTTTAAAAGCAGATTGGAGTTTTACGATGGTCGGGATATTTCTCTGGGAAAGAGCAGATGTTATTTCTGGAGGCACAAATAATATGAGTGGTTGTGTTACATGCAGATTTGAGAAGCTCTTAAGGGCAAAGAAAAAGACAACAGATTGATCTTCAACTATAGCAACTAAAATAAATGATCCAGATTTAACCAAATCATTGTAAACAGGCTGCTTTTATGCAGCTTCAAAGTCTTCCCATCACACTCAGGGGGAGGTAGAGCTGCCATGCAAAGTGCAGGTTGTACCTTCAGAAATCATAATCCAGGAGCAGTGAGATGGAGGGAAAAAAAGAAGGGTTAAGTCTCAGGCTTTACTTTTTAGATCAACACCACGTCCAGATCCAACATTTTTTCCACTTGATTTTTAATTAGAGGAATTGCCAGATACTTTACACAAATATTACTAATTAAGACTCCAGTGATCCTCTGAGTTTTCCTCTTGCAGCACTAATGATGTTCACATTTCTGGTTTTTGGGTAAATTATTGCATCCATGTTCTTTTGGGGAGATATAAGTTTGTTAAACCCTTTAACTTTCATCTCCTACCATCACTAGTTGTGATTTTTTTGTATTATTCTCTTTCTGTATTTCTGTAAAGTGTGTGTGTTCCTGTTTTCTATAGACTAAATAAAATCCACACTAAACATTGATCTGTTGAGCTGGGACTAAAATCATTAGTGTAATACAGTATTTGACTGACATACTACATTTGACCTTATTTACATTAAAATGGAAACCACTTTAATAAAATATTGGTTAAAGTAAATAATGCTTAAAATTATAGGAATTTATATTCTATCCTGAGCAACAAAAAAACTAAACTTCTTTATGCCACTATATATTCATATATGTTACCTTTTTGATGCTCTACTTCCTTACAAAATCCCACTAAATCTTTGGAAAAAGTGAAATAAAATCTGTTAAAAAACTTTTTTTTAGTCAGAAAATTGTTTTAAAATAGTTTTTTCATGTTCATTCTGTCTCACAGGTATCTTAATTAAAAAGAAAAATTCAAAATGCCTTTTATGTCTTTAATGAATAGTTAAAGGGGGCTTGTAGCGAGGGAAAGAAAAAAAAACGAAAATGTAATTTTCAAACAACCCTTTTCCTGGAAGATTCTAAAACCAGATTATTTGTTGACACGAGGATGTCGGGTTTGGGTATAAATGAAGCATTAACCCAAGGCTTAATCTTTTCCAACGAAGCACGATTTTTGTGCCAGACTGTTGATCATTTCAAAGAATGACTTTTCAATTCAAAATTACTAACAAGTTTGGTTGTTCAAAATCTACGGAACATAAACGCTTTAGGGAGTCCAGGTCCTCAAAGACCGCTATCCTGGAAGTTTTGGGATGTTTCTCTGCTCCAACACACCTGATGCAAGTGAATGGATCATAAACGGACCGGTGCAGACCATGAAGATGAGCTGAAAATGATCCGTTCATCTGAGTCATGTGTGTTAGAGCTGGAAACATCTACACCAGGCAGGCCAGCGGCCTTCCAGGAAACAAAAAGGTCAGTTTCCAATTGACTTACAAACTTGCATAATAAACATTTTTGTATGTTTGCTGTATTATGGGATGAAGTCACTGTATGCTGCATTTTACTGGCTGCAATTATGATAAAGACATGCTATAGGGGAATGACTTTAAATGCATTAAACCTTTTTCATTCTTTGCATTTTTATGAGAATCAGTGTCTGTTTTCCTTCAAATTCTAGACACTTCTTGTTTCTTGTATTTCTTTGTCTTAAACACATTTGAATCCTGCAGCCCTCAGCTGCTAAAAACCTAAAGTTAACACATAAAAAATAGTGAAATTAGTATTGAAAAGAGATTTTTGCTTTCATGTCCTCAAAGCTGTTTTGAGAACCATTAATAGTTTTTATTTTTCCTTCCAGCTGTGAGCAGCTTCTTCTTTTTTTTTTATTACTATAAATATTTTATTGAAGTAAAAATGTATGCAGGCCAGCAGTGCATTTTTTTATATGTACTGTAGAGACAAAGCTTGGCATAAATTAGAGTACTGTAAAACTGTGCAACTGGGACAGAATGCTGGTTTTGTTTTCCTCAAGTGAGCCTGACATCAAACCGCTCCTTCCCTCCATCCCCAGCCTCCTTTTCTTTGTCACCGCCCTCATTCTTCCCCTGCCTCCACTCTCTCCTTCCACACAGTCTTCTCTGGTCTTGGCAGGGCCACTCCCCACACCCATCCACCCCCCCCCTCCCTTCCCCGTGCCTTGAGTGATGCTGGGAAATCAGGTCAGGCTAGCGAAGACGGCTGTGGGGCTGTGCACACCAGCCAAGGAGGGAGGTGTGGAGGAGTGGGAGCGGAGGGAGGAAGGGATGGGTGGAGGAGTGGGAGGCGAGAGAATGGGTGGGGGTGAGTGTGTTTTCTTTGCAGACTGAGTCTATGGCAACCGTATATGCGGAGCTTTGGTTATGATGATTCACAGCCCACGCTCCGTCTATATTGGTGGGTGATTAATGCGACCGGGGAGCAGCAGAGATCACAACATTAAGTGAGACTGAGATTTTCTCAATTCAGAGATCCGACTCAAAACGGCCCCTCTGGGAGGACGCCAACTGACCTCGCATATAGCCAGGAGAAGAAAAAAAAAAAAAAAACCACAGTGATATTTAATGCCTTTGTTTGTCACAGTCATATCTGGGGCAAAGTCACAGTGAAGTGAGGAAAATCTTCACCTTAATTTGAACATGTTCTCTCTGCTGGTTTTGATCGCTGTCCCAGATTCCTCTGACATGCAGGTTGAAAGAGACAGAAGACGACAAAGCCTGCAGGTATGACCCTGAATGGAGATGTCTCTGTGTGTTAGTCCTATTGTGATGATGAGCTTTCCACTGCTTTCATCCTACATCGACCCTTGACCGACTCCACTTCACCACAATCATACAGATTAAACACCACAACAACAAATCTCTGCAGTCTCTGTGCTGTTAAAATGCCATCAGCAACTTTTAAGGTGCAATATTCCTTTAAATTAGTTGTGGTTCAGTCTTTGACACTTCACTTGAATATTAATCTTTTTTTTTCAATATTCAACAGTTTCCTGAGATGTTAATTAAATGTTTGACAAGTTTTGGTAAAAATGCCAAGCTGCTGGTTTAAGGGGTTCAGCTCTGCTCTGACAGACTCTTCGAAGAATCAGCCTGTTTTGAAACCAACGTAGATGATTTTAGTAACCTCCTTTAAAGATTGAGCAGATGCCAGACAATATGAAGCTGAATGGAGATGAAGATGGGGAATCTGGAAAATTCAGATGTCATCCAGGTTTGTGATGTCACAGCACACAGCCACTTTGAATCACCAGCTGAATGAGACCATTCAGACTAAGGTGGCTCCAAAAAAGTGGTAAGATTGTGTGATATCAAAAGTTTTACGTTGGAAGTCACTTCAGACTCCCAAAATATGTTTTCAACTGCAAAAGATCCATCCACTTTTGAAAGTGTCTAAAATGCTCTTTGACTTATGCAAACATGTAAATGGATGATGATGTTTGCTGTTTTGCAAACACAGAAGATAAAAAATTATTCTGCATAAAAGTAATAAACAAGACTGGGACACAAACACGTTTTAATTTCTATGAGCTGTGAGATAATACGTTTAAGTAAATAGTCTGTGCATTAGTACCATTGATCTGTGCATGATCAAAATATATGTGAGGCCACTGGACGGAAACTAGCTAATTTCTTTTATCAGTTAGGTTTTTTTTAACTTAACTGACAGCAGATTAATTTAGGCCTAATATGTCCTACTTCTGGCACTTATGAGTCCAGTTGTGGCACGGGAGTTCTGCAGCTCAGATGTGGCCTCAATGTCATTAGCTGACCTTAAAATAGGAAACGGCAAATAAAATGAGCGCCAAACATGCTCTGAAGACCACATCTGGTGCATCTGTTAGTTTTACCAGCAGGCCTAGTTCAAGTCCACGCCATCGCTCATGGCCAACTATGGGCCGAACAAAATACCTGAGAAAAAGTTTGGTTCTACCTAAACTTTCCGTGTCTAGCTCTTCTAGACAGAAACGTTTGGAGTTCTCTCACCGGTGCACTCCTGAGACTCCCACACTTGGTCCGGACAGAGCAGCAGGTTTTCGGGCTCCTGGGCCAGTACGGCTCGTGATCGGACCTGAACAGAGCCGAAGTCCACGCCGGCGCCTTTGACGCAGATGCTAACGCACGGGCTCCAGTCTGACCACTCCATCAGGTAACATTCACCTGCAGCAGAGGAGAGAGAAGCTGTTATACGGTCCGGACCCGAGCCTGCACTTTCAGGGCTTTACTTCTGTCCTCAGTTTTGAATCACTGCAGAAAGTTTATGTTTAAGTCTGTTGGTCAACTTTTGAAGATGACGCTTTTGCTCATAAACGCTGCATAAACACGGACACTTTTCCAACTCACAAACTGTTACTTAAGTGCACACCACATGAATCCTCTTCTGTTCATGCGGATGCACATTCCCGGGAACTTCAGGCCTAAAATGGTGAAGTAGAAACAGAAATAAGACTGAATTTGCACAGCACTTTAATTTGAAATGTATTCTTCTTCATCTTATTTGTTATATCATCTGTCAGCATGAGTGTGCATGGATTCAAAGCACAACAAATACAACAAAAAAGCAACAAATAAGTGCAGCCACGTGTAATCTTGTGCAAGGATACACGTGTTGGAAAACTCTGTACAGTCTGTTAATCGGTGGTAGTTAACGCTCCCCTGCCCCTTCAGCTGATATACCTTGTTTTTAATTAAATCAGTTATTTCTTCAGTGTTTGATGTTGAGCATTTCTGGGTTCCTTGCTCTGAACTGTTCTTTCCGATGGTTATAAAAACAGGATCGAGCATGTCTTGTTTCCACTGGTCCTCGTTCTCCATGAACGTCTGCAGATTCTCCCCTTTATCATCAAAATATACAACATGTTAGCAAACACAGCTTTGAAACTGCAAATGCCTGGCACAAGTTTTGAAACTATCACGGGTGGAGAAAAGGAAAAGTGTTTTACTCAGTGCAACCAAAACAAACAAATGAAGATTAATTAATGAGGAAAAACAAAATACCAGGAGTGATCAGCTCTGTGAATTCAGAGCAGGCAGAGGTGAAAAGATGCACCACAAAATATCCAGAAGGTTCCCCACCAACCAACTCCGTGGTGGTCACACTTAGAATGAAGCATCCACGCTTTATTTCCATTTTCTCTGTACATTCTTCCTTTATGAATGCCAGCTGATGTGTGGGTGGGGGTGGACGGATGGACCGGTTAGCAGGTCTGCTCTTTCTGCTCTACAAAGTCCTGCCTGAGGAGCTCAGACTAGTAGGGTCAGCATCATATCCAGTCTGAAGTTCCCTGGTCTTTACTCGAAGATTTCATTTGAAAGTATGTAAAAATACCAGCCTCACAGCTTTAGTGTGGGTGTTTTTACTGATGAGATGTTAAGATCTGCATTACATAAACATGCGGAATGAGTTTTTATGCACATCATGTGATAGTTGAGATGTTTTGAAGCGCTTCAGCAGGAGGAAGGAGCAGGTTTGAGATGCAAGATGTTTTACTATAGGTCACAACAGAGAAAGAAGTAAAACACTGGTCAGGGATGGAAGTGTGTGTTTTGTGTGTGTGCACATGAGGATACAACCTGGAACAGATGTGATCTATGTTACTGCGCTACCGTTGCGTTTCACTTTTTTTTCTCACAGTTTCATCAATGCTTCCTTGGAACCCTTCGGCTAAAGATTATTGTGAATAAAACAACTGAAATACAGTTGCTTTTACTTCTGATTTGCTCCGATGTCTTTCCGCACATTTGTTTATCTTGTCAAGCTGTGCTAAACTTGGAGAACACTTACTAAATACAGATGCAAATGAAGATAAGCTCAACCACACATACCTTTGTTCAAGCTGTGTTAGAAGTGCTCACAGCTGGGAGGTTGGGTTTTTTTTTCCTGTCTGTTTGTTTTAAGTCTTTCCCCCCTATCTAGCTGTAAATTGCACATGTGACTTAAGAGATTTACATCTCCTGAACTGCTCAGGTGTATATGCACTCACACTGTAAACAATCTAAAAAGATGTTGGGCTTCCCAGTGGAGGTGGCAGGTGGGATCAGCAGTGCAGTCTTTGGGATCTAGACCTTTCAAAAGCTCCATCTTTTCCAAATAATGCTGTCTTGCTTGGGCTGATAACTTGCAGCAGTAAACCAGTTTGTTATAAGCTGCCGACAAATCCACTTCTCTGGCTACCCACGTGCCTTCCACCTCCCATAATGCAACTGCCATTCCCAAACTCTGTATATGGTTATTTCAATAATCAGGAAATAATTGTTGCACACGAGATAGTCAGTGGTGGAAGCAGAATTTAGATGCTTAAAAATAGCAATATTAAAGTGGAAGAGAGCCGTTATGTAAAAGTCCTCCATTCAAGGATTAATTTAACTCTACTTTTGTAAAACTACTTTTACCTAAAGTACACTTAAAGTACCCAAGTTCTCTAGACTGATGAGTTAGAGAGGCTTATCACAGGTTCAAATGCCTAATATTATTAATTATACTTCAAAAATGTGTTCCTTCTTTACTTACATTTGGGTAGCTTGATTAAAAAAATAAATGTATTAATATTTTTTTACATTTTATTCCATTGTCAGACTAAAAATGACCTTTTTTATGCTTCAATCTCTTCAAAAGGAATTGTTTTCATTAAGAATATTGACAAAAGTATAGGAGATTAGTCTCATTTCAAAGATACATTTACTGGAGAACGAATGACAGAAGAGAAACAGGCTGGACACAGCCTAACAAATACATTTCTATAAAATGAAGGGTGCTAAAATGTGTTTTAAGCATGTATCAGATGTGCTACCTCCAGCTCATGTCTCTGTCTTGTCGTTCTTGTAATCATCATTAATGACTGAAAGCTGTTCCTGCAGCCTTTAAACTACTGTCCACTTTCAGTAAAATCCACTCTTTTAATCCGTCCTGATGTGCTTAATTCACATTTTTACTGCAAAGTCGTTGTCTGCAAAGTTGGTGGAGAAACTGTCAATCGCATGAATGTGGGTTGTCCCGACGACTGACGATCACCTGTGTGTGTATGTTTGTTGGGGTAGGGGGTATCCACGTCCAAGCAGAGAAACTGCACATAATAAGCTCTTCTAGATGCTTATTTGGTGCAAGAGCAAACAAATAACTACACTTCAACAGTAATGCAGCTAACAACTGCAAAATTTGTAATGTTCTCCAAAATCGCAAAGGAAAGCTCCTCCATGTTTTCCATCTGGGGAACCCGATGGATTTTTCATCTGTGCATGATGAACAATTTATTATGACCCAAAATAGAGAAATATCAGTTGTGAAAGGAACTCAACATTTTTATTTTGTCTTTTGGAAGATGCAGGGAACAATAATCCCTCCTCCAGGGACCCGTGACACTGAAAATAACTACGTTTAAGCTGCACTATGCAGTACACTATCAGGTGTGCTCACATGGGGCCGGATCATAAGCCAGGGGTTTAGATTTCTCTTTTCTGTTTTCTTTAGGATGTGTGTAGCTTTGCCCTATTTACCAAAAGGAAATGTTGACTTCTGTGTGCAGAGCGGTGTGGAGGGAGCGACTGGCTGCGTTGACGGGCAGAGTTCTGCAGCTGCCGGCCGGCGCTCACCTGCCTGTCTGCACTGCTCTTCACTGCCAAAGCTGCATCGGACCCAGCAGCTGACAAGTCTCCGTCACAAAACCTGACAGCAACTCATCAGACTCAACCTTTGAAGTGTTCATTCCATCTGAAAGATTTTTCCCCCTGGTGGGGGTTGACATTCTTGCCGAGGCGTTGCCTGTCAGTCACGGCGTGGTCAGCATCTCCCTGATGTCTTCTGAATGTACAGATGAAAGCTTAAGTAAAAGCTTACTGCTTTTACTTAACGTCTTCTTCCATTCACTTCAGAGAAAACAGAAACCTGATTCACACAACGGCGGTGCCAAAGTGGTACAAAAAAAAAAAAGACATCCTCCATAAGCTGCAGCTCTTCCTCTTTGGGTTCACGCAGACGTCTTGTTTGAGGCGTTTGCTGGCTGGACCAGCGGTGGAGTTTTTGATGCTGAAGAGTATTAACCTGCATTATGATAATGACCTTCTTTAAAGCTGCAGGCTCCGTCCTGTGCCACTGCATGAAAAAAGTAACTTACAGAAACTGGCAGTTAATTTTAAGTCTTTTCTGAAACTTGAAACATCTAACTAGCTCATCCTTAACATCTCCACGCCGGTGCCTGATTACGTTTGGTGTCCTGTGCTCATTAGCGATCCAGCACTGGTCCATCCATCTACTTCAAGAGCCGCTCTCATTATATGCACATAAAAGCTTTGAAAAGCCTTTCTTTAGGTATTTCTTTGCCTAGTTTTGACACTTTCACTTGTGAATCTTCATCTTCTGTGCCTCAGCTTCCTTTTTCTTGACCCTATCTCAGAGCACTTGACACTTTTTTTTTAACTTCAGCATGCTTCAGACTGGTTAAAGTACATGTGCTTTATCCTTCAGGTCTTTTCCTTTTTGTAGCCTTTTATAATACAGATCAAAAAAGACTCCTCTTTAGTCTCTTGTTCGCTTACTCTCCAAAGTTACTTCGGCTGGTTTTTATCGAAAGTAGAGACGGCAAGAGATGGACAACACTTCCTTAAAGTATCAAATATTCCTTCATCTGAAATCAAATTATATGACGCGGGAAAAAGAAATCATTTGTTCTGCTTTAAAGCTTTTTCTTGACTATCCACAATAAAACACTTGCTTATGTGTCTTAATTCTCCAACAGCTCGACTAATGTATTTGAAAGCATTCTGCAGTTTTTGACATTTTAGTGTTCATTTATTGCCTTTTTGCCCCGTTTTACCTGAGCAAATGAGGCTGCTAATTATGCACGCCTTAATACAAGATGCGACTCAATTACTGAGACACGCTCCCTCATTACACAAATGCATAAAACCTGAGAACAAGAAGTCCAAAGTGCATCAACACTTGCAGGGTTTGCACCTGGAAAATTTCCACAGAAATGAAGCGAGAGATGTTGTGATAGTTAGTGGCACATTTTGCAAGTAGGGTGTTAAATGTGCACATGTAAATTTTTCCATTTTATTTTGGGAGCAGTAACATGTATACTTTCATGGGGCGGGAATACTGACCAAAGATGGTTGTTTTTGGTTATCGTTTATACACTAAATATCTAAATGTCTCTCTAAACTGTGACCTTTGTCAAGAGACTTTTTTTTTTTTTTAATTTTTGCACGTTAATGGACTGCTTTCACATTCATCAACATACAGAAAGAGATCGTTCCACCGGAAAAACAAGTTCAAGTGGCATTACTGGAGAGCACCACCAAATCTAGGAAGGTAAACAGGAAAAATGTGGTGTCAGAGTCCACAAAATTACATTTGTGCCAAATAATTATCATATAAAAAAAACCCCAAACATTTCTTTTGACATTTATTGATGAACTTTAAATATTCCAAAATATGATCAATAATTTTTGTTTAATATGTAGTGACTGGAATATCTTATGAAATGCAGCTTTAAAGCTGGTTATATATAAACAAATAAATGGCGAGCGAGCCCCCCTCCTCCGCCCCTCTCAACTCCACCCCACCTTTGATTCTAACTTCCAGACTTTTGGCAACTTTGCCAAGTGGACAGGAAGAAAACACTCAGGGACCAATGATGATTAAATAAGATCATGCATCTGTGCACAGTGTAATATTTCTCAGGTTTTTCTTTCAGACTCGTTCCTGTAAATAACAACAGATGTCCTGCACCGTGTAGAGACGCCGCCTGGACCTGATCCCTCTCCGAAAAAAAAAGAAAAAAAAGAAAGTCATTCGTGCAGGTTGGTTATGGACTGCCACTGCCATGTTTGTGGGTTTGTTACCCGCTGGGCCTACTCATGCTGAAAATGTGTGCACATATGGCACATTAACACACCAACATTGGGGCAGGGAGGGCGGAGGTGGGGTGGGGGTGGGAGGATCATCCTCCAAAAAGGTACATAGCTTTAGTCCTGTTGGACTGCTGTCTGTCAAGTCAGTTCCACTTCCTGTATGAAATGTCCTACGCCAACTAGATGCTTTTACCTTTCAGCTCTGAAGTCATGCAAATGCTGAATCAAAAATTTAAAGTTTGTTATGATATTTATGAACATCAGTGTAAAAAACAAAAAAAAAATCAGTAATTTCAATGAGTTATTTCTTCAGACTTTGAGAAAAGGTTGAATGGAGTGTTTTGAAGTGGACTGAACATTTTTCTGTGTTTTTAGACTTTTCTAAGTATTACAATGACTAATTATTACCTTACGCATCTTTATAAGCTCAAGAAGAGAAACGTAACAGGTTTTACTGGATTTTTGTAGAAAGTCAACACACTGCATCCAAATCTCAAACTCCACAGGACTTGAACTTGCTATGACGTGGTCAGGATTGTCATGATTAGTCAACATAAGTCACTTTTCCATTTCCTAAAGAGTTAAGCAAAACCTAAACATTGCAAAGAAAAACTTGAAAGAAAACAAAACTGTCAAAAATCACAAAAACCCTTTTACAGATCCATGAGATGGTTTTTCCAGACGTGTCGAAAGTCCAGTTTAGCACAAAAGTGAAAAGAGTCATGGAAGCAGTTTCTCTGTATTTGCACGTCTCTGGTAGAGCTGGATGTGACGTTGTCGGTCCACCTAAATGATCAAAATCTAGTTTCCAGCTGTTTTTGGCCTCATTTATGTGACACAGTGAGCGTTTTGTCTCTGAATAATAATTTGAGTAATCGTCTGCTGCCTTTGTCTTCTGTGGACTGTTTTTGCAACAGCGGTACCAGAAATCACAGTAATTTGCCCAAAACTAAAGATGATTTTCATCCACCTTCTTTGAAGTCGAGGTCTTCTTCTTTGTTTTAAAAGAGAAGTCTTGCAGGACACGATTTTATGAGAATTACACTCATTTGCAAAACAGTCTTCAACGGAAAGATATAATATATATGGGTTAACAGCTTTGTGCCAGTTTACCTCATTTCACACGAGCCGTACTGATAATCAGCACAGATAAAATAATCAG
>JAOWBL010000008.1:18756593-18774333 GCA_028564865.1 Zenarchopterus dispar
CACACACACACATATATATATATATACACACATATATATATATATATATATATATATAGGGTTACCACCAGATCACTATGTTCCACATATTGATTTGGCATGTTTTTTTTGTTTTTTTTTCTCTCCTTATTACGGGATCCCCTTCCTGACACAACCCTCCCCATTTATCCAGCTTGTGACTGGCACCATGAGTGGTTGGGGCACCGGGGGATATGTGGGGTTCTCGTATCTTGAAGAAGATACAAAGGCTGTCAAATTGATCCAGTCACATTCCTGTTGAGGGGAATCAGCTATATAAAAAAACAAAAAACAAAAAAAAACCAACTGTAAATGTACTTGAGTTTCTGGGCCTCAAACTCATGGCATGCCTATATACAGTATACACTTTTTAAAATTCAAATCATGCCTGTGTTTTGTACACGATGCACATTTATGAATCTTGAGTTTTGTGTTGAGTCAAGGCTTTGCCTCTCTCCCTTTCCATCATTAGTTTTCCTTTTGATCCTCCACTAAAGTGCTGATAATATGAACTAGAGAAACACATATATAAATAGTAAGGGAATAATTTGAACCATGCTATAGAGTGATGATCGTATTGAAGAGTCTGCTTTGAGTCTCCACGTCAGCTGTCTGAGTCTCTATTCGTGAGGATTAGGGACCAGTACTTTTCTCTTCCTTATTACAAATTCTCTCTTCTTTAATACAAATCTTTAGAGCTTTACCCAATAAAATTAAGTAATGTGTTTTACATGTGAATAGTTGACTCACAGCAGCTTCTCCTTTTGATTCCACTGCAGTTTAATTATAATTAATGAAGGGTTTTATCCAGATTTAGATTATTAAAAATCAATTCCTATTGAGCTTTTCAGGGAAATACAAGCAGCATTTGTTTGGGGCAGACAATTAAAATTAAAAAAAGCTCAATATTTGGCTGGAAGAAAGTCCATGGGGGTGTGAAGGCTAGTTGTAATATTTTCATGTGTGCAATTTTTATAAGTAAGCATTTTGTCGTTTCACTCTTTCACCATCTCATGTGTGCTAATGCCATTTTTGTCTCTGAGATGTATTGAGTTTAGCTTGTCACACAGATTTTGTTGTTTGCTCAGTGGGGAAAAGGGTTTATTTACAGGCGCTTGAAGTATTTTATCCTAACAGAACCACTTCCTATCGGATATTTTTCTCCTTTTATGTCATTTCACTTGTGTTTACGACTGACAAAATCCACCACACTTCAGTGAATCCAGTAATAGCCTCTGGTTTTAACTTACTAGCAGCTTCCAGTCAGTGTCACAGTCTCGTAATGATCTTTAAATTTCATGATTTGTGGAGAGATGAAGACGTACACGACATGGCGCTGCGGGTGTGTCCCAAAGCGCGACATTAAGATGAGCAGCGGGGCTAACGCTGGGGTTTTGCTCACTGTTATTAACAAAATGAGTGATCTATTCAAAAGGAAGCTGCGTTCTAAAAATGAGCAGATGGTTGAGCTGGATGAAGAGGAAGCATTCAAAGCAAAGAGCTGTCAGTTTTAAGTGCACCCACAGACAAATAGATAAAAGGTCTGCTTAGAAAAGATAAGGGTTAATTAATAAATAATCAAAATTGCAGACTACAAACTCGTTGGTTTAATTTAGCATATAGCAGTTGCAAATCTTCAAGGACCCTGTTGACCCTCTGTCTCGAGAGCTTTCAGCCATCACTCAAAAACATGAAACAGACGTAGTGAATGAAGGTTAACTGGGTTTAATACGGCTACTGTCGAACATCATAAGAGTGGATCATTCAGCCTCCTTTTTTCACAGATTCCACAGCGTCAATATGATTATAACAAACACATTTGGTAGCAGTCAGCTCACAGGCTGTCAGAATCAATAAGCAGGCGTTGTTGTTTTTGTCTCACGCCACAACAGCTTTCTCGATGGGATGATGGCAGCCCAAGCCCGAGGCACTGACATATTTGTCTCTGTTGTGTGTCCCTCGTCTCTACTGGGCTTTGTGGCAGTCGGTGTTTACACGTGCGCGTGTGCGGCATGCGCTCTGTGAGGTTCACCGCCTGAGGCTGTGGGAGGAAGACAGCTCAGGCCCATCTGCATAAGCAGGGTGCAGACCGACCTGTTTGTTATTCTGGGATCCCATGGGTGCACTGATCAAGAATACCTGCCAGTCGGATTGTGGCAGATGAAGAGATGGAGTGCAGGGCGGAAAAAAGGGGGTGGGGGGTGGAGGGGGGAATGCCTCTGAGCAACAGATGTCCAGGAAATCAGGACTGTAGGTAAGAAGTACAAAATTAGGTTTTTATTATAGTGTCCCTTTGTGTCCCAGAGCCTGAGAGGCATCGACATGTGAGGTGTCGTACAGTTAATTCAGGATTTAACGGAGGCGTACAGGCGGAGAGGTCACTTCTGTGTTTGAGGACAGATATTTAAGGGGTCTGAAATAAATTCAAAATCTCTGAAAACAATGAAACCCTGCTATTTTCTATTTGGCTCTCATTCATTCAGTGACTCGCTCAGATTTGCTGGGTTTTGTCACATCGTAGACTCAGATCAGATTAGATCCTCCACACTCGCCAACTTCGTCATCCTGTCATGCTGCACTTGTAGCCTGAAAGTGGGTGGCACGCATCTGTAAAACTGATATCAACAAGGACATAGCCTGAGAAGGATGTGGGTGGGGTTGAGTTGTTGACTTTGCTCACTTAAAAGGAAAACAAAAAACAAAAACACACTACTTTAACAATAAAAAGAGTGCGACTGCACTCTATCCCTGAGGTATTTTGACCAAAATCTACCACAGGTATTCATTTCATTAATGTGTCAGGAAATTGTGTAAACAAATGAAAATAAGGGCCAATCTCTCATTTACTGAAGCTTGAACCATATTCTTGATATAAGTACAAGAAGGTGAGTAATTAGACGGAGAACTTGAATGAATGAGGGGTGAAAACATGACAGATCATTCATGAAACCACTTCATGCTTTAATGAGCTGTTTTGAACAAGTGATTTCCATTCCTTCTTATGAAACCTCAGTTAACTTCATCTCCCCTCAATAAGATATACTGTAACTTATTAAAAAAGAAGATGTCTGACTACTGGCAGGGACCAGTAGCCACAAATCCACAGAGCGGTTCATTTGGGTCAGTGTACGCTGTGGGACGTTATGAGCCCTGATTTTTCCGTCTCCAGTGTCAGACGTGTTGGCTGTAGCTACCGCTGCCACATACCAGTGCAACGTCGCACCCATCGAGTCATTTAAATCAAGGAAGAACTGGAAAAAAAGCCAAACTTCATTTAATTAGACTTCAAAATGGTGCATCTTGTTTTTTTTTCTTCACATCACACAGAAGATATGGTCCTTTGTTGACCAGTCAGAAGGCTGCAAAGTTTCCAGCCCCACTTTCAGTGGACACTACAGCTGGTTTTGGTGCCCAAATAGAAAGATGGTAAACCATTACGGATCGTATGTTTGCTTTGGTCTGGTTTGTGACTTTTAATAATGGAAATATAATTGCATACTGTATTGTACTGCTAAGTGAAAATGGATCTGCTCCTCAATGATCCGATGAGGTCTCATGGGATGTTGTGGATTAGTTTACAGTGAGTGATAAACTATTCATAGCAAGATTGTAAAAGCTGTTAACTTTTGCATAATGCATCATCTTAAATGCATATCTTCAACATACCCATGGAAACACAATGGTGAGGGACAATTTATACCCAAGTGTGCTAAAAGAAGGAACCTTCTTACGTTATATATGGAAACACACTAGAGTGAAAGCATTCTGGGAAAGCGATATGGACATCCTGAGGTGTTAGTGTGGTTCCCCTGACTACTGCTTCACGTCTGCTAGGGAACCAAATACCAAGATCAAGTTTTGTATTCCACTGAGGATGCACGGTTTAGAGGTGAAGAAGGAGTTCAAATACTTGGGCTCACCAGTTCTGAGCAATGAGGAGTGTGGAAAGGAGGTGAAAAAGCAAGTGCAGGCAGGGTGGAGAAGAGTGTTTGGGGTAATCTGTGGTGAAAGGGAAGCAGTGAGAGTAATGAGAAGGGTTTATGAGACAATAGTGAGATCAGACCTTCGCTGGGGCTCAGAGATGGACTTACCTGCTCAAATCTCTCATCGACGTGGACTTTGTCTCCAACAACATCTCCCACAGTGTTATCTAACATCTGCTGGTGTTCATCTTCATGAATGTAGTGTTTTTATATCTTAAAAATTGACACTCCATTAGTATGTGTATGTTTTGGAAATTTCCTCAAATGCTCCTCCTCTTTGTTCCAGCGTTTAACTCACATGACTTTGAGGAACACCTTTTCAAAGCGTCGATTGCCAGACCCCTTTTACAGCAGCCAAATCAGAACCACTAGTTGGAAAAGGTAAACCTGTTACCTGACTAGGACCGTTTAGCTGTGTCAGTGTTTGTCACTGTGAGCTGGATAGCAATGCTCGTCACCCGGGGAGTTTCTTTGTCGCACTGCAGTGAACCCCGGACCCCTGCCAGCAATTGCAACGCGAAGAAAATCCCCATCAAGACTTTAGAAATAAATTCATGAAAGGTCACAATGTAATATGTGTAAGAGATTATCTGAAAGAGAGATAATAACCAGGACTACCACCACGCCCAGCACCTCAATCTATACAGGCTCGTGTTTGACGGCTCTCAGGCCCGTCAGTCTGCATGCTTTTGTCTCCAGTTAGACAACTGAAGATGTGATGAAACATACAGCTCGTTTTCCATGATGAAAACCACAAGTTGGTGAGGTAGGAGATGGGAATCTAAGGCCAAGAAGTCTAGAAATTTCAGACTCCATTACTCATGTGTTTCATCCCTGATGCTCGTGTTGGTTTAGATCAACATTTGAGATTTCGTTAAATACGTACCACCTCCCCACCCCCACAGGGGTTTGTATTAAACCAAAGCTAACAACAGCACACAGCAGCCCTCTAAATTAATTCAATATTTTTGTTTTCAGGATTTAAATTTAGATCTTACATTTGAGAGTTCATTAAATAAGAAATTCCACCATTTTGATGTTAAAGAAAAAAAAAAAAACCCAAAAACTTCACAGCCAGGGGAGTGGGTGCGTCTTAAACCAAAGCTGTCAACAACACACAGCAGCCCTCTAAATCTGCTTAGAAAAAATGTGGGTACTTTTCAATATTTTTGTTTCCACTTCTTTGCTGAGACACAAATATTGTAAAACAGAGCATCTAAAAGATGATGAGCCTAAACAGGAGAAGCATAGAAAACAAACAACCACCTTTCCAATTTACATCCACAAATCAAAAGTAAAAGTCTAATGCTCTGCTCGTACTGGACTGGTATCATCTGGGAACCTGCTGTAATTTGTAATAATTACAAAGGATGTCTGTAGGTGTGTTTCAATTAGCTCTAGATTTGTACAAAACCAAATACCTAAGAAGAAATCCTATAATGGAAATGGGACTAATTCAAAAATAAACCTCTTTAGGCTTCCAGGAGGTGGTTTTTAGACGTATTGATAATGTTGATAATCCAGTTTTGTCACAAAGGTGTAATGGAAGTGATTTTTGTACATTTCCACATCTCTGGCAGCGCTGGATGTTATCTAACTGCTAGATCTAAAGTCATCAAAATCTAGTTTCCAGTTGTTTATTTTATTAATATGACCATTAATATGATGTAGTTGTGCTATAACACTATTTAATCATTATACATCACATCAGGGTTCAACAAACGTAGCATCAATCGCAATGATTTGTCAAAGACTAAATATGTTTTTGTCCATCTTCTTCAATGTTGAAATTTTAATTTTTTGTTGTTTTTAAGAGAAGTCTTGCACGATGAGATATGTGAAGTTACAGGAAGTAGCCTACATTTATTTGGAAAAGACTGTTCAATGGAAACAGACTCCCTGCAGTACTACCATTATCGCAAACTTAGACTTTCGATTTTCTTTTGTAAATAAATGTAATGGAACCACGGTCTGTGATATCAATCCAGAACAAGTGCACCTTTCTGTAATTTGTAAAGTAGAAATTTCATAGAAATTACCTACTGTATTTAAAAAAAAAAAAAAAAAGCCCACAGAGGTCATGGGATGATTTTAATCCTGAGCAAATGCAAACCATAGCAATTCAAAGATTTCCTCTAGTTACCTGAAAGCTACAATCTATTTGCTCATTTGGCTCAATTTTAATTTTTTTTTTAAAGATCTCAGCAGGTCTAAACTGATCTGGCCATCAGAGGCAAGAAGAAAACAGAGTTCTCTGGTGGTCACATGTAAAAACGCGTGTCCACCAGGGTGGTGCATAGCTGAAAATTTCAAACACGAGGCATCATCGTTTCAATCAAGTGTTTGACCTTCATTATTCACAACCTCAAATAGACACAGCTGAGGCCAATTCTACCCACCCACGGAGAGGGTGAGGAGGTGCTTGATTAGATCCTCATTAGTTAAGCTGCTAACACATTGCTCTTTTCCCCTCTTGCAAATGATAATTGATAAAAAGTTATTGACTAGAAAAACAAAACAATCTTCTCGTCATTTACTCTTTTAACCTTTTTCCTTTCCTGTTATCTGACTCACCTTTTACCAGTGAACATGTAATATGACAACACCTGCACTAAACGATATCGTGAATTTTTTTTGCTGCAGTAGCCGTGAGTGCAGCCTTGTTGACAGGGTCAGCCAGCAACCACCTCTGAACTGGACATCCTTCTTATCTTACGAACCCGTGTTCTCCATGAATCACGTTTCCTTTGTACAACACACACCCCATCCCAAGAATAATGAATGTCCCCTTCCTCTCCAGGATGATAGCAACACTTGGGAGTTTTTCAGTCTGGAATTATAGTGAGAAACCCGACATAGTCTGTTTAGGGTTTATTTTCCACAAAGGTGACGCATGCAGATCTGCTCCTTTTCCCTGTTGTCGAGCAGATCAGTCAAGCAGAACTGATACCAGGCTGGATCCAAACTTTCTGACAGATCCTGGAGTAAACTCGTCTATTTTGAATTCAGCGCATGCAGTGTGGTCCTCAGAGCTAACCACAAACATCCTGTCTCTCATCTGACTCATGATTAAATTGCATTAAAGTACCAATCCCATTTAATTACTGTCATTATCATCAATGAGAAATCACCAGCGCCAAGAACAGCAGGGTTAATAAAGCTTCCAGGAACAGAGAGATTATTCATCTATCCGTGGTCGCCTGCAAAGGGAAGATATCAATTGGGAGTTAACCTCATGCAGAGTGTGCTTAGCTTACTTAACCAGCTCTGTCAGCATCATCATGTTCTTGCTGTGATGCACTTTACTCTCCTGCTGTCACTTAGCCCCCCACCACTGATTCCTCCTTTGTCTGTCTCTTGCTTCGTTTCATTTTTTAAAATCTTGTTTTCAATTGCTTGTATATTTGAAATACATTTGTAAAACTCTCTCTCTCACACACACACACACACAAAAATCATCCATTGCTAAAATCAAAAAGATGATCAATAAAGAGTGCTATTCTTTTCTGTGCTCATCAGACTATAATTCAAAACAATGAGGTTCTTCAAGAATTTATCTCACAGTTCAAAAGGAAACTGAAGCCATCTCTGTTCATAAGACTGCAGCAGAAGATTTCACTGATTAGTCTCTTCATTTTGAATGAAGCTGTCCTCATCAGTAAAATCAGCTGCTGTAGAGATTTGTTTGAAATGAGAGCTCTTGGAACTTGATCATAAAGAAGTGCTGCGACAAAGACTGCAGTTTCCTTTTAATGTAATGATTTTCATTGTAAAAGAATCCCGTTAACGATTTCTCATCAATTCACTGCCGTTTATGATTAAAACCAATTAAAAACATGTTTACTGATAAAGCAGGAGATGAGATGTTTGATGTAACTGTGCTGACGGTGTTAATTTGTTGCAGTACCATTATTTGCCACCAGGTGACGCCTCTTAAAGCTTGAGGTGATAAAATTTATCCATCCATAAGTTCTGACCCCCTTCACGGATGACAACATCCAGGGTCAACACTGTAAAATCAAATGAGTTTACTTTTAACTAGTTTAATCTGGAAAGGCATAACTTTAGATCTACTGTGTCTGAACTCATGTCGACATGGTACAGCTGACACTAGATTTAAAGTTATAACTTATCGTCGAGTGTTTGGTAGCTCCGTCATCTGAGGTAAACTCATAATACTAGTGATGATTAACGTTGGCTCACTCTAGTACAAAAGAGCCGACTTATCTGAGGTAAAGTTGTGTTGCCACATAATGATTGAAATTAAAAAACCTCAGGTAATGTTAGCAGAGTTAAAAACGTTGCCTTGATTTACCTTACATAAATGTAGACATTCCTGTTGATCTTCTGGATGCTAAGTTGGCAGCTCAATCAAAGCAGATATTTAACTCATTTTTGCTTGGATTTAGGAAATTGACTAAAATAAACTCTATTGCTTATCCTCCAATTACAAACACCCCATCAGTCATAAAACACACGAGGGTTGAGGATCTTCCAGTGTTTTTCTATGGAGCTGAAAGCTACAGATGTCCGGGCTCTGGCCCCTGTGTAACTGACACATTGGGCATTTGAAGGGTAGGTCTTGCTGATAGATAACAACCCAAAAGCACACTTTTTTTTGTTCAAAAACTGTCTCCATATATATTGAAGGTTAGTATCATAATTTGGCAAAATCCAAAAGTCAGATTTATATCGTTTCAATTTTGCAGCACAAATTCCTTTTTTTTTTTTTGCTGAGTAAGCGTGTGTGAGAGTCAGTGTGTCCCTCACCAACTGTCTTTGGCAGTTTGATCTGACATATTTTATTAACCCCTAAAACCCTGTCAAGAGAGGTTCTGTCAGAGAGGACTAAAATCACCGATGGTGAGACATGAAAGGACAGGACAAAAAAAATAAAAAAATAAATAAAAACAGACAAGGCAGTGATGGGTGCGGTGTGTGTAGTATGGTGTGTTGCTGTGTATGTAAATGAATGTGTGCTGAATTGTGTTGGAATAAAAGGATAGACATGCTAACATATGACAAACAGATATGTCCAAACATAAAAGGACAGGCCGAGAAGGAGAGGACCACTCTGTACTCAGTTGTCTAACTTGTGTGTAGTGTGCATGCAGGATGTGTGTAGGTCTCTAAGCATGTTTTATGTGTCTAGGTCGGGTGGAGCGAGATTATGTTCAGATTATGTACAAAAACCCCCTGTATTTTTACTCTTTTTTTTTAAGATCAGATGTTCAGCTGCTCAGGTCAGCTAATTGTGTCGTCATGGTGATGAAAGTGCAGCAGAAAGCCGCAAAATGTTCCAGCTTTTTCACTGACTTTGCTGCGGGGAGCCTTTACTAAAACCAACTTGTGAATTTCAGACTGTCCCACAAATACGTAACAATTGCAGTAATCAATTCCAGCCAAGCACATTTCCAGCAAATGAGTTAAAGCTAAATTCAGTGACCAAGACATGACAAGTCTGACACAGAAAGTTTGAAGTTAAATTATTTTTCCATCATAATGTGAGCCAAAAATACTTGGTAGGAATTAAGAACGCTTGGGTTGAAACTTAGCAAAGGATGCCCTCTCCAAATGCTTTTGTTAAGTATTGTTCAGTGTCAGAGGATATTTACTGAGTAGGACAGCAATTTATCCCCGTCCTTCAAATTCCTATAGTGACTGAGTCAAATAAGTTTTTGCTAATAAAAACAATTTTCTTAGTGTGGAAAAGCATCCACACTGCAAATACAGCTAAAAATCAGAAAAGCTAAGGAACACCTCCTACGCCATCAGAGGCACTAGACCTGGGACACGGTTGATATTGTTGACCAGATTTAATTAAATCTAATAAAACAAAAATGCTTACTTCTTGGGGGGCACCTGTCCCACGTTGACCCGGACACAGATGACCTTGCGAGTCTGCATTCCCGTTGAGCACAGAACCTGACCATCGCCGCTGGAACCGGCTCCTGCAGAGATGTTGAGGGCGAGGGATGCGGGGTCTTCCGTACAGGGGCCCCAAGGCCCCGTCTGCCAGTGGTACACTGTACAGGCGTGCTCGTTACAGTTCCGCACTTCCTGCAGGGCGCTGCTGTTTGGACACAGGGCGCCACCTGAGAATACCAGAACGCAATGAAGAACACATGATGTAAAAACGTGGGAAAAAAGCGAATCTTCTGTGGCATCTGAGAAATCTGTTTCATATGGTTTAAATAAACTAAGAGCCCCCGAACCCTGCGGTGCTTCGTAACATCTTTTGTTTCATCATAAAAACTCCCATAGACTAATGTCAAATGACTTTGCCTGTGCCCCACTGGGACACGTATTTAGCAGATGACAAAATGTAACTGCTCGCATACTCAAACAACCCAAAATGATAAATGATCACAACTTTATTAAGGCAGTTTGACTTATAAGCCAAATATTGAGATTAAGCCAACTTTTATTCGATGTCCCACACTTCAGGAGGCAGCTCTGTCAAATCCAGCGCAGCTGTTCAACAAACCAGGCAGCTGTTAGACTAAAGAGTTATGTAGGCTTCTGGACACCACAGCTATACATCTTATTAATGTTTCTTAGTTTCCATTTCGCTACTGCAGTGCAAATAAAATAAGAGTGCGTGACCAGAGTTTGATTACAATGCAAGACTATCATTTCCTTCATTTCGTTTTGTATTTGTTCACAAATGATCACTAAATGAAGAGGAAGTGATACTAAGTTTTTCTGGATGAGAGATGCTGAGATTACATTTATCTATTAGCTGAGAAATATTAAGATAATTTTCACCATATCTCTGGTGGCTGAGTTGCAAAACTTGTTAAAATGAGATACCAAACTGCAATAGCAATAGTAGGACTTGCAGGAGGATGCCAACGAGTCTTATTGAAACAGACCTCACAATGAATTATGTAGCTCTTAGACCATTCACTCATTTATAGTCTCTTTAATGAAAATACAGCTAGCACTTTGTAACTAATAATCATGAGGAATTAAACATGGAGAAAATGATTTTCTAATTAGGCAGCGGGTTAGGCTAAAAAAAAAAAGACAATTGAGGATTTGTTTTCCTCTGGAAGTGGCTGACAGATTTATGAGGTGCAATAATTTTATGAAGTCTTTGGAAGTCATTGGCTTATCTTTCTTCACATTTTTCCATCATCACTGCGGCAGAGTTATTCTTCATGACAAGAAATTGTGTTTCTGTAGGCTGAACTTCCACTTGCAGGAATCTCTTCCCTTTTCCTGCTGTGCTTTTAACATTTAAGCTTCTAAATTTTTATTCAGTGTGACCTAAAATCAGGATGATCCAGATTTTGGGAGCGTGAATTAGACAGAGTGTACAACTTCAACACCATTCTGATAACATTTGCTATAAATCTATTGATTTGTACATACAGCTGTCCAAGAGGACAATGTTTTTCCAAATGTCTGATTTAGCTTTTTTACAAAGTTTAAGTCCTTTGATGAGACTTAATTCACTATTTTAATGTGTTCAACTCCCCACAGACAGTGCCCTCTTTTGTGTCCGACTTCTCTTGTTTCATTTGGGAGGTGGCAGCCAGCCAATTGTTCGGACAATGAACTGAAAGAGCTCTGTCCTCTTTAGAGTAATAACAGACACGCAGCGCAGACCGAGAGGCGTAACACGACTGCATCTCCTCCGCGCTTGTAGTTGTTTGTCGAAGCTGACAGAGAGGCAGCTCCTGAATGGGCTCAGATGCACACACATTTGTGCCAAGCTCAAACAAAGGTAATGGTTCCCGAGATTGACTCCTCTTCAGCTGACTGTGCCACACAAGCTCGGCTGACTAACAACGTGGTGGCAATGGTGTCAACACCAACGTGACGCAGCATCTCGAGCCTGAGCTGCTGCAGGAGGGAATGAGGAGCAGATCTCTGGAAACATTGTGCACTCTGTTTTATAGCCAAGCTGGGTGTGAGGATATACAAATGGGGAGGAAAAACAGCATCTGACCTGATGTTTACCGGGCAAAATATTGACACTTTTCTTTTACTTACATAGGCAGATGAATACATCTTTACTGTCATTGCACAATCACACAATGTACAATAGTACAATGAAATTGGAAGCTGTAATATTTTAGCATTTGCATGATAAATAGTTAAAAACTTCCACTTAACATGTGTCCTCAATGTCATTCAGCTGATAAGACAAAAACAGTAAGAGACACTTGAGATCTCGAACACCTCTCTGAAGCCACCACTCAGTGAGCATTGTGCTAAATTAGCCCATTAATTTGTCTATTAATGCATTAATTAACACAAGGTTCTATGCAAACATTTGGGGTTGCATTTCAGTGTGAACCCTGACTGCTGGGGTTTGAGAGTTTCCCGTAGTCTTTACTTTTAGTCCTTCATTAATATGCGACATTGAAGCTGCAGAATCTGCCAGTGAGCTCAAAATCTAACCAGATAATCATCATCTCTGCAGGGGGATCTCGTGGTGGGAAGGAAAAGCTCCTGCCAGACATTATTCTTCAGTACGTGTGTTCATAAAAATGTGTGGCTGCAAAAGCCTTGTTTTATGGAAATCTTTCCGACTGTTTTAAAGCTACGACTTCATCACATCTAGTCTATAGTCGAAGATTTACCAAGAAGTTCTGGAAACTTTGGCACCCGTGACAGACCTTTGACAAAGACAGATGTTAGATATGTTAATGTGACAGCTGAGTTATGCACTACATAAACTAATTCTACAGCAGAACGAGCGATAACTAATAACACAAGCTATTTCACACATGACCTACAAGCCCTGCCTGTAGTACAACAGGGTGAATAAATTAAAATCAATTATTTGTGACCCTAAAGCTTGTACAATCACGTACACATCTTCTTAACTCTAAGAAAGCCATTGGCTTTAATTCTGCAACACAGACACAAAGACAGACACATGGATAAATGTTTAAAGTTGCTAAAAGCAATCTTTAATTACTACAAGAGTTACCCTCCATCACTGTGATCCACGCCACAACCATCGCAGTGACTGTGAGGAAAACACACACTCAGATGTGATGCAGTAAACATTGGCTGGCAGGAAAAAAAAAAAAAGACGAGCAGAGTAAAAGAAAAAAAGATAAGAAAAGAAAATGTGCAGAGAAATGGGCTAAGAAATTTAAAGGAAAAAAGGTAAAAGTGAGGTGCGGAGAGACAGACTAACAGAAATAATCACGGGGACAGATAAGCAGACTGTGAGATAAGGACAAATGCACAAGCAGACGGGTGTGAAATCAGACGTTCAGTGAGTGACAGCGAAGGACGACTTGAAAGGCCATGACTAAGCCAATACTCCGTCTCATCTGCATTCATTTCCATACGAGGCCGAGCAGATGATTGTCTGCAGGTGAACACTCACCTTCCCCGGCGTTATAAGCCAGAATTGAGCGGGTCCTCATCTGCTTGCCCTCGATGGTCTTGCTGGAGCACGTCTGAGAGCATGTGGACCAGGAGGTCCAGTCGCTGAGCACGCAGTCTCTTGAGCAAGGCACCTCACAGGACACAGGCTGTGGAGGCGGAGACGACGAGCAGAGATTTCTGTCCATCAGCTCACCTGAAGGACAGGAAAGTTGTTAGCTACAATACTAAATACAAGGTAACAGTGAAATGTCCTATTGTTCCTGTTAGTGTGAAAGGTGGTGCCGTAGAAAGAAAAATCCCAGGAACCCCTTGGAATTAACTGATGTCCTGCATTCATTTGCAATAAGATGTAACCCACGCGTCACATCACAGCTCTGGAGGAAAGCGTAAGTGAACGCTTGGAGTTGACAGCGAGCTGAACTTCCTTTGGCAGCACTGACTTCAGGCATGCACTTTGAGTAGCTCCGGATCAACACTCAGGAGGAACTCTTCATCATTTCTGCTTCATCTAAAACACGTTTGTGAGACATATGATGTGAACGTCTCTCAGAGTCATCCTGCAGCATCTCCATGAGGCAAAGGTATGGGTTCTTACAGTCCTCGTGGGTTCTTCTCAACTTTAATTGAGGATTCTGGGATGCTCCTTTGGAGGCATCTCAGCTGGGTGCCCACTTCTAGGAGGAGTAGCAACAGAACTTAACTGTCTCTATTTACAGAGAACTCTACGCTGATAAATGCTTAAATACTTGAGTACTTCATATCTCTTTCCAGCTTCATGAAGATCAACTACTCTTGATCGTAAGTCTTCAGAGATGTCTTTTTTTTTTTTTTTTGAGGTATGGTTCACATCAGCAGTCTCGTTTTGTTTTCATATTTGATAAAAGTACCTATAAGCGAAACATTTGGTTAACTTCAATAGGTTCATATACTTCTGCAATTGTAGTACTCTACTTTAAAATGTGTTCATTATTTAGATGTATACATATTCCATTGTATGTTTAAGAGTTGATGAACAGGTTCTTCTTGTTTCCCCGACTTTGTTTTAAATTAAAATGTAAAAAGGCATAAACCCCCACTGTCAAAGCTTGAATCTTTCCAGTATATATTGAACTGCAGTGTCCACAAGTACTTTTAGTGCTCAATAAATCCTGGGCAGATGATGTTAAATGGCCACTCTCAACAGTTTCCATTTCAATAATGTTTCAACTTTGACTGGTCAGCAGCAAAGCTATTAATTTAGGGTCACGCAGTGATGCTTTGGATGCATATACAAGCTGAAGGGCAGCTAAAGTAAAGCAAGCCTTCCCAACATAACAGAAACAAATGAGAAAGCTTTCTTAAAAAGACCCACAACTGTGTCCTCGCCACTTCCTCTGAACTTTTTGAAGCTTTTGTCATTAGGTTCTAACAGTAAAAAGATCAGAGATTTGCCTTGCTGTATTTGGGGACAACAGCAAATTGTTGGATGTAATTTCATAAATAAAAAAGTTTTTTTTTTTTTTCTAGCAGGCATAGCATTTGAGAAATGCTCCACTTTTATACATAGCAATTTAATTTTCAAAAAGTGTGTTAAACGTCCTCATGCTGCTCTAAATTAGAGGAATGGAAACTGCAACTGTGGGATGTTTGCAAAAAGCCTACAGTTTAATCGTTTAAATACAGACTACAAGAATGAATAAACATGTTTGAATAATGTTTTATAGTTTGATATCAACCCTGGACAATATATTCTTCATTTTGACATTACATTTTCTTAGTGGAAAAAGAAGTATCATGTATAAAATATTCATATAAATGGACCCTTGGCTCTGGGATCTCTCCATAATAAAGGGCAATGAATAGGGAAGCTCAAATTCACACAGGATTCCTGCATTTTAACATCATTCATGTGTTATTGATGATCTCCCACTAGTAGCTCTAAGTGGATAATTTTAACCCAGATATTTGTCTGTGCTGCTCCATGAGCTGTCACAAACCAAGCTGATGCATACTCCCAGGAAAATGTCAAACTTTCCAGGACTGAATTGAAATTTCAAGCTATCGAAGAGCTTCAAAAAAGTCAGACTGTGGCTGATATTTACATTTGGGTGTCACTCGGGGTGCAGTGAACCAATCATGATAGAAATGGGAAAGCATGAAAATAAGAAATAACAAGAGGCCCCAGCAGTTCTCAGATTCTCAGAAAGAGACATGCGAATGAACAGAATAGCCATTATATGAGGAAAACCTCCGTGCTTGGTATGCAGAGTAGGCATAGCTCCCTGCCTAAGTGAGCATGCAGCCAGCATCGGGAATGTCAATAGCCAGTTTCAATAACATTTGTATCAACCTTCGCCTGTTGTCTGTGTGG
The DNA here is from genome assembly GCA_028564865.1 of Zenarchopterus dispar. Classification (NCBI taxonomy): domain Eukaryota; kingdom Metazoa; phylum Chordata; class Actinopteri; order Beloniformes; family Zenarchopteridae; genus Zenarchopterus; species Zenarchopterus dispar. The sequence continues at coordinate 18,772,302 of JAOWBL010000008.1, forward strand.
TCTTTTCTTTTTTTTATGACTTGGACACACTCAGAGAAAAGATACGACCAACGCTGCAGTGAAAAATCACTGAGGCAAGAAGCAGATCGAAACCCCAAACAGAACAAATCAATTTTCATCAGATGGGGGACTGAATGTGATGGAGATCAATCAACCAAAGTCAGGAGAGAAAGAATCAAGTCGTCCTGGTCCTGCAGTGTGGTGGTGGTGGGGTGGGGGTCGGGTGGGGGCTGGGGGGTATCCGACAGAATATGTTCACTGAACACCCACAGTTGACACCATTGTGAAAGAGATGTACATTGCTAAATAAAAATAACCAAGTAATCAACAACTCATCAGACAATGTGACTGAAGGAAAATCTAAGATGTTTCGTATCATTCAGTTTTCACAGATTTTATTTTTCTTTTTTATAAATTTTCTTTTATAAACCACTATAAAACCATCGGTGAGATCAAAGTGTAGACTTTTAGCTTTTACATACTCATAGCCACGTACTCAACCATTTTGAAATGCTCACTTGGATGGATAAACATAGGTACGTTTTTATTTTTCTTGCTCATCTCAGATATTTTTTGTTTTGTCTTGCTGTACCACATCTACTCTTGTTCCTTGCTGTTGCAAAAATCCAATTTCCCCACAGCGGGACAAATAAAGGTTTTCCTTCTTCTTCTTCTTAATTCAAGAGGCTTCACAAAAATATGACATTTACCATTTAGGACATTTTTAGGCTCTCAAAAGTACCTGGACAATTGAATGTACATACGTTATTTGGCCAGGAGCAATCCATTCCCTCATTTTTTTAAAGACAAATGAAGCAGATAAAAGATCTAGAGTTGACATCTAGCGTTGAGTTGCCATTAGGCACCTGTTTGATCGGACCCACCAATAAGAAGTCCAAGGAGATCTCAAAGCAACTGCAGATGGTCACCATAAGATAGAAAAACAACATAGATTTACGAGCGGTAGTAAAATTAATTCTTCAATAGAAAAAGTGCTAATAAGCTCAAAAACCTCAGAAAGCCTGGAAGACCATGGGAGACCACTAAAGTTGATGATTGCAGAATCATCTCCAAAAATCCTTCACAGCATCAACAGAAGTCAAGACCCTGGAGAAGGTAGGTGTATCCTTCTCAAAACAAGAGATGTCTTCAGGAATGTAAAAACAGGATTTTCTAGAAGGTGCAAACCACTGATGACATAGATGAACAGGAACACTAGATCAGACTTTGCTAGACAGAAGAAGACAGATAAACTCTAAGGTGTACACGGCTGTACTCTCTCATCACATTCAGCCAAATGATGGAAAAACTGACATGATCCTTCACAGTGCAGATGGAATAATTACCTTGAACATGCTGTGAAAGCAACACAAGACTTTGAGGACAAATAGATGCCTGGTCTCAACCCACCACAGGATGCTTTTCAGTTGGAGGGAAAAAAGAAGGGAGAAAGACCTAAAAACAAGCAGGACACAGTGAAGGCCTGGGAAAGTGTCTCCAGGGACAAAACTCTTGTATTCATGGGCTCCAGACTTCAGGGAGGCAGAAAGGGGTTTTCATCCAACTACTAAAAATTATGGTTATATTCAGAAGTGTGCTGCTTTGTCTAAACATTTTTGAGCTCCTGAAAACAGATGTGATTTCTTAACGGTAAATGCCATATTGTTGTGAAAAATGAAAGTATACATATTGTTTCATTTCAAATTCATTGTGGTGTCATATAGAACAATAAAAACTCTCATTCTCCAAATACTTCAGGTCCTAATTGTAAGTTTGTCTTTAAGAAAAAATGCTCACCTGAAAACAAAAACATCTGGAAATGATTTCTATAGCACCAACCCTAAAATTAAAATAGTGATGAAGAACAGCAGTAAAATTTAGAGCAGCAGAGCTGCTAGTTCACCACTCGAGGCTACAGAGGATTGATTTGATTTAGTGCGAGTGAGGTTTAATTGTGCGTGCAGAGAGGAAGACTGTAATGAGACAGACAGCGTGAGAGGGGTGGCAAAACTGAATCAAGCAAGCGTTAAAG
>JAOWBL010000008.1:18774433-18862587 GCA_028564865.1 Zenarchopterus dispar
AAAGGAAGAAGGGATCGAAGTAGAAGAGTCTGGAGAGGATTCCTCACACAGTTGATAAATGGTAACCAGGAATTATGTTACAGAGATACAGAAATCTCCTCACGTACTGAACCACACCAGAGCACAGAAGGTTGAGCGTATAGGCGACCTTGAAAAAATAGGATACCAAATGTGAGGACTGACTTGGGGTTCTTTAATGCAAATGGATGTGGGTCAGAAAAGCAAGTCAGTGGGAGTTGGTTTGATAATATTAACCAACAAACATCTCTGAGGATGAATGCTCTTCGTTTGCACAATCCACACACAGTAGGACGCATCATCAGCATCGGTTCAGTCACTCAGCAGGAAGAGATCATCTGCTGAACAGTAAGTTTATCTTCTCACCATTGCTGTTGACACACTGGACCTGTGCCGCCTGAGCGCCGGGACCGCATTGCCTCCCATTGTCGGGTACACACTCATCCAGACTGACCAGTTGCCACTCGTAACAACTGGGTTCGTCGCACGGTACCGCCTCCACCAGGTGCGGGCAGTTGGCCGGGCCACCTGTTGGCTTGTTGGTAATCTGTCGTTTTCTCATTTTGAAACCTGAAATTACAAAAAAAAAGGTGGTGTGAGGTTCTCAGCTATAGCTTACTGATGGTGTTGCTATGGCACTGATTCAATGCAGAAGATGAAACGTAACTTACTGTTTAATTTTTTTTTTTAACTTTACCCTAAAAGTTGCAAAAGATTCCAATCTTTAGTCATTTTGTACATGGTTAAAAAAATTATCAACAAATTCATCCTTCCTATTAAAATATCATAATGATGCACCTTCATGTAGTTTCTCACCACATTACATTTACAGGGGTACCAAAAAGTGCCCTCCCCAAAAAGCCGATATACTTACCGCTATCCCCTCAATGGATGTACCTCTTTTGAGCAACTTAAATATATAGCTTAATGGATTCAAAATATTAAAAACACACCCTCATTTATTCATCTACATAACTACTGAAAGAAGCCAAAACATTCAATATTTCACCACCCTCCACCCTAAAAAAGCAAATTCCAACTAATGGTCATGTGACCTAACAGTTATATTTTGAATGTAACCTGAACCAGGTTGGATGAAACTACCAATCAGACCATTAAGCCATTTTATTTTTTGCTACAACAGTACATCAGCATCTGGCATTTAAAGTTAATAAACTCAGTCGACCCGAGTACTCACTCCACCGCTAATGATTACACCGGGTTGTTATGACACCCTGTGATGGACTACCGACCTGCCCGGGACGAGGCAAGTATAGAAAACGGATGGATGGATGGATGTTGTCATGGCTCAGTTGTTCAGAAAACTCATTAATATGAGAGGAGAATATGAAGACTTCTTCATAGTTTACACGCATGGCTTGAGTTTGAGCCACCATAAATCCCAATCTGCCCATCCTGTTCTAACGTGATGCATTTAATGACTACTTCCAGTGATGAAAATTTAATTAAAATGTAGCTCAAGTACAATTCCTAGAAACACTATTTCGCTGAGGTATTTTTTGACAAGATGACCCACTGCAACAAGACACATATTTTATTCGGTGTTCTCATCTAAAGCAATATGGGAACTCATTTTTTTCTAACTTAGGCAGGAAGAATATGACTGAAGTGGAGCATTTAAAAACGCATTACGCATGAGAGCTGGTGAAAGATAGCTGCCGATTTAATTTGTGTTAAACCACAACTTAATAAAGTGCAGTAATGCTGACACATGTAGTCCTTCTATGTGATGCATTCAAATCAGATTTTGTTTACTTTTACCTTTCTTTCCAGTCTGATCATCACAGCTTTCAAATGTGCAGGGCCCCCAAGCGCCCCATGGTGACACCTCGCACTCGATGGGACAGGGGATTTGGCACAGCTGGGATCTGTTGGGGATCGGACCCTCACACAGCCTGTTTTCCACTGGACGGGAGGCTGTGCGGATCAGCAGGAGGCACAAAATAAGCAGAGGGGAAAAAAAAAACAAGCTGAATGTGAGACTTTTTTTTAACAAAGGGGGCTTATTTACTTTCCTTCCTGGCATTAAAATCCCTGTAGAGAGTACCTGAGAACTGCAGTGTGGGGAACAAAAAAAAAAGCCAGTGAAGTAGACAGCATTATTCCTTTGTTTGCTTTATCGCCTCCCTGTTAGCATGTCAGAATGATAAATTACCAGTGATTATCTTGTGTAGCACCTTGATAGCAGCATAAAACATCTTGGAGCTCTGCCTGCAGACTCACAACAGACACACGGAGAGGGGATGCAACAATACAACACTAAAGGTGTGCGGGAACAGGGATGTTGTCTTGCCTCATGTTTATTCCATGAAGTCTAATTTAGCATCTACATTCCTTTATCGAGCCATGTTGGACTTGGAAAGTACTTTACCTGATGTCTCTGGTAAATTGCATGGTTGTTTGAACTCCTACTGAGGAACTTGCATAAAAAAAGCAGATATGCTATCAGCGTGCAATGCACAACTCTGTGACAGCCGTGCAAAATACATCTCAATGCGTCGGCTGAGCTGAGCCACAATAAATAAACTTGATGTGCCGGCTTCTTGAAGACACTGACTGAATACATTTATGCATACATATTTCAGTTGTATGCTGGAAGCAATGTCAGTCCAGAGGAGTGCTACTTAATCTTGCAGGACTGTTTGGGCCTCTCTTTTGTGTCTTTGTTCAGGACGAGGACATGGAGATGGGACAGAGATGCACAGCAACAGAACCAGCCCAGCTTGCTTGATTTCTTGATTATTGATTCCACTGAATCTGCTCTAAGGTCTTCAGTTAGTGTAGCTGTAAACGCAGGCTGAAACCCATCTGGTTCTGCAATGTTACAAATGTAAATTCTGTTTATTTTAGGGACAAAATGTCTTCAAATTTAACGGATGCATGATATAAAAACATGTTAATTTATAAGTTTTTAAGATAATACATGTAAACCCTGATTCTAGTTCCTTCTTTTTTGTCTCATCTTCCTCTCATCTGGAAAGTGATGAAGTATGTTTTCCATCACATGAAACGATTCATTTCAAGTATCACCAGCACCATGCTTCTAGGTAGTCCTCGAGGTTCAGAGCGAGTCCTGATCACTCAGCAGACAGGTTCAACAAGCTGCCCCGAGCTCCACACTGATACTTCTGAAGACCCTTTTCCTTTACAGCTTCGCAACCAAAGACTAAGCCTTTATAGCTGCGTCTATAAATCTGATTTCATACCGCAGAGCAAGATTCATTTCATTCATTCCTACAGCTCTATTTTATCAAATAACAGAGCAAAAACATGAATCAGAAAAATATTATTTCAATGAGGAGTTGATAACTGAAGGCATATGTGCAAGTGGAAGTTTTAAAATCAAACAACTAGGGTATGAGAGAAAAAGACGTTTTAAATTGGATTTAACAATGCAACCAATACAGGCTCCAGCCAAGAAAATAGAGAAATATTTTAAATATTTCACATTTCCAGATATGTCATCAAATCTCAAGATTTAATGCCTCAAAGTCAGGGTGAAATATCCTAATGTTCCTCACACCTGAATCCTGGGAACATGCAGGGATTTGAAAGAGATTTTCAAAGATTTCACAGGTTGCATTTTACGCAGTGGCAAAATGTAAACAAAATGCACACAAAAGCATGCACATCTTTATGACAGTTTAAAGTCGCTGTGTAAAAATGTTCATACAGCTACCAGAGGGCTTGAAGTCTGCAAGATACCAGACGGCTAAGAGCAGAAACAATACTCCCGATGACATTTATTAAATTAAATGGACATTTTATATTCTGTGAGGTGGTAATTTCATTATTGTCCTTTTGAGAAATGTCAACGTCAAAATGAAGTCTTAGATGGGTGCACTGATGCACTGGAGTTAGTCTCCCATACAAGGGTGTAATTGGTGTTTACATTCACTATTGTGACTGGAAACCTCCAGTTTAGACCTAGTTTCACTTTCTTTCTCTTATTGCAGTTATAAATCATTCTACGTTTCTGACATTTATAGAATATACTCTACATTTCTGAAAATTAAACAAATAGAGTCATGAAAAAATAAACCTAATGACAAATATTAAATAATGCGAAGAACATGCACTGAAAGTCACAGCAGTATCAGATGAATGAGATGGCAGACAACAGTCATACTTCATTTACGTACTCTGTGTTATCTTCATATGATAATTTTGCATGTACAAAGGTTTGAAAACAATTTACAGTACTTTACTATTTCAGAGTGAGCCAGTCTTGGTATTAATGCAGGACAAGGTACGCTCTTGTGTGTACTTTTTATTTCTAAAAATGCAAAGTTTGACTGATATTTTTAATAGGCAATTTAATACTAGGTCAGTTTCTCTTGGGCTATAGCTGCTCTGTTTTTAATCAGCTTATGACACCGCAGCATCCCATCATCTCCTGCTCTGTGAGCATTTTTTATTTTAATTTAAAACTGCTGAAAAAGGACTTGTTGTAGCAGCAGGATGAAAGCAAAGGAATTTCCAACATAAGGCTCATCTCTGCAGCATACGAGGACAGTTTGATCTCGTTGAGTAATGAGCAATTTTGCAGTTCTTTTGTAGTTCACATTTACGGTTTCATACAAGCATTCAGTAAGTCAACTCATGCAACAAAGGCTTCAAATGTTTTATTAACGCTAAAACAAATTTGGGTTTTGGAATCTAGGATCCAGTGTAATCAAACCCTCACTATTTAGGTATAGATATTGGGGATATTGAACCCAGTTTAACTCCCAGTCCTTTAGATCAAAACCTACAGGTGGAAGCTGGGCAGGAGGTGAGATTTTAGTACCACTTCCTCCTTATATAGACCAATAAACAAGATGCAAAGTTTGGAATAAACCATGCTAAAGGTTGAAATTAGCATGAAATACGGCTCAAGAGTTCTTGACCGATCCTCCAGAAGTCACTTCATTCATGGCCTGTTCCTACTTTTGCTCCAATCAGACACCTACAGACAGTTTTGAGAAAAAACACAAAAACTTCAAAAGCCCTGAGGTCTTCTGGGTTTCCACTGAGGCCTAAGGTTCACTGTGGATTAGCCAAATTAAAAGTGGAGCAGCTGACAGTGGAAATTTTCTACAAGATGAAGTTTCAACATATACAACCAAAATGCTTAACCTCTATCTCTATGAATTAACTCCTGCATAGTTAGAACATGGTACCTGTCATTATGGGGGTAGTAATGTCAATATTGTTAACGTTGCAGAAATTATGCAAGCGATTTTAATTGCATAAACATACATGCTGCACACTAAACAAATGGGAGGAAAAGTGTAGCATCAAGTCCATAAAGACCATTTTCAACTGAAAAACCAATTCTAAACCAAGCTTTAAAGTGAGAGATCATTTAAAAAAGAAAAAGAAAAAGACACATAATGTTCCTGGATACCGCCATAAGAAACTACAAACATTATCCTTTCATGGCTGAAAGCGAAGACTCCAGACATAGCAACGATGTGATGACCACTCCACAACTGAAACTCGTTGAGCTAGGAGTCCAGGAGCAGAAAACAAAAACACTTTCTACTGTCTAATTCTGGATTTGGTCTTATTTGTGGTGTTTTATAAATCAGATTCCAGTGCTCAACTCCTCCTAGCATGGCCTCACTCTTCTTTCTCTTCTTTGTGCCATGGAAACAATAAAGTCCATCTGATTGGCAGCAAGGACACCAACTCATTTCCCTTGGAGTAAAATAATGAGTGTTTTTATTTTTTTTTTAATTTTTACTGTGCTCCCACCTCCACAGATGACAAATTTCTTCTTTTAATTTCAGAACATTTTTTAAAATTATTGAAAAGTAATACCCATTTTTTAAAATACAACAAAAATTTCCTCTTTAAATGATCATTGTTACCCAGAATAGAATTTTAAATTCTTCTCACATAAAAAAACTCTTAAAGACCAAACTTAAAGAGACCATAGTTTCATATTTTCCAAGCAGAGCACTTTGCTTTTCAGACAGCAGATTCCTTGACCTTCTAAAAGTAGAATAGGGAGGTAGAACCTTCAGTTATCAGGATCCTCTCCTTTGAAACCAGCTGCCAGTTTTGTGTCTGGGAAGCAGACACCCTCCCTAGTTTTGGTAGTTACAGATGGGTCAGGTGACCTCAAACATCGTCTAGTTATGCTCCTATAGGCCTAGACTGCTGGGGGACCTCCCATGATACACCTCTCCTCACTCTGCTCTCTCATGCCTGTTATTAACCCGTGTTCAGCAGGTGTTCCTGATCTGTTGCTGCTCTCTCCTCTTTCCTGTCCTCTCAACCCCATCCGGTCGAGGTAGATGGGCGTCCTCCTGAGTCTGGTTCTGTCAGAGGTTTCTTCCTCTTAAAGGAACGTTTTTCCTGTTCTCAGTCACCTGGTTATCGAAGGAAAGTTTTGATTTAAACTGTTGCTTTCCTCAGTGAATGAATGATTTTTGTTATTTTATTAGCTTTATATTAATAAAGCTACTTCGGAGAAAGTTGAATTGTGTTGTTGGTGTGCTTTGAGATGTCATTTGTCATTATTTGGCACTAAATAAACAAAGCTGAATTGAATTTCACTGATTTTTTCACTGTGGAGGTCACTCCACCCCCTCATGGTTCTCAGAAGATTGAACTGTGCAGGAATGGTAAAGTCTGAATGTTGATTTTTTTGGGGCATTACTCAATATCAGAATTTACAATCTAGTGTAGATATTAAACCTAAGATGACAGAGGCAGAAATAAATCTGACCAAACAATTGTGTGTGGTTCTTCGGGTTCAAATGAAGGGTGGGGTTGGAGGAGACCTTTAGCCGACCCCCACCACCACTAACACCTAACCATCCCCGTTCCCCCTGGGCAACAAAAAAAAGGTTAATCTGGGTGAATTGTCAAAAAAAAAAACCCGGGATTGTGATTTTCTGAGGGCTGCACCAGAGGGGGAGGAGGGTTTCTTTATTCCTCTCATAAATAGGCTCCAAATTCTCAATTTCTTTCTTTTAAATCAACCCACTAACGAATACAAAACTGACGACCAGAGTACCAGTCCTGGAGTGATAAAGGGATGGGGAAAAAAAAAAAAGTTTCCTGCTACTCTGTTAGTCCATTTGTACCGCACTCTCCAGTGAGCTCGTTTTTCTACTGAATAAAATTGACAACAGCAGAAAGAAATCCCTTATGTGAACGCGGCTTAGTGTGTGCAGAGGTGGGAAACGTCTTGGATCGCACCTTCCATATTCTGTTTGTGTAGGAACAAAGTTTTTCTCAGTCTCTTGAAAGCTCTGACTCTTCCCAACTTTTTAAATACAAAAAAAAACAAAAAAAAACTTTGTTGAAATAGAGTTCGGTTCTTTGTTGGATTTGACAACCGCAGTTAACAGTGAATGAATAGTTTCACTTGATTGTCACCTCACTGAAATAAGTATGTTTTGTACACACAAAGACCTTACAAATCTGAAGTATCACAGCAGCTGCAAGAGCCTTTTAAGTGTCGTTGAAATCAATATTTCAAATGATTCTTTGAGATTTTACGCTCATGAATCTCTGTCATGTTCAAAAAAGGAAGGAAGGAAACAGGGTGAGGATTAAAGGAGATAAGGAAAGGTGAGGGGTTGGATAAGCAGATGACAGAGGAGAGAAGGATGGGGGAGAAAAATATTGAGGGAGCAAAAGCAAAAGGAAATGGAAATAAAATAGGGGGATGGGATTAGAAAAGGAAAGGCAGAACGGGAGAGAGGTGATGAAAATGAATAGAGGGTAAGATAGGAGAGGAAACAAGAAAAAGGGCAAAAGAGAAAAGGAAAAAAAATGACTGAGAAGATGAGATGAAGAATGGGAAAGGGTGGGTTATTGAACAAGAAAAACATTAGGAATGTATGTTTGGAGAAAAAGAAATGGCAAGTGCAAAGAGAGTAAAAAGGAGTAGTAAAGGGGGGAAAAGGTTCAAGGTAAAGAGAGAAGTCACAATAAGGAAGGAGATAGCAGTGCAGAAGGAGAGAAAATGAAAAGGGAAAAGAAAATAGACCTGGGAGGCATAAATCAAGGAAGAGGCTAAGGCTTCGTTATCAGCATGACTAAGAACACCTACCTGTAATCTGGAAGGAGATGGAGAGGAGAGGGGGGACACTAGGCTTCTGCTGTCTTTGGGTCTGACCTGCTGCAATTACAGGGGAAATAGGGCTATTAGCTACGCACACACTGGGGAAATGGAGGCTCCATCAGACAAGCACACAGAGTGAAGGGAAACAGCACACCGGAGACAGCAACAGCAGGAGAGGCCACATCAAGCTGGGCCTCATAACCCACACTTGTTTACAATTCAATGCAGATCAAATCTCTTTAGGTTCCTGTAGTCATGGAAGATTCAGCAGCTGACACAGTAAATGTTTATTTGACCAGACCAGTATAAACATCAATCAAAAACACACAAATTAACAGAACTTATTAAATAGAATAGACTGTGTTCTTATAGGGGGTTTGAGGCTGCTTGTATGCGTTTATGAAACAGAGCCAGATGTGGCATCTGTGTCCGGCTTCCTGCGTTCTCGTCATCACAGAAATGCTGCCAGGTTTTGATACCGCTGTGCCTGTACACAGACCAACCCCAAAACCTGCCTTTTGATGCAGTCGCCACGGGTCGCTGACTGCATCTGCCAACCCGCAATAGACCTGGTGATGCTGCAGAGAAATGCATGCTGAATGAATAAACCCATATTGCTCAAAAACAAACTCCATTAGCTTCTCCTTACCTGTTCTCGGAAGGATCAAGCCCATTTTTTTCTTTCATTTTTTTTTAGCAGCTAAAAGGTATGCATTTGTCACCTTGGAATTCACAGTGATTATTTCTCACTTTCTCATATATTTGTTGACAAAAAAGGAAAGCGTTTCAGCTTGCAAGTCCTCCAAATAAGCACATTCTGGTTGGTGTTTGCTTTTAATACATGTTTGAAAGAACACCACCCACTGTGTGAGTATAAATGATGTTGACAGGCATATTTTTGAGCTTTGGACTCGCTGCTCACCCTTGATATTTGTTTTTATGCTTTGTGACACTATCTATGACTTGGTTATGACCATTTATCTAACAGGCAGAATTTCTCATTTCAATCATGTAAAAGTGAATGAAAATATTTTTCAAGACTTTTATATCTTCTTCAAAAGACATTTTTGCAACATGCAAATAAAGAACTTATAAACATGAATTTTGGAAGACTGAATCTTCAAATACTGTCAAAATTACATCCAACCGTTGTTTTCATCCCTAAAAAGAAATCTCTTAGATGCAAATAATTTTATTAATAAAAATATTTGCTTTATGGCTCCCCATTCTCTTTTCCAAATGTCCGAAGATTCTGCTTTTTAAGGTAAGATAGGACGAAGCAACACCCAACAAGTAAACCAGCAGGTCCTGAGAGCGGTAGCATGGTGATTAGCGATGAGTGATAACAGCTAGCAATTGGCTGAGCGACTGAGACTGAAGCAGTTTTATGAACTAGGCTGTAAACATCTTTTTCTGCTCTAAAGTTGGACATTTTTTTTTGTTTGTTTTTCCTCCACCACTGAGGCACATGGTATTAGGACTCCTGAACTGTCAGAATCGTAGGTGTCAAAAAGCATGATGGTTGCAGTCCCAGTTATGGTAATCAGAGCAACCCAAACAGAATTATGTGCCAACACACAGAACTTCAGAAATGTAATTGGAGTGAAAGCACAAACACATCGCATGTGAACAGATGAGGAAGAGACCAAAATAAAAAAAAAACCAATGGGAGAGCATTGCATAAGCAACACTAATGAAATACATGCACATAGATACCATCAACTGTTGGCCTGACTACTGGCATACAGTTAATATGTTGTTAAATGTTAACGCTAGATTAATCTTGTTTCAGATTTCCAACCCAAAGAGGGAAACGTCATTACTGCTTTACTCAAATATAATAAATGTCATAGGATGTGAAAAAAAACATCTACCAGTAATTGAATCAGTTGCCAAACACTGTGAAAAGATTAACAAAATATCAGCTCCAATAATGTAGGAAATAGTGCTTCGAGGATGCACCTGCTTCACCACATCCCAGCCCAAAGTCACCGAGTGATAACTGAGCAGCTGCTGGATGAAAGTACTTACGGTGTGATAGTGATTTGGGGTCAGATGGAAACTACTCCACCATAAAGATTAAGGTTAAGATTTAGGAGATGGTAAGCCGATTTCAAATTCTGGCCTGAGGGTATCTTCCACCCTTTTACATCACGCTATTTATGTATGAGACGGGGGAGAAGGAGAGTGCTGGTAGCAGCAGTCACAAACTTCACTGAGACACCTTCTGCCTCCGTCTCGGTGGTGTGCTGAGAGATTACCCCACCAAGGAAGGTGAAGAAATCCTGCTCCTGGATGATAAGAACTTTTTGCATGTGTGTGTTCATACAGGCTTGCACATAAAAGCCAAATAAATTTTAGCAGAGCCAGCCGCAGAGACGGCACTCTGAACGTGTTCGCACAATCTTAAATCATAATTTAACAGACAAACACATGTACTGCATTCCTTCTGGTCAAATGAACCCCACAGGAATCATTAGGACAGATAGAAAGATGAAGACACCATCTCATAGGTTATAGATTATTTCATTAGTTCATACAAGACACTCTGCCTGAGGAGTGTGTTGATTGATTTAATCTCGGCTACTTGGGTCATTATTTTTTAATTAGGGCTGATAAACACAGAACTAAAAGACAGCAGATTAATTTTACTTCTGAGAAACAATGCTGAGTCACTAGTCAAGTTCACTGCTTGTTCTTCCTTCATTTGTTACAAATTAAATTAGTTTCTCACCAGATATCTTTAAGAAAAGAATTATTGATGAAAAAGGAAGCAATCGCGGCCATTTTAATGGGTTTTTTGGTAGTCTGTGACTAGCGGATGTAACACAACAATATTGTTTCATCACCAACTGTACATACAGAGGCAGAAATGAAAAAGTGCATTCTATTCACCAGATTTATAAAACCGTGGTCCCTCAACTCTTAAACTAGGGCATTTTAAAAACAAGCTTGTTTTCCACTCGTCTTTTCATGACTGAATGTGGACAACTATAATCATTTTGATATAAAACATTGTTGAGCTTCCAGTACAGCACAAAATTGTTACACCTAGCAGCATATTTATTGGAACAACAAATAACTTTACATTATAAATTTTAACATTAAGAAATAATAGTTCCATCAAAACCATTATTATATTGAGAAGTAAGTATTGGGAAATTGATTCATGTTAAAATCATAGATTCCTGTTATTTACTTCAATAAGCACCAAATTAATCACCTGTAATGAAAAAGATTATCCACTGTTAAAGGTTGTTTTTATTTTTATTTTTCCAGGAATAAAAGCAGTTCTGACTGACGTTAACCCTCCTGTTATGTTCCGGGTCAAATTGACCATTTTAAAGGTAAAATAGCTAAAAAAATGTTTTGTGCGTGTGAAATTTCTTCTGCTTGCATGTAATCAACATATAATTTCAGACATCTTTTGGATAATTAAAGATGCACTGGGTCAAATTGACCCGGGAACACCATGGACCACCACCTCCTCACAGGAGGGTTCTACAGCTCAGTCTCCCAACATCTGCAAGGTTTCCCACATTACAGCGTGGACTGTGTCCCGCTGGTAGCTAACTTGTCTTCTTTCTTAGGAATCTTTTATTATTTTGTTTGTTTGTTGTTAAATCAGACTGCCAGTTATTGAAGCCATTATCTTTAGTTGATTTTGTCATACATCACTGGTTTCTGACTGAACAAGATGGAGCCACATCTGCAGCTGGTGAAGTCTGGACAACCTGAACCAGTGTTTCTCAGTCCCAGTCCTCGAGGGCCGTTGCTCCACACGGTTTCGATGTTTCCCAGCACTATCACGCCTGTTTCACATTAATTAGATGTCTACTTAGTCCATAATAATGTCTGATATACAAATTATGTCCCCTAACATTCAAAATAAAAGAAGTGCTTTCAATGGGAAAGGCTAATTCTGGATATTTTTGTCAAAAATGTGCACACTGTGATAAATACTAAAAGATGCTTGAATGTGATCCGTTTGTGAAAAACACAACCATGCTAATCAGTTTGACTGTCAAGCTCGTAGTCATCCTGTTTACTACTTTGTTTAAAGTAATTTGTGGACTGCTGTGTGGTCTCTCTAACATCCACCAAAGAAGTTAACCGTTTTTATCATGCTTAGAGATCAAGAAGATTCCCTTGTAATGGGGTTGTAATGTTGATATTTCTACCACTTTTAGGCCACTTTTACTCGCTTACAACCCCCTTCCAGGCTTCTCAAACTTATTTTTCAGATTTTATTTTGAGACGAGACTAAAGTAGAGTAAATTTGGTTCTCTGCGTTGGAAAAACAAGGGAGGTCGTCAGGGATTCAAATGTGGGATTCAAAATTCTGATGTCACTCTCGTGCTAAATGGCAGCATGTGCCCAGAGTGCTACACTAGTTGTCAAAGGGTCACAGCCATCACTCATCAGAATTCAGTCCTGTCACTCCTCAGCTTCACATCTGAACATGGTGCATCAGATAATAGTCAATGTTTTCCTCGAAGGAAGGAAGTACACATCTTATTAAATGTGGTGACTCATTAGGGCAAGATACTATCTGAGGCTAATAGGTGACATGAATGGGTCAGAACACATGACAAAATAAAGCCTACTGCACGCTTGTGATGGTTTAGCACAATAAAAATAGAAGGAAATCCATCCAAGTGCATGGAAAGATATAATTTATATTAAATCAGACTTCTCTTTACATATTTATAGTTAAAATCTTCCACCTGGTTTGCTTGTAAGGAACATTTCACCGCATTTGACATGTGACGCAACCTGGAGCCCTTGGAAACATTGCGACTCCTTCACGTGAGCAGTGCGACTGGTCTCCAAGAGCTAAGTCTCAACTAATGTCTTTAACACTATCTTAAGAGGGAAGCTTTGACCCTAAGCTGGCTTGACAAGTGTCAGATATGGAGGCATTTGCACTTGTGGCCACTGACAAGTTACAGCAGGACACAGGAGCAGACAAATCTCTGCTCCAAATTGCTTTTGGTTTCGACGAGGAGTGAGGCGACTGTTTAAGGCTGTTTAAGTGTTATAACAAGCTGACAGTGTAGCTGTGATGGGATAACTAAGGTTAGAGGATTACACAATACCGCAGTAACAGCTGATACAAACTGAATACTGTGTACTGTTACATAACTGGATATAAAATACGAGTTAAAATACGAGCCCAGGTCTAATACAAGTATTTCATGCAACATCAGTGTCCCACTAATGGGCATGACTTTTGACACACTGTGGGGAGGATTTGCGGATGTAGAAGTCATGTTAGCGTTCTTGACCTAATTTATTTTGGTTACACTCGAGATTTAAACTGATTTGTTTCAGGCTGTGTTGTTTGATGCTGCAGTATCTGATGTGCGCAGATGCTTTGGTGCCTTCAGTTCTGATATGGAAACAAAAGTGTCCAAAAGCCTTCCGAGTGCTATCAAACTTCACAGGAAGTGATTTTTTTAGATAAATTATTTATAAAATAATTACAGAGGAAGGGGGAGCACTCAAAATAAGATTGAACTAAAAACATATGAGGTTGTTAAACCAAATCAATATCTTTTTATTTTCTGAATGAGAATTAGGCAGGTTGCAATCAGGTTTATGACCAGATCAGAGCACACAAAGATCTTAAAGACTTTAGTGTCTGGTGAGAACTCGAAAAAAAACCCCACCCCACACTCTGGTGTAAGCATCAGATGTGGTACGAGCATTACACCTGTACCAAAAAAAGAAAAGATTAATTCCAAAGCAGAATCTAGAAAAGCTAATGTGTGTTTTTATTCCTTGCAGAGTGGACTACTGTACCTCTTACTGGTCTTCTCTATAAAACTCTTAGACGTCTGCAAGACTAGTGACAGCAGGCAGCAGGAAAACTCATCAGCCAAAGCTCAAAATACGCCACAGATGTGTTTACCGAGTACAACCCTGGACGGTCTCCCTGCTCAGCTTTGTTTCCAACCAAACAAGGTGAAATGGTTTTTAGTTCTTATGCTGCCTGCTAATAAAGAAGTAAAAGACATTTCTACATTTATAAACAACTTTTTTTCAAATCATGCCGTTAACACCTCTATTCATAACTTCACACAATACACTCAAATACAGATGGTGCCCAGTCAAAACACACATGGATGTAACTGAGCCATCAGGTGGTAATATCCTGTATAAGCCAACCAAGGCAGTTCAGTCCACCTCAAACTTTGGTAATCAGTTACCACTCAGTTGTTTTGGTTAAACTGAGCTAGCTGCAATAATTCCACATTTGTAGCCTTTGCTGCCATCTTGCATGTATCTTGAAGCACAGCTGTCTTGAATAAAGCCCCCACCATCATTAGCCATCACATGAGCCACAAATGAAGACTTGATGAGCGGCACAAGGATAGATGGTTCATTCTGACCATCCAGTGATTTGAATCAAAGTTTCACAAATATTGTATCTCAGCTAACAACAGACAAAAAAAAAAAACAAAAACAAAGACACCTTAATGAAGAACGGAAACAAAACACACATGATTTTAACTTCACCTTTCTCTTTTTCACGGAGGTCGTTGAGGTATTTCAGGAGTTCAGCATTGGCCTGGACACAATAAACCTCCCTCGTCTGCAGACCCCCTCCACACAGCCCCGTCATGTTGCTACGTCGACGGTCCTGTTGGCTCAGCAACGAGTCGACCCGGCAGTCACTCCACTCTGTGGTTCTCCATGTGTAACTACAATGCAAAGTGGAAATAGTGCAAAAGGAAAAAATGGACAAGAGTCAGACAGCGCTGTGCAGATGGATGCATTGATAATCCATCCATCTATTATCTGCAGGGATCTACTGGAGCCTATCCGAGCTCTCCTCAAACGAAGGGACGAGGTACACCTGGGACAGGTCGCCTGGTCACCACAGGGCCACATGAAGAAAAAAAACCCACTCATACAGAGAGTTTAGAATCGTCAATTAACCTGACAAACATGTTTTTGGACTTCTGGACGAAGCCAGAGTATCCGGGGAACATGCAAACTCCACATAAAAGGCTCCTGTCAGGATTTAACCAGAACCTCTTGGAATAAGGAAACAGTCCAAACCCACCCAGTGCTGCCCCACATTTACTGCTCTTGTAAAACACACACATTCAGATTTGCTACATGATAACTCTCATGATGATTTTCAGACACCAGTGACTTAGTATTTAAGTTTATTTCAGTCATACTCAAGAGTACATTTCACCCACTTATTCTTTACGTTAATGATAAAGTATAAATTATCTGGAAAATAAGGTGTGTCTGTGGAAAGACATTTGAAGAAAAGCCACTAGTCTTAGGCACTTGAGCAAAGAATAAAAATTCTACATGTATAAATAATAAATGTGTGACAGACCACATGCGACCAGCTTAGAAATTCATAGATCTTTTCAGAAATAGATGTGGTTTGATGATGCGGGTGGAAACGGAGCCGTCTCGTAGACCGAGTGTTTGTGAAAGTGCAGTTTTGTGGGATTAAGAAATATTGTAGTCTCCGTCTGCTTGTCTTTACTTTATGTCTGGCACCAATCCAGGCACCAATGTATCTCCATATGCTGTCTCACAAAAAGTCTCACATTTACCCGCATACCATCCAGAAGAGCAAATTAGCTGTGTGCCCTATTAGAGGGGAGATCAACAGGACGTATGAGCAGCCAACACATTGATTTTTTTATACTTGTGTGAGCAGGTGTGAAAATAAAGATTGAATTCCTGCAGCGGTTCATAGCAGCAACGAAGGTGAGGCTATTATCACAGTAAAAGTCATGAAAGCTACATCTATATTTTCATGCAATTCTGAACGCCGGCCCCCTGGTTCTCGCTGGCTCCCTCATCACTAATTAGGAGGAACTCACGTGGCACATGGTGGGACGCCAGCACCCTGAGGGTCGCAGGGTTCCGCCTCCTCCAGCGGCGGGCACTCCGCCCCCTCACCTACAGAGAACTGGAGCACCTGTCTTCTCCGAGTGCGGTTGCCTCTGGGAGACTCGGGGTCCACGCAGGTCTTGGAGCAGGGGCTCCATTCGGTCCAGTCGGTGACCTGGCAGTCTTTAGAAAGAACGCATGACTGGATCGTGAACGGCAGGTCCCTGGACGTGCACAGGCTGGAGGGGAAAAAAAAAGGAAAGCGCAGGTGATTACTCTAGTGGACGAAATCCCCTTCAAGAAACTGAGACACTACTGAAGAGGAAGACTCACTACGAAATACGTGGGAACACAGGTTCTTATGAAGCCACAACTTGCAGGATTTTAATATACTTTACAGTGAAGATAAAAACATAATCTGTGTAAATCAGTAAGTGCTGAAGTCTGATTAGCTGTTCAAAAATAATCTACCAAGCAGCTGTCAGCTGCTAGATTTAGCTAATTTAAGACATTAGGATTAAAGACCCTAAGAAATTAAAGCTAGATCACAAAAAATGTTTGGCATACAAAAAGAAGCTTAAAATATATTTCTGTTAGGTAAGTAATGAAGGTCAACATTCAAGCAAGCAACAATGACAGTTTATATAAATTCACAAATATAAAAGCACACTGTTCCCAGATTACCTGCAGATTACAGAGGGGAGACACTGGTTTATGCAACGGCAGTCATTCCCAGGGCGCTGGAAATTAACTTACACGACCTTCTTCATGCCATGTTCATTTTAACGAGATAGTGGTTTAAAGCTATTTTTATGTTTCAAGGAAGGCAAAACCAGTTTAAAAAAGAAAAAATAAGCAAGATCATGCTGTGAAACCCAGTTTAAATCTCAGTATAGCTGCTAATAGCAGCTAAAGACTCAAACCTTATGACGTTCATACTTACAGACAGATTTTGAATGAAAAAATACATTTTCAGTTACAGATATATTTCTTTTACTCTGCTATTCTGTACAAATAACCGATTGATCCACTCAGAGTCCCCCTCAAAGGCTTAAATAAAGGCAGCTGGACGACTTTTTAGTTTTTTTTTGTTCTTGAAGACGTTTCACCTTCCCTGCAGAAGGCGTCATCAGTTCAACTGGCAGGTGGAGAGTTTCGAGCTTAGAAACCTTCGAAGTCGAGCAAATCACTGACCCACCCGTCACTCCTGCGAGTCGTTGAGTCTCATCTATTGTAAGTTGTTTACCTGGTTTCAGTCACAGGAATGATGGTGTGAATGGTTGTGTAATCATTTGTGTTGGAGATTCAAGGCTACATCGTGGGTGTTTGATAAATGAAATCTTTATTTATTGTTGGTTTTTCACGTTTGACACACATGGCTTCTTTAACTCATCTTTTAAACCATCAGTGTGTCCATTATTGTCCTCAAAAGAGTGCTACTTATCCTTCAGATGAAGGTGAACCATTGACGCTTGACCTGATGAGCTGCTCTCTGAGCATTTAAGGAGTCGCTGGTTAGTTTCGCTGGTTCAAAGGGCTGAAGCCGGTGTTAGGTTTGAGGTGGACCGGGATGTTCAGTCTGGAGAAGATAACATTTTTGTGCTTATGTTTTTGCCCTCTCTGTTAAGTGCTTTGGTCTTATTTTCCAGATTTCTTGGCTGACTTAACAAAGGCCCAGTTTGGATATCTGGAGGTTTGAAGTTCTGTCTTGATGTCCCTTTTCTTTTTCCTCTATCTTAGTGGGAATTTTATGGGCCCGATGCTGTAAAGTTCTGATGACAGTTTGTGAATCATCAAGCAGATTTTGGTCGTTGTGTAGACTTCCAGGACACTTCTGTTTTACTCAATATGCAGAGCACAGTCCAAAAATGGCGGCTTGTTGGTTTCTGCATCCTCTCTGGTGAACTTAATGTTGCTGTCCTCCGAGTCAACGTGTTCAGAGAAAGCCTTTACTTCTTGGGTTCGAATTTTGACCCAGGTGTCGTCAACATACCTGAACCAGACGGTTAATGGTGTTCCCTTGTATTTCATGTTATCATTACACTTCTTCACTTGAAGTTTTCATGTCAATGTACAAACAAGCTGGGTAGTTTGGGATTTTTGTGTAAAGTGAGCCACAGATAAGCTATACTACACAAGAAATACAAAGCTTCACTCATCTGTCTGTTTTGATTGATACCACGATGCCATTAGCTACTCTTAATGGCATACACACGACGCATAATCAGTTTCACACGAAGAGCCTTAGTGGAGGAGTGTCAGTCAGTCTCAAGTGCTAAGACAACCAAAACAAGGTCCCATCTATTGTTCGCACACATATTTTGATCAACTAAACAACATTTAGATACAGTGAGTAACCCCGTCCTCTTTGGGCCTTTTTCCAATCGTCAGAAATTTGTTCCTACCAAAGCCGGCTGCTTTCTGTGACTCATTCTGGATGTCTTCTCCCTTGAGGCGATGCAGCTGACGAGCTATTAGTGCTAATTACAGCTCTGCCTCATTTAGAAACCTCTCATTTAGACGTTTCCACCACACTTCACCTCCAGCACGTCAGACTTTTGGTATAAATCAGGAAACATATGAGATGCTTTTCTTCTTGCTTCAAACTGCTGTGTCTTTGCAGATTAAAACACCTCTGCAGTCTTTGAAACGACACTGTGAAGAATCTTGGGTTTTTGTTTTCCTGCCAAGCGCGCATGGTGTGCCGGATCATTCTGCTTTGAAGGAAAACAATGAGGAATTTAAACAGTGAATGTGCCGCACTGAGGGTGATGACTCGATTTCCTGTCTCACATGGAACTTCTTGTGTTTTAAAAAGCCCCTAATGCAGCCAGTGACCCATTTTCTCTGCCATCTCTGGATCCTTTGAGTGTTCGCCGTTTGTTGTCTGCATGCCCGAGCATTTTAGTGGAGATTTCAAAGTTGCGGAAAGAAGTCATTATTTCTTCATCTCAGTCATTCAGACAGAATGAGGACACAATCATTTTTATTTAAATAAGTAAGTTGATGTTGGGAATATGCTAATTTTCAAGCCTTTAGGTTTCATACTGTTATTTCCAACAAAAAGAGTCTAAGAATTGCCAGAAAGTCTGCAAACAGCATTTAACACTTCCATGACCACCGCTTTACCTTTATACTAACATTGTGAGTTTGAAATGGGCTAAAACACAATATAGATCAAGTAATTTAAAAAAAGAAAAAAAGGCTTTCACAACTTCAGAGCCGGTGAGAAAATGACGCTGCACAAGACTCAAAATGATGTGTTTACACTCAAAATCACAGGCAATTATATCATGCCAACCCCCCACCTCACCAAGGCGGCGAAGAAATCTGATCAGCAAGGGCAGAGAGAGGAGATTCAGTTTTTGTTTGGGACTATGGAGAAAGAAGCGGGCCACTGACAGATGTTCATCAAACAAATTTAGAAATGAGCTGAGAAAGATGTTTCGGGGTGTCTGGCTAAGATGTGACTGGCTCTTTGCTTCAATGAGAAGTTTGTTCCACTTTTCGGCAAGGGGCAAAAAAAAAAAAAAAAAACAACTATGAATATTTTAGGACACGACATAAACTAGTCAAGGATGAATATTTATGCTCCTAAGGGCATGTGAGTTGTTTTTGTGGCCCCTTTGAAATAGTTGAGCTTGATGAGAGCCCCTAGTAAGCAATGAATAGATTTAGTACATAATTGATCAAATCTTGGAATACAAGCGGTGTGAAATGTGGTATGAATAGAGCCTTGCTTCACTGATACCGTCGCTGATGCTTTCCAGGAGACTAGAGACCTCATGTGAGCCTCCAAGACCAAGTTTGCAGGGAACAAACTTGGAGTAAGAAACACAAAACCAGCTCATTAGAAAAACAGCCAGTTACCTAACACTCACATTAAAAAGTCAGAGGTTTGTTGCACACGACGTCAATACACATTGAGCAAAGAAAAACTAAAAGGTACTCAATCTTTCATGAGTTTCAGTCTTTGTTCTGCGACTTGAGTCAATTTACCAGTCTGATGAGTGGACAACATTGATTTGATTTTAAGTGCTACAGAGCAGGTGAGTTTAGATTTTTTTTTTTTCCCTCAGCAAAAATGGGTCTTAAATCAAATACTCAGCAAATAGGACATTACCACAGCACCAAAGAGGACAGGTACATCTCTTGATAGACAAATACCCCACAAAACTTCGTTCCAAGATGCATTCAAAAGACAAAGTGTATCACGGGCCAGACCGGACCAGTCTCAGGTTTTTCTTGGGTTAAATGCAGATCCTGAATCTTACCCCTGTCCACTAGATGGTGCTAGTTTATCTGGATCCCTGTTAAAACTGCACTAAAGTGTGAATTACATGAAACAGACTGAAATAAACACCACAATAACACAAAATCGTTCGTGGACTCACATTTGAGTATTTTAAAGCATTATCTTTTTGAGATTTGCTTGTCGTCAACTCCTATAAGGATCTATTTGTTACACATTTATGATTACTCATGAAATAAATATAACCCAAAGATGAACAGAAAACACAAAACACTGTGTCATGTTAGCAATCTGAATAGACTATGTAGTGGTTAAAGATCTATCACAACTGAAGTACTGTTGAAAGTTATGCAACATAGAGGATATGAACGCATTTTTGGGATAAATGGGTCTGATATAGGTTCATTATAAACATGCCAAACGCACACTCCCATTGATTAGTGGCTTCTTAATCAAAATACAACTACGCATGAATGCTATTCTTTAATATTAGAATGAACCACAATTCACAAACTAGACAGCGCACTTAATCAAATAAGTCAGTGTAACAGGTGTTTATGAACATAAACTTAAGAAAAATACCTACTGTAGTTACAACTAAAATTATGCTACAAGCGTCCTTATGTACAAAACTTTGACCCCTGCTGGCCGTTGGATAGAATGCAGGTTTAACTCACTTTCACATTAGTCTTTTATTGTTTCTTCTTTTTATGTTTATATGCACAAAAAAGAAAGTGTGACCACATTAGCTGTTTACCCATCTAAATGCAAATCTTTTAACTAACATAAAAGGATAATGGAAAGTGGGTTAGGCTGAGTTTTGCAAGCTTTGTAGCTCACTAAGCTGTACGTCACAAACATGTGGTCATACCCATTGAAAAGTCTTTTAATGTCTGCATCTTTTATGGCTTTAGTCTATTTAAGTGCCATGAAAATGTCCTGAATGGATGCACATAAACTTCAATACATTGTCTTTGAAACCACAATAGGATATCAGCTTTCTGCTTCAAAATGTATTTAAATTTCTGATATTTGAAGCAGCTGATCTTCTCATGACACATGAAGCAGCTTACAGCAAATCTAGTCAGCGAGTTCAATGAGCGATACTATCAATTAACCTGTCAGAAAGTTGTTTTAGCTCGATGGGCTGTGTTCAGGGACATCTGGACATCAGTGCTGCCTTACAGCAAGTCTCTGAAATGTCAGATCTCAACTTACAAATGCAAGTTTAAAGGAGCAACATATTGTTGAGCAGATTCGACATTGTTTAAGGGGGAAAAGAAAAATCCTTGTAAGGTTTTTGTTGCTAATACCTTCCTGTCAGACGTGTTGATTTCAGATTCAGTCTGGAGAGTAAACGTTTGACGGGCAAAGACTCGAGCAAGTTTGTGAAATTGACAGCTATTTAATCTCTCTTCTGTTCAGTCAGACAGCGTGCCTTTGTGTCTGGCAGCAATAATAATGACAGGTCAAAGAGGTTAGATCCCACACGGAGACACTCACAGCTACAGCATGTATTTTTGATAATAGCTAAAAGCGGAACTCTGCGACAAGTGGCAATTTCTTTTTTCCCACTTTGATGTTTCTTAAAAATTACTGATTTGCTTTATCCACCAATTCACAAAGGATGCGTCATTTAACCTTTAACACTCTTTAAAGTTTACTTCAGAATATACATGTTTACGTAAGCATACCCTCATAACGCAGTTTATTTTTTAAGTCCTACAACAGAACCACTCCTTTTATAGGTTACAATGAAGATATTTGATAAATTGAGGGATTTTTGAGCGCTTTACTTTTTCCCTAAAAAGATGCGATTAAATGCTGCCACTAACCAAGAACAATAAATTTTTAAAAAATAAAAAATGAATTTTTTTTTGAAAAGCACCACGCAGCCATGGCCAGGATTGATGGTGTGTCATAAAAGGAGCTTTCGCTTTTCTACTTCCTTCCTCAGATGTTGACATCAAATACACTGTAATGGAAGTTGTGCCTCATTGCTCTGACAGAACGGCAGCGACACAGACAATAAACATCCTGCTCAGCATGTCACCTCCTGACGGGGAAAAACTTTCATGGGGACAAGCCTGACACATTCAACTGGAGGTCAACAACTTTGCACATTTTCACCAGACACAGTGTTGAGATGACTGACCCAGTTGGTAAAAGGGAAATATTAAAATTTTGTTTAAAATTAAAAGCTTTATACAGTTTTATAGTGCATTAACTTTACAGGTGTGTAACAAAAGCGTTGCCACTCACTTGCGTCCTATTCTGCTCCCATTCCTGTGAATGCAGGTCACCTCTCGGGTCTGGTAGCCCACCTGGATGTCCCAGAAGGGACTTTCTTGCCGGTTGAGCCGGTTCCTGGTCCGTTTCTTCTGGATAAGCTCCCTGGTCTCTGGATCTTTGACTCCTCGCTCCCTTATCCCTTGGCCTTTACCTTTCCTGCGTTTGGCCTGCCTTGTTGTCCGAGTCTGTGGCAGAGCGCAGGGACTCCAGGGTCCTACCCTGAGACTGTACATGCCCTCGGGACCTGTGCAAGGCCCCGGTTTACAAGACTGAAATTCAGTGAGATTGGGACAGACGCCACCTCCAAAAAGTGGAGGGACCAGGACGCTACGGACTCTGTTCCTGAGGCCTGTTCCGCACGTTTTGGAGCAGGATGTCCATGGCGAATACTCAGAAACCACACAATCCTGAGGGCAGGGGATCAAACATGCCTGCTCCAGCCGAGGCTTGGGCTCAAAGTACTCACAGATGGCATCCTCTGCAGGAGACCCGTCAGACTTGAGTATACATCCCACTTCCCGGGTCTGAATGCCCTCTTCACCTCCACTGCATGGGAATTGCCTTGGAGCCCCAAAGGTCCTTGCAGATACTGGCACACACTCATTCCAGGCACCCAGTTTCCAGTCGTAAAGGTCCTTGTGCCAATCACACACACGGAAACAGTTTCTCTGGTTGGAGGGACGCTGACCCTGGTCACAGTTGGTGTGAAGTGTCGTCCAGCCGTCCACGTGGGC
Organism: Zenarchopterus dispar; assembly: GCA_028564865.1. Taxonomy (NCBI): domain Eukaryota; kingdom Metazoa; phylum Chordata; class Actinopteri; order Beloniformes; family Zenarchopteridae; genus Zenarchopterus; species Zenarchopterus dispar. Next base: position 18,797,685 of record JAOWBL010000008.1, read on the forward strand.
ACACCAAACTGCCCGGCTTTGGCTTCCACCCGGGCCGCAGTCGCTGCCCATGCATCTCCCCCACGGACCTGGGAAAAATATGAACAGGCTCAAGTTACAATGAGAATGGAGGAGCAAATCTTCCAGATGGGATTCAGAAAAAGATGGTATTGTGTCAGAGGAAATTAATTTCCAAGCAAGCTGCTGCTTCAATTAAAAAAAAAAAAAAATTTTTATCTTGGAGCTACTTTACTGGTGTGATAATGATGCTCCTAAGATAGGAGGAAGTTAGGAAATTGCATCGAGTTGTATTGTTAGCTGAGATGCAAATATACAAAAGAGATATTCACTGCAAGATTACAGCTAATTTAGAAGTCATTAATGGAGATCAATATTGAGTTTTGCCTTAAAGAAATCTTATGCGAGTATAACTTTTATCTTTAGTTGAAAGGCAGTCTTTAAAGGATGGCACAGTAAATAAACACTTTCCTATATTATGATTCTTAGCAACACTCAGCAGACGAAAAATATCAATTTAAAAAAGTAGTAATAAGAAGAATGCCACTTGGTGTTGGCACTAAATCTGGCCAGACCAAATGATTTTTTTTTCTTTTTTAATGTATTTCTTTATTTTATGGATGGGAAAGGCTGTGAGTGCTGCTGCATTTGGGAGGGATGATTGGGTAATTAAGAAATCCAAATGTAAAGAGGAGATTATAGGTGATCAAAGCCAAGTGTCTGAAAGCCACTATAAAAGTTAAGTAATCTGTTGTATTTATCAACACCTATTGGCAACCAGCAGAGACTTCTGCAAACATCAATATAAATTATTTTTCTGCACAAAAGTCTGGCGCAGACTTCCTTTATTCACACTTTCAAAACTGTGGTAGGGATTCAACAAACAGTACAAAAACAAATTAGATTTTTATGCTTTTTCAAGCATCTTTCAATACAAGTGACCTGCACAACAACATATGGGTCAAAAACGGCAAAAAGTATCTTTAATGGTAAGTTAGAGGAGGTCAGTTCCTGGAAAATAGAAATGTTGATGACCCATCTTGAACTCACGAAGCTGATATTATGTCCAATGAAATGCTTTATGGGATGAATATTCCCCTTTCTATGACATTGAAATAAAATCCAAAAAGGGTTTCTTCCAACTAGATACAGAGATGCATGATGGTCTTATTTGATTTTTGCTTGTTCATCAGCTGGAAATGTGAATCCTATCTGAACTGTCTGAATCCTTCAATGAGATGCTTCATGTGAATTTCTGAAAATAATTTAAAAACATTATCTTCTATTATTTCTGCTGGATAGTTACTCCACTTTCAATATGAAAAACAGGTCCTTTGATAGTTACATATTTTAATTCTTTGGATTGAAATTCTCTTTCCAGGAGATGTGAGTTTGTATCATAAAAAAAAATAGTTTAAAAAAAAAAAACTGCCAAAATGCCCAATGTTCCTCATTCCCCCGTAACTAAATTTAACATTCTTCAACAACTGATTTGTATGCCAATAGTGATCCTCCTCAGACTGTGTATGACTTAAATGAGCAACAACCTCATAAACCTTCATGTACATAAATATTTACCATCTATTTATGCCATCAAACAACAGCTGGAGTAGTTTCACCACAAGAGGCCCAGACTGATCTGATTGATCAGCTGTATTTGCTCGTGCAGACACCATTTCCCCAATCTCCACCCATTCTGCTGAAATTTAATGGCATGCAAATTTATATATGCCAGGGATAGGAAATTTATGGGCCAGATTACTACAATAATTATTTGGAGCTTCCAAATAAAATAAATAAATTTAAAATCTCTCCATCCCAATACTAAAACTGAAGCTCTCATGTTCAGCTGTAGTACATTCCCCAGAATGCAGAAAGAGACACCAATTATTAATGTCTGTGTGTGTGTGTGTGTGTGTGTGTGTGTGTGTGTGTGTGTGTGTGTGTGTGTGTGTGTGTGTGTGTTTTCTTCTTTTTTTTTTCTGGTCATAAGTGTGTGACAGAAAAAGTCTTGAAAAATCATTGGATGTAAATTAGTATCCACACCCAGGAGCACAATGACTCATGTTTTAATTGTTTTCTAGTACCAACAAAATTGACTCTTTTCTCAATGGTGTGCCAAATATTGATGTATAGGTGCTGTTTTCAAGAGATTAAGTAGTAGACAAGTAAATACTACATTTTGTATCAAAAACCTGGAGGGAGAGAGGAAAAATATGCATGGCTTGTTTTTGCACTTGACTGCTTTCAATATGAATAGTCTAAAAAGACCTCCAAACATTATTTATTACATACAAAAAAAATAAAAAAATAAAAAAATTCAACAGGCCCTGCACAGGAGTTTTAAATTAATGTAGTAGATGCTTTTATCCAAAGAGGCTTTCAAGTGAGGAACACATTGTAGGGGTTATTTTGAATTCATTAATTTGCCCAAGGACACTTTGAAATGTGCAGTGAAGAAGTTTGAGATCAAACTAGCAACCTTTCAATTGAAGGGTAACTGGTCCACCGTCTGAGCAATAGGCCGGTTTGTTAGTCAATGATCCTGACTCTGTCAGATAAAATAAAGATTAAAGGGTCTTTTGTCTCTCTCCATACAGGAAACTTTGCTGATGCCATGAAAATAGTCTGAACCCAGTCAGCTTAACTCAGCTAGTGCTACAAGCATGCTGAAAAAACACTAATTAACACAGTGCAGCCGCGCTCCGACTGTGTTATCCGGAGGCTGTTGATACTAGAAGGGGGAAGGAATCAAATTAATTGGGAAGCTGCACATTTCAACTAACTTTAACCTCTTGGATAACTGATTATGCTTGCATGCAGCCTACGTTTGACTGCAGTTTGTGTTGAGCCCACGTCCATGCCGAGGTTAAGATCCTGCCCGATGCCATCACCTTTTCATCTCAAGACAAAGCCTGGAGTTGGTTCATTTTACATCCAGATCAGCTTGGAAGTCAAAATGCTTCTGTAACTGAATAGCTAGTAAGAGCTACCAAAGTCCTGAGCGACATGTCTCAGAGCCATGTTACAGTTTTATTTTGTATCCAATCAGCCCCATATGTTACAAACAGCTGCAGAAGACTCATCAAGGCAAATCAGGGTGGAAATCTGAACTAACGGAAGACCAGATACACTAACCAGACTAGCTCTGATGAGGCTGCTTCTGGCAGCATCTCTGATTGCAGTTGCTGATACATCAAACCGGATCTCCCTTCAGCCAGCATGATTCAGCATTCGTTCTCGGCATAATCAGCATATTTCAAATCTGTGTCTGATTTATCAGGTGATCTAAATCCGACGCTGTGGACAGAAACTGTGATAGGAAGGAGACTCACTCAGTATATTTACGTTTAGTATTGCTCCCGTGAATATGCTCCAGTGTTTAAGTCCATAAAACATGATTCTTCAATTATTTTCAACCAGAAAAACAAAACTTTAAAAAATGTTTTACAAAAGAAAATAAGATTCCTCTTGTTACCCAATAGTGAGTTTTTACAAGTAAAGAAGTTTAAAAAATAATTACCAAACTTAGAAAGCAGCTGAAAGCAAAAGGCTTTAATAAAACATACATTAGTCAGTTGTCATATTTTCAGGAAAATTCTCTGGTAAGTTCAACACTCCACCAGCTCAAGAACTTTATCAGGATGTCAGTAAATTAAGTCAAAATGCAAGAGGTGAGAGTCTTAATCTGATCTTCGTCCTGTTTTCACTCATTTTGATTCTCTCAGAGTTAAATGTCACGACTTGAACCAGAGACATCTCATATATTTGACTTTTTATTTATGCATTTATTTTTTTCATGCCCGCAAATCAGCACAAAGCTCTGGAAGCCTTAAGCTAAAACTTTTCAATATTGCAAAGGCTCTGACAGGATAATTTGATATTCTGAATGCAAACTCTGTTTCACACTCATGTCTCACTTGATCAACAAAAAGCATTACAGAATTATCACTAATCTTAGAAACTATAAGTTTAATAAAGTAAATAGTTTAAAATTATTAATCAAGGCATTAGTTTATTTTGATACTGATCAAATCCCTTGATTTATGGAACTTAAGTTTATTATAATTTAATTAAAAAAAAGAACTGTAGAGTTGAATGAAGCAAAGAGAACAAATATAACAGTTTCTACATTTGCATCTTGGGGAATCTGAGGGTAAACACCAAATACATGTACTTGGAGGAGCATAAAGCGGTTACAAAAAGCTCAAACCTATCTGATACAAAAAAATAATTTCTTTTTTTTTATAATGATCTTCATTCTTGCCTATTAAAGCTGATAGCAAATTTACTGATAACCTCTATAGACCTCAGCTTCAAGATTGGATGTACAAATGTGCAGGACTAAAAATGAGCAACACGGAAAAATTAAATACTAGAGAAAAAAGAGCCATAAGAACTCGTGTGATACAGTTCAATAACTCACTCCAATAGGAAGCATTGAAAACTACACTTAAATAAATGGCAACCTCAAACCAACCCCAAAAGTGAGTTAAATGTGCATTAAAAGTCGTAAGTGACTCCAGAAATGTCACAAGTTCAGCACACAAAATGCAGCTTGAAATTTAAGGCATCTAAAGTCTGTATCAACTTACCAAAAGAGAAGTTCATCCAATGATGAAATAGGATAGAAATTGAGGAAAAATAAAAATATGGTGTGAAAAGGGAAATGAGTAGGATATTAAAAATAAGCACAAACAAAAAATGAAAACAGATGAACTGGCAAAGGTAAAAGAGAGAAGACAGGAATATTAACACAAGAGCTGAAAGAATAACGAGCCACAGGTGGGAGCAATCAAAACCACCACACAGAATGAAGACAAAGTTAAAGATTTTAAATGTGTGTTTTAAATTGATTTTTTGGATTTTACACAAAGTAAAATGGGAGAAGAAGAAAAGCAACCGTCTTAAATAAGGCAGGAAGGGACACCAACAAAAGCTTTGAACCACAGGAAAACCCCTCTCCTTTCCTGAAAGAAGAAACCAGTACAGGAAGCACACAGCAGATAATGGCTCGCACTTATAGTGTGAAAAAGAAAATAGATTACTGAAATGTATTTATGAAATCAACCGAGATGGGAAATGGTAGCAGTGAATTCAATAGTTATCCGTTTTACGCTAGTAACTGTTAGTTTAAAAAAAAAAAAAGCCAGGAATTTTAAGAGTCGATGATTCTATAAAACTGCATGAACTTCAACTTTATACATACAAGGGAAAACCAGTTTGATGGCCCATTTCTCAAACTTTTGTGACAACCAGAGGACGTTGTTAGGCTTTGCACACGTACAACGAATATTTAGCATGAAAAAGAGGGATCATTTGCACATGAACAATTACTATGTGTTGTGGAGGATCCACTAGCTTCTAAAGAAGATTTAAGCTCATCTGGGCAAAGGTAACTGTGAATCATATTTTTACTTTTTTTCAAGTGTGTTTAACATCATTAACCCCTTCCTGCTGAGAGACAGGCTGATAGAAATGAAACTGGATCCACGGCTGGGTGACCTCATGAAAAGACCTCAGAATGTCAAAATCCACACCAGACATACCTGTTAGTAGCACTGGAGCACTGCAGGGGACAGTACTTTCCCCACTTCTGTTCACACCACACCTATCTGACTTCCAGCACATCTGAATTCTGTCATTATAAGGAACACTAGATGGCACTACACTTTATACAAGACAAGGCATCGCCATCTGTATTTCTTGAGGAAGACTGAGGGCCTTTATTGTTTTCACACAAAAAAAAAAAACTGTTGCTGATCTTGTACCAGACTGCGATGGCGTGCCGGGGAAGAAACAGGAAGAAGAAAGACACAGCATGTCTAGCGGTGGACACAGAGCTGGATTTACTGGTGACGGTGGCGGAGAGGAGGACTCTGTATGAGCTGCTTTCCATCCTGGATAAAGCCCATCCTCCTCTGAACAGCACGTTCACCATGCAGGGTAGTGTGTTCAGCACTAGACTTGTATCTTAGATCTTCTCCGCTGACACATTCAGGAACTCTTTTGTCCCTCAGGCCATAAGACTGTAAAATAACTCTCGGCTACGGCAGAGAGATCTGAAACAGAAATACATACAAAACTGACAACTTCCATTTTGGCTTGTGTGGGTTCATGAGGAAATATTTGAAAGAAAACAGAAAATGTGTGTCTTTTTCTCATGTCGATTTAAATTTGTGTAGTAATTGATAAAAATAGATAACTAAACAAAAAAAGTCCGAAAAGTGAAATGAACTCTAAGTATTTTTGTCTCTGTTTTGTCATTCATGATATTTTCTCTTCCTAGTTTTACTCAAGAGTCCCATGGAGCCCTCAATAGGTCACATGGGAGTCCCCACACCTCCTCCTGGGGATGTTTGTTGTAACACTCAGCTGTACGTGGAGTCAAATATCCACACTATCAGGGTGAGAGTCTGATCTCTGGCTGGGCCTCAAGGGTCTATTTAATTAACAACATGTTTGTCCCTGCAGGGTCAGCCTCTCACTAATGAATGGGTCACTGTGTTTTTCTCCCTCTCTCTGCTCATGTTTGTTTATCATTTCTCAAAAGCACAGCATCTCCCTCTGCCACTCAAAGACAGACCCACTCCCTCGACTGGGTCAGAGCTCGTCAGGAGTTTGCGTCTCCTGTCCGGATGAGAATTTTCCTGCAGTGTTATACTCTGGAAAGATTTTTTTTAAAATTTCAGATCACTTGATCTTGGTGAAAATTAAACAAAAATGAAAAGACAAAAAGGCTGGAAATCACTTTTTTTTTTTAAAGAAATGCAGCAGGGTCAATGGTCAGAACTTTCACAACCGCAGCTGAAACTCCTACACAGTGTGGTCAGAGCCTGTCAATATATACTGGACAGTGAAGAAAGTGAAGCGGTGCAAAGGTTATAAGTGAATTAATGCATATACTATATAAACCTCAGGTCTCTACAGATTTGAATCTCCCTCACAGTCTCAGGATAGCTCAAAGCCACTTGTCAGGTTAAAACAGTTCATAAAGATAATTTTACATTCATTTGATTTTTATGGTCTATCATGTTAAATTTATGAAAATAGCCACTCACAATTTTAGTTTTGTGCATATATAATGGTTTGTAAACTGAAGCTCCACATATTTCACATTTGTGAGAGCTGTAAAAGACGACCCATCAGCTCCGCGATTCGGTTGTGTAGCTCTTCTTGGATTAAAGCTAGCCCACAGTGCTTCAAAAGCAAAACCGTCAAGTTCATCTGTAGCTTCACAGTTTTAGACAGAATTAACCCTGAAATACAATAATCCCTTGTTTGGACAGCCATCAGCAGAAGTTAAGTATTACCTCATTCAACCTGCAAAGTTAAGTCTCACTAAGCTCAGCAAATCTGGTGTGCATGAGGTGACTGTGTGTGTTGTTGATGTGTTTAAAGCGCCAGCTTTAAATAGAAAAATGTCACCATTCATATCATCCAACTCCACGAGGACCACGGCCCAGCGGTCACTTATTTTCGCTCTTAATGGCCGACATCAGTGCACATCAGTGGTTTTTGTGAATAGAGCTAAATTTAAAGGAGAATGGAGGACGACCAGAGCCGACACCTAATGTCTGAAGGAATACTTTGAGCAGCTTAACATTCATGAATCCTGTGTTCAGCGTGATAGGTGCCCTGGGCAGCACTGTGATAAACCACAGTGACTGCAGCCCTCTGCTCACACTGGATCTAAATTTCATTAAGTGTAATACCATGATTATGCCCGCCTGGCTTGAAGGAGCTCCTTTGATGATTTCTTATTCATCATGTCCATGTTGTTACTGCAAAGCAGGCATCTCAACTACTCACACGATGTCAAATAGTCTGCTCCCTTTTTGTCTGTGCTCCTCCTTGCATACACAAGCTTTGTTACAGCTCAATAATCGAAGGTGGCTGCTACTGTGGTGTCATTTAATGTGCTCACTGACTGAAACAAACCTTTTGAGTTAACAGTAGAATATGAAAAATGAAGATTGGTTATGCTGAATGTCACTTTGCATTCACATCACTCAATCATCATGTATGCATTGACAGTGTATTGATACTCAGTGACACGGCTTAACAGCAACATCCTAATTCAGCCTCAGCTCAAAAGATGTCAGTCTAGAAAACTAATGACGAGTATCTTCTGAAGACGTGTTCTCCTCCATCTTAACAACTGCTACATGTTTGGTAACAGTGTCATTAGTTGTGATAATTAAATATGAACTGATTGTAATTTCCTATGCTAGTTGGGTTTTTATTTATAATAACTATAACCAGCTACATACAGTAACACAATTAAACAGTGAAAGATAGCAGAGGCTGCAGGCTGAGAGATCCACTAGCTTTATTTTTAGCCTCATGACATTTATTAGCTTCATAATATGGGGCATTCTCAGCAGAGTGATAATACCCTTTCCTCAGAAGCTGACAAAATTTTCTGAGGTCTTGTTTTGGCTGGAAAGCCATAAGGATGTAACCCTAAAGGTGCCTGTTCAACCATATCTTTACAGCCTTGTTTATAGCAAGGGGTGAAGTGGGCCTCTTAATTTCACTCCACATCCTCTTTTCTGCAGGACATGACTTTTTTAAAATCTGGCATTACAGCTTTGCACTACCCACTTCAGAAGTACAGCAAGCACAAAAAGATTTAAATTTGGGTGGTGACAAACATGCAGAAACTGGATAATTCCACTTTCATCTTCTTGGCCTGTGATGGAAATCTGAATCACTCACTGGATGATGTATTATCCGACTTAGGTGGCTTCAAACAAAATGACGAGGTTATGTCAAAGTCTCCGAAATGGTAGTTACCTTTTGTCCCCTTGAGAGGTGAATTACTATACGTTTTTTTATCCCAAACCTTTTTCTTGTTCATTTCACTTATATATGATGCACAAATTGCTATTTTGTAGTATTTAGTGAAAAACTTCCACATGGAATCATGCTCTCACAATGCTGTTTTTACTGATGTTTGCACTGCTGTGTCCCCTTTGAACGCAATTTCTCAGTTCTCTGCATCAACTCACCACGTTTGAAAGAAAAGATCAGGTCAAAAGAACTGATTGCCTGAAAATTTAACCTGATCACCAGGCAGTCAGCCAGAACTAGCTCATTCCTTTTGTTCACACTGATTGTAAAGACATAGTCTTTCTTGTTAATATTCAGTTCGCTGCAAGAAACCAAGGATGAGGTCTGCAGTTCTGGAAATCTATTTGCAGCTTTAACCAATCACGGCATAATATAAGACTTCAGAAGTCAAAACCAAGTGGGTATCGTGGACATTTCTAATCTTTTTTTTTTTAAGTGTAAAATTCACCTTTATGTTAGGTTAAGCAGCAATTTCAAAGCATTTGTAACTTAAGTGAGAAAAAACAACCAGCTGACCAAAGTGAGAAGCAGAACTGAAGACAAGACGGTTGTGCCGTTGTTTGTTTGTTAGCCCTAAAGGACAGATGAGTCCCAAGATAAAAAAGATGAAAACGTCCACATTCTCTTTACTAACAATAACATCTCTTGCCAAGATCATAAACATTCTTTAAATTCTTTGAGTCCAAATGTCAGGATGAGCAAAAGTAAAAGACCTCAACCTTGTAACGTTGCCGTGGATACAAATGGAGCTACAATGATGATCAGAAAGTGTCTGACTTCAAATTATCCTGGAGAACTTCAAATTTTTAACTGCAAGTAACACAAACAGATTCCAACAGCAATAACCTTTCAGGAAAAAATAATAAGACTGTCAGCAAACTAAACATCTTGGTTACTTATCAACCCGTAATTGCTCATAAGACATTATAAAAGACAAGCTCATGATTGATAAACCTATACACTACACAAACAAACAAAAGCACAAAACTGGTCACACTGGAAACAGTCATCTAATGTGAAACACTTGTCTTCTACTCAAATTCAGACTCTATGGTTACCGTATGACAGAATTATTGACTTGAATAGCCTCCATTCAGGCTGTAGGGAGTACTTTTTTAAGGTGAATTTTTCTGGTTTTTTGTCTAACACATCTTGTGTAGTGCACTAGCATTAAAAGAAAAACTGAGCACTGTGATACTTCGCCCGCAGACTGAGAAAGGGTCTGGGACAGTCTGTGTAGTAAAATCAATGATCCATCTTTGACTTGTCTGAATAAAGCGGTGCTGGATCTGCTGCAGCCACTTTGCCATGATTTGACCCGAACTGCTACCCGACCTCCTCTCTGCAGACTCTTCCTCATAAACCTCCGTCTCACTGCGGCCGGTGTCATGCGCCAGCCTCGATTTCTGCCCTTCCTGTTGTGCTTGATAGAGAGCTGAGAAGTTTAGTTTTACTAACTTGAAGCAAGGAGATTATGATGTATTTCATTTTTTATTCTGCAGCAGCTAAATGACAGCATGAATGACCTTCATAGTGTGTAAAAATATTTTATCTACAAAAGCAGAGTATTGCATGAAAGCCAGCAATGACTGCAGTGCAGTTCACTCAACATAGGTCAATAATGTAGGCCTATTAGGCATATTTTATTTAACCAAAGCCTTCTTTGTTACTTTCACCACATGAGCTATCAAATGGCATGTATGAAAAAATAATGCACTCAAGAAAAATAATGCTGATGATGCTGCAGGTATTTAACTATTAATATCAGTGCAGTTGCATTCAAGCAGATTCAGTCTGTAGCAATCACAATATATTCATACACGGTTTCAGGTAGTCAGCAGTGACATTTTCCAGTTTTCCTTATTTCAGATGGTTAAAACTTATTTTAGGTGGTTTTGGACTATAAGTGAAACAAAGCATGGCATTTAACGTTAACATTTCCTGCAGACACTACAGTGCCATCCATTTTTATAGGGCTGATGCAAGCATGTACAGACTAATGGTGCCTGACAGTCCTGTAAGCTTTGGCTCGTTAAAACAGTGTTTAACAGAAATGAAAATCTGAAGTCTCATTACTGGGGCTGAGGTCACCAGGGTTGTTAAAAGGCTCCACCGTGACTGGGTTCCAGGAGTGGATGAGGTTCAGACTCTAGACTGGTCTGTTGTGGTGAAGAGAGACCTTCTCCAAAGACAAGTCTCTCTCTGTTTAGCAGCTGATCTACGTTCTTATCATCACTTATGAAACTGTGAGCAGTGACTGAAAGAAAAGAGAATGTGGATTCAAGTGAGCTTCCCCCACTGGACTCTTCCCTAGTGATAACATGTGGTAAGAAGATCAGCTATGCGGGAAGGACTCAAAGTAGAACCAGTTCACATCAAACAATAAAATGCAGCACAAAAATCTTAACAGTAAAAACAAAGTTGATCCCACCCCATTCCCCACTAACCCTAATTCCCATCAATAATAAGACATGATCGAAGACAAAATGAAATAATAACATGGAAAACATTGTTGGGCACAGAAGAACCAGTGAAGGAGCAATATCACACTATCACAGGGAACCGTCTGCATTGGGAGGTGACTTCTACACCTGGAGGTCAGTCTGCATGGTAGGGACCCAAAGCCCACCCCCAGGTGGGCAGAGTTCCAAACACCACAGCTATAGGGTGGATGCATGGACCCCACCACAACCCAGGGAAGAGTGGACTTCAGGCCATTGCTTTAGCAACTGGAGTCAACAGCCCTCCCACCACCAGGACTCCCACTGAGAAAACACTGGAGTTACACAATACATACAATATACATACATAATTATAATAGTTTCTCCACATCGAGTCGTGCCTTGGGCATCTGGTTTGGACACCCACTGAACACTTCCCTGGGTGGAGGTGCTGGAGCAGACCCAGGACATGCGCTCAACTGACTTGGGAAAGCCTTCCAGATAAGGGGAAATAAATATAATGAAGATAGATGCATAGGTAGATGAAGTAAAGGACATATGAATGTGTTAATGGATTAAAATTTAAATATGTGCATTATTTCCAAATAAACTTTAACAAAACACAAGATGTTATGAGTAAAAACTTTCTTTATCCTTGACTTCAGTCTCTTAGCCTTTTGCGCAGCTTTATTAAAGCTCTCTTATGTTCCACTACCCCTTCAAATCCATATATGCAAGGTCATTCAGTCGTGCCTCTGTCTCCTTCAGAAATCTATTTGTACTATACATCTTTCATTTCCTTCAGGCTGAACTGCTGAATTTCACCTTGCATGAATCATAAATCGATTCATACACTTCAAATGGTACAAAATGCAGCAGAAAGACTCGTAATACAGACTCATAGAAAGAGATCAGTTTATACATTCTTCCTCTGTCTTCCTTTAACTGGCTGTCAATTGGTTTTAGAGTCGATGTCCTGATTGTTCTAATCACATTTAGAGCTTTTATGGCTTTGGTCATGATTGCATTTCAAACTTTCTCGCCTCTTATTAGATTTCCAACAATATGAGAGCCTCAGCATCACAGCAGTACTTAATCAGATATTCTGTGTTAAAATGATATCAGGTGCTTGATAATATTTTACAGACAAGGTTTTTTTTTTTTAAAATAAATCAAGAGATGCAAGGCGGCATCTCCAAGATGCCTGCGGTTTAGTTCTTTCTCGTAAACTTGTAATATGTTAATCAGGAAAAGTATGAAATGACACTTATCTTTAATCGGTCGCTGTGTAGTTACATCATGGCCAAAACATGTTAAAACAGATCCTGGATCTGCATCTGCATCGACATCATGACTTTATCACTGGGTTGTCTCCAACCTCTGATAAACTTTAAATGCAAACCCATTCATAACCTTTTCAGTAATCCTGGAGAACCTGCAGAGATTTCATCCTCCACTGAAATTAATCTCTGCTTTAAAAATGTTGCGTAATCCTGCAAAGAAACACACAAACCCTCGGAAACCACATAACCTCCTCAGCAGAGATAATAACCAATCCACCCCCTCCTCCTGCACTCATTTATTTTCTACCTTGCCGTATAAAGGGCACACTACAGACATTAAGGGATATTTAGTATCATCCAGTGAGGAGATGAGGATAACCAGCTGCATGACACATCTGAACCCCTTAATCGTCAGTGCATCCCTGTCCAGTCCTGGGAACATGCATCACTCAATTTATTCGGTATTTAAGAATTTGTGTTTTTCACTATTTAATTCCATTTTACAGTTCTACAAGCTAATGGTTAGTCAGCACTGTGTGGATGACAGCAACATTAACAACTAATAGTGTGGGCGCCAAAGGAGATGCAGATAAAGAAAACACAGGTCTTCAGCATTTCACACTGTGTCTTTGTGCTCAGTATGCAATGTTTGTTTAAAGAAAATGAGGCCTAAGCAGCCTCAACAGCTTCAGCTCCACTGTTTATTACAGAGTACACACGGTCAGTCTCACTAATGAGGAAGTAGTTTTACTTTTAAAATGTTACACAATGAATTACTGATGATGTCTTTAGGAGTTGTCATGTTATTTTTGTTATGTTTTTATGGATGCTGGATGAAGAAAAAGCCTCATAGTTAACAGTTTTGATGTTAACAAACGTAAGGGACTAGATGTGTTTTTTCATTTTTTTCCATCTTGTTTTTTAGATGTCATTTTCCATAAGGGATGGGATTTTTAGTATTTGTCTTCCACTGAAAGTACGGCAGAGAGTGACATAGTAAAAAATTCCAAAGACTGGAATTCGAATTTTGCATTTGCAGCCTGGTAACCACGAAAATGACGAACTGGTGTCATTACATGTCGGTAAACAACACTTGTAGAGGACAGGAATAGAAACTCAAGGTTAACAGTTCACTACCTGTGACATAGAGCGGCTCTGTTACAGCAACCATCTCTTGTTAAGCACTGCAATTCCTTCTGCTTTTCCTTTACTGCTCCGTCTCTCGTCTGTTTCGGACTGAATAGTCTGACAACTGGGTACAGACGCATTTGTGGCCACGTCTCAGTGAAACACAAAACTGAATTCTGGATAAGCCATCATTATGACTCCTAGTTGGTATTTGTCTTCCACTGATCTCATACTCCCCATGACAACCAAGAAAAGAATCGATTTTAACTTCCTTCTGCTTGCTCCTTCTTTTGCTCCTCATCTGCATCGATAATCTATGCTCTTTAGCCTGTCTGGATCTCAGGTCTGATTCAGGACGTTACTTGGGCTTTGGAAACCTCCATCGGTGGCTCCCACGCACAAACAACTTTCCTGTTGTTATGGCGACTCAACAAGAGATGTTGAAAGGTGCCAAAATTACTGGCAAAGATCCCTTATGGAAAATGACATCTAAACTGGTATAGAAAATAGAAAATTAAAAAAAAAAAATCACTTCTTCAACAGAAAGAAGAACTCAAGTTGAAAAAAGCAGGAAAGTAAAAAGAAAAAGGTAGCTTGAGATATGTATTTATGGTAAAGAAGAATGTATGTTACAGCAGGCTTGATGAAGGCCTGATGGCTGTTAAAACTGAACCTGACAGAGAAAAATCAAGGCACATGAGTACTAATAAATAATGAGGTTACCTAAACACTCTTAGAGTCAGAGGCAGACATAAAAAGAAAACCATGTTAAGATGAGGATAAGGAAATAATGTTCACACTGTGGCTCATCACTTTCAAGATAAAAATATGCATGTGGGTGTGCACCCCACTGTTTTCATATTTGTTTACCAAGATAGGAATGCTCTTTTTCAGCACTGAAGGATATAAAACAGAGATATTTACTCATGAGTCTTGATCAATACGACATGAGCACTCCCACCACTGGCCAAAGAGCAGCTTTGCATGTCTGGTTTTGTTTACTCCTTGACTCAAATACAAGCTGACAGATCCATGGATGTCTTCCCTAACGGGGTGTGAAGGTTTGGCGAAAGGGAAGGGGGTTGGGAGACGGGGGCGAGGGAAGTTTCAGTGTCACAGGCTCAGTGTGGCCCATGGATTAAAGCCTCGAGTCTGTGAGAAGCTGCACTGGCAGGTTTCACAAGAGCAGCAGTGACATAAACCGTTCATGGCATCTTACTGTGGGTGAGATCACCAGAGGAAGAATGAAAAGCACACACAAGATGCTGATAGTATTCATCTCATCGGGGCGTGGACTTTCATCCACCTCGACCTCAGAAATGCACATTTTGTATGTGGCTGGTTGCTGCTACTTCAGGGCAGACGGCAACAGAGGCATGATGACATGTTGCAGTAGTAAGGCCAAGGTAGATGTCAGCCTAATAGCCTCCACAAGCCAGACTTCCAATCTGACAAGTCCATTTATTTGTAGTTTATGTCATCTTGTCCACTTCTGGTGTGCAGGGGTTTGCATTACTGTAGCATGAACACCTGCGCCATGAAATAGAATCCAAAAAAAGCTCAAGAGTGGGGGAAAGAAAAAAAAAAATCACCTCTGTGATGTTGGTGATTCTTGCTTTTTTTTTTTGCTGAGAAGAGTGAAGAGGAAATTCTCTTTGCTTGGTTCTTCAAGAAGCCTTTCAGATGAGAGGATGAACTCTGACCTGAATGACTGAAAACTCAGTACAGAGGAAAAAAGAAGTGACCATCTTTGAAGCTACTGTTAGTGAAGGCAGACTAGACCCAAATACATCGTGAGAATTTTAGAAATCACTCTTAAATCCCGTCATGTGGATGGAAGTTGGGTCTCAAAGGCAGTTTTCTCTTAGACTAGCTTTAACCACGTCAAGCTGCATTACCCTATTAAGGCAGCATGTTGTGTTTGCTCATATATCCTGCTCTCAGACGTGAAATAATGCTCACAAACGTCCACCTTTCAAGCCTGATGCAATGTGTGTTTTTATACGTCATATTAAACATCTTAGCCCATTACCACATGCTCCGGTTGAAATCAGTTTCTGCTTTAAGCCAGTCTTTATTTTATGCTTCTACTGTCTTCAGAGGCTATAAAATAAAAAGGTTTTAGTGGGCAGTGACAATTCTGTCACGCTTTTCAGAAAAGCCTTGGGTTTTAAGAAGCTGTTTTGTAATTCATGCTTTTCTGAAGGGCGCCTTTAGTCTTATTGGGTTGAAAGCGTGAACGCTCGAGGTGCCTTTGTTTAGTTCCAGTGGGAACGTTGGTACCAACCCTCACTATAGAGATCCTGCAACCAACTGCCCAGAAACAGTCTCCTTAAATTCCAAGCTGAAATTCATGCCAACCTAATACCTCAGCTCGTGTGCTGTCAGCTTAACAAAAAAAAACACAAGCGCTTATATAGACTGTGAGCCAGATTTACCACAAGCACCGTGAAGAGGTGTGTTTAATTTATGAATTTCTTTTCTGCCATGTGCGCTCAGTATTACACAACGTGAGCCGCAGATATCCAAGAACAACTGCTGCAAGGACATTACTCACAACATCATAATCTTTGACATTTAGGTTAATCTGCAAGTGTGCGTGTGCATGGTTGTGGGTCTCTTGTGCGGGAGCCTTTTGATGGACAGGTGAGTGATCCAGTGTGTACCATGCATCTCACCTAATACCTGCAGAGAGAGGCTCCAGGCTCGTGTTGTATTATGCAGGAGAAACAACTCGTGTCATCATGGCAGATGATGTTATTTATCTGTCAGAGGAAAACCTGAGGAGACTTCATTATTTAATAAGGAAACGAAGTCAGCACCACCTTGAATTTAATTCCTTTCCGTGACGAAATTACATACCTGCAGAGATATTCAACCACACACATATGTTCAGAGCATTTCATTTCAGTCCAGTGGAAGATGATGACTTTCTACAGGGTTTAAAAAATAAAATTGTGTTAAAAATTCTGCCGAAATCTGTCATTCCAGATGCAATCCTTCTGCTCGCAGTCGACAGATTTCTACTTGAAACTACTTCGGAGTCCCTATTAAAATTGCTGACAGAGTGCCACAGCCACTCTCTCTGGAAAAAGAGACACATTGTGGGGTTTTTTTGTTTTTTTTTTTTACTTTAACTGTTTCACAATGTCATTCTACCTCAGTTGCACTGCTATTGAGGCAGACATATCAGTCAACTCCATTAAGGCTCTATTTATTAAGGATCTATTGAGCGCTGACTAAAGTAAAGTCAAAAAGCCTGCCTGTTCCTAAACTCTTTTGCTTGACCTTGATGAGGAAAAAAGATCAAGAAATCAATAAAAAATTGGAATGGGAATTTTTCACAGACTAAGCAAAAAGAGCTGCAGAGAGAATCTTATCATAGTGTGGCCAAAGCTACAATAAGATATGCAGCTAGTCTGCAATATTGAAACTACAGCTGCTCTGAGATGGAGCATCACTTAATCTTGGACAGATGTGCAAAAACACTTCTTTTAAAAATCAAGATGGTAATTCAAAGCAATTAAAAAGTGAGGAAACAGCCACAGGAGATATAATGTGACGTGTTTCTCAAACCCTTGTGAGAAACATGTTTTAATGCAGTTCGTATGACATCATGATCATAACCAGCTGTTGCTTTGACTGATGTGGTCAGAATGATGACACCTGCAAACTCAGACTTTTCACCTTCTGGGTTTTAACCGGAAAGACTTTAACACTGTATATTTAAGGTTTGTTTATATTTCACAAGTTATTGCTTATCACGTCTTCATTCAGACCACACAGAACTTGCAGATTTGTACAGAGGTGGCAAAAGTACTCAAAGTACTTAAAAGTACAAAAGTAGAAGTACAGACACTTATGTGATTAAAAAAGGACTAAAAACAGAAGTACCCATTCACCTTCTTTACTCAAGTAAAAGTAGGAAAGTACAGGCTCCGAAGTCACTAAAAAAGTAAAAAGTAAAATGACTTTTTGCTGTTGATAGCTCAGCAAAACTAAAAAAAAAAAAAAATCTGACAAAAAAATCATCCATGGAAGTTGAAAAATATAATAAGCATGTTTTGATAATGCAGAAGTAGAGATTTAAATGTAAGGACGAAAAATAAAAGTCTTCAGAAGAAGAAATGATCAAGTAAATTACAAATACCTGAAAGATCCACTTAAGTGGCATCACAAAGTATTTGTACTTGTTACTCCCATCTCTGGATTTGGAAGACATAAACAATGAAAACTGAGAAGGGAGGTCATTATTTCAATTGCTCTTAAGGTAGTACTAGAAAATGAGCCAGCTTTGGAACCGTAGAAGGCAATAGAGTCCTTTAATCAAGGAAATTGGACATATCCTAACCCGTGGCTTCATCGACTCTACTGATCACATCCATCATAGCTCTTCTGCGGAGTTAATTTCTGCAGAAATAAATGCAGGATGTGGAAGTCATCATCATCAGCATGCAAAAAAGGGTAATTAAAAGCAATTACATCTGCGATGTTCAGTCGGCCTGTTTATGTCCTTCAGTCTCCTCGCCATCTTGCTCGTCTATGTCAGCCTTTGCTCGTACCTGTTCTTTAGTTCACCAGCCTGTACCTCGGCATAGCAGCGAACTGCCATTTAGTTGATTAATATCTGCTTCCGCACCGTGTTATTTCCTTGACTTTTTGTGAATGTCACACTTCTTTGTCCTTTGCTTTGGCTCTCTTGAGAACTCACACACAACAAAGACAAAGTCAGGCCCGCTGAAGAACTTGAGTCTTTATTATGACACTTGCGAGTCCCGGTGTCACCAACGAGTGAGAACCAGACGAAAAACAAAAACAGACACATGCTGTGTCTCCTCTGGCGGCAGATGATTTTCAAAAGATACCCATGAAACCAGACACCACCCTTCAGAAATCTGGAGACCCAATCAAGATAATTCTTGGCAAGAAGATCCTGGCTTTTAAATGTCAGTAAAGATTTTCCTTTAGATGTCTCCAATCAAAGTCTGCTATCAGGTAGCAACAATGACGTGACACTGTCAAACAAGCTGATAAAGTCATGAAGTAATAAACTGACAGAATAGATGAATGCACAAAAAGTGCAACAAAAAAAAGGTGTGTTAAGGTTAGTGGAGGTTTGGTATTATTTTTTGCTTGGAAATATTTGTGTCAGCTTTCTTCCACTGCACAGTGCTGTTCACTCTGGAATATCGAGTTAATATAAATATTTATTTGTTCATGTTGTTTTATGTTAAACAGAGTTGAAATCAGTGAAAGAAAATCTCATGCTTTTGGTTTGTATTCATTCAATTTCTGCAGCAAGAATAAACAAAACAGCCATAAGTGGTTTAATGGCTTTCAGGCTTTTCTTCACATTTCTGCAGAGACTGGTTCAGAATAAAAACTGGAGACTGTTTAAATGACTCTTCTACTTTTTTCAACATATCCATTACATTATAATGGCACACAGTTATCAGAGCATGTGAAAGAGATCATGCTGGCTTCCATTTAGTTAAAAAGCTGGTAAAAATGGCCAAATCTGATGGCGTAGGGGAGAGGTGGAGACAGGAAATGTGAGAACTTCCAAGAAACAAAATAAACATACAGTTCATTCATATACTGCACTAAATGACTGACCTGGATAAACTTGCCCTGATTTCTGCAAACAGGAAACTAGATCGTTCCACTCAGAGGAAGTACTCGGTTTGCCTTCAAAATTACAAATCTGAGTCAAGCTCACAAACCGTTTTGCAGCAATTGTGTGCGAAATCAACAAGTGGAGTTGTGCTGAAATCTGGTTCGCTGCACAGTCTGGCACCTTTCTTGATCATTTTAGTAAAAATAAACTGCTTACAGCACTATATTCAAGCATGTGTTTATTTGTGGAGTCCTAGTCAATGGCTGTTATGAGATGGTCCAACTCTTGGAGTTTATTTGAAAAAGGTTTTTTTAACTTATAAAGGACAGACTTGTCTGCCATTTTTAAAGGTGAGTAAAACTCAACGCTTTTTCACCCCAAAAACGGCTGGACAGACTCCAGCACACACCTGTGAGCCTGAATAGGTAGGAAGAACTGGGTATAGATAAAGGATATCCTTGGACTGACACATTACTTTTAAATGTAGGTCTTATAGTAAGTGAGTAATTTTTGATTTATGTTTATAAACTAATGATGTATGTCAGCCACAAATGGGAAGCCTACATCTGACGTGCACATGGGCTGACTTGGACAACAACAGAACTAAATGCTCTGTTTGATATCCTCGTATTTCCTGATACTATTACCACCTCTCAGTAATTACTGTTCCTCAACATTTATCAACTAAGAGAGATTTTATTTGCTCTGTAGCTACTTCTGAGCTACATTGAGGAAGTTAACAATAAGAAGGCACAAAAGTAGCCACACTGCCACCTACCACTTGGTGGTGTAATTACAGTGCAAAACAAATACCTGAAAATGAAAAGTGAAAACTGCTACTACGACATAGGTCGTGTACGTAGGCGATATGTGGGGTTGTTATGTAGAAGCATAACTAATGCTTAAAATCATGAGGTTGTCAGATTCTCTGTTAGCAGGATTCTGACAATAAACGTAATTACAGAAAGTGTATTGTCCTTGTGCCAATTTCCTGTTCTCTATTAAAAATCTTTGTCATAAGCAGCTGTTTAATTTATGGTTGAACGACTCTATAAGAACCTTCTACATCATCATGAATGTAAAAACAATGCACACCTCAGTATGCAGCAGGATTACTGAATTACACGCCGCAGGTGCATAAGTCAGGTCAATCCTCTATACGTGAGACTTCTATGACACATATCTACATTTTCTGTTCTGCTACAGTAAATCCCCGGTAATATCTAGCAAAGAACACGTGGTAGTTGGATAATCTTTTGAAGTTTTGTGGATTAAACTCATGTTGAGTGGATTTCCTTAACGTGTAAGGCAAAAGCGGTAATCTGCAAATGACACAAAGGGACAGCACAAGCAGCATGAAACAAAGACGGGCTCGAGAGAGTTAACAGGGTGTGAAAACCCAAAAGGTTGCAGGTTTGTTTTTGTCTGCATGTATATCACGGTGTAAGTGCATGTCTTGTTCTGCACAGGTGCCATCGTTGCCTCATGATGTCAGTGTCAGGATATTAAGATGAATTGCCCAATCACACAGCGAGATCTCTCACCCTCAAGAGGGCCTGGAGCATGGATTAGATTACCAGCTCCCACAATGCATCACGTTTTACATCACAATCCAATAGAAAAAGCAGTGCTAGAATAGGGACACTCTGCAGCCCAGTCTCTCGAACCAAAAGGTTTAAAATTAGCTCTGGGGATGTGCACTAAATCACAACAATGAGAATCTTTGTTGTGAGAACACCATTAGAAATGGGCTAATTTAAAAACACTGAATGAAGGATCCTCTTTAACCATACATCACTGTGAAATTAGAGGTGTTCATGAATTTAAATGTTGTAAACAACTGTGCGTGTAAAAGGCAGTTGTTATATAAACGCTGTGCTTTGATTTGGGCTGATTTAGAAACAATCACTCTGACATTCTTGCTAATAGCAGATAAAAAATGGTCCAACTCCCTGATAAGGTATAGCGTTTGGAGTTCAAGATGGAAAAACGATGAAATATGGCAAAAAACATAAGCTCATGTGGGATATGCAGCAGCACAAAACACCAGTGGTAATTATTACTGTTCACTCAAGACTAATATTGTTAGTGAAACGCTTACAAAAGCTGCTTTTACGCTTGCAATTTCACCATTTCTGTGTTCCACTACAATCAAGCTCAAGTATTCCCAGGCAAATAGCTCATATCAAGATTTGCATTAGGACTGAAATGATTTGGTTTTTCTGTTTCAACAAACCTTGGAAAGAACACATTAACGGTCATCTCATAATCCTCCAGCAATCACCTAAATCAGTAAAATAGACGGTTCAATCAACTCATTAGTAACTCAGATTAAAAGCAATCATGCAACACTATAATGGAGTCATGTGACCGGTCCAAAGTTTGTTCTGCATACAGTGAGGTTGGTGATGAAGCTTACATTTCTGTTTTTTAAGTTCTTGTGTCAAGATTGGGACACAGTAAAGTGGTAAAAGGTTGAATTGCATGTGTTCTCCTAAAAACGTTACCTTGGCCATCAGACAAAAAGTCATGACAATAAAGAAATACAGTTTAATTCTTATGGACTTAAAAAACAAGCAAATTCTTAATGCGTTGTTTCATTCACACTTTAAAACCATGAAAATTATTAATATTACTTTTCATCAAGTTTCATAATTAAAAACATTCAGTTATCAGACTCCACTGTTGTGGAAGAAGCTCCCAGTTTGGGTTTAGGACACAGACACCCTCTCTCTGTTTCAGATCAGTCTTAAAGTTTTTATTTTTTTATAAAATTTACATTTAGGATCAACTCAGGTGACCATGTGTCATCTTTTTAGTTAAGACTGCTGGTGGGATCTTCCATCAAGCATTTGACACTTTTCTTACTCCACTCTTTATTCAACCTGATTGTATTTGCCATTATTACCATCAACTTTGCATCCCCCTCCCTCTCCCTCCCCCCTCCCCCCCGTGACCAAGAAATGAAAACCTCTAACACAGAGTGAAATCATCTTTCTCAGCTGCACTTTTCTTTTCTCTCCATAAACCATCTAAACCATCTAAAACCATCTCCGTTTTTGAACTGTCTTTCTTGTTTGCATTTTCTTTTTGTGGTTACATTTCTGAAATGTCAAATCAGCATCATGTCAATCATTAGTGGGGAGGTGGGACATAGCAGAGATCTAGTAGCTCACTGAATGACTCAGCGCCTTACATCGACGTCAGAGAACCAAAAACTACTCGTTCACTGAGGTCATGGGAAACCAAGTGGAGGTAAGATGTTAATGTCCATTCTTTACGTGAAAAAGTTGTTGATGTTTTCATTCAGTTGTTAATGTCATTAAGACATTACCTCCACAAACGTAAGGTGCTGTCATTCGGTAGCCAATGAGGTCCTAGACTCCTACGTCCAGCCTCCTCGCTGTCAATCAACTCGGCCCTGCCTTTAGTCTGAAGAGAAGTGGGACGAGCTTCAGCAGATCCATGCTGCACAGGAAGAAGTGAGCATCGATAAAGGATGGATGAATCCTAAACAGAATGATTTCATAAAAATAGCTGAATCTGTGTCAAGATGTCCTCTCTGTTTCTTTCATAAAAGATGTTACAGTTTTCTAAATGAGGTACAGCAATAAAGGCTCAATGAAGCATCTTCCCCCAGGACTTACAGAATTAAAACAGCTCTGCTCATAGCTGCCATTTAGGTACTTCCAGGTAATTTCATTTACTTAATTTGTAAACAAAATATAACTATCTGCCTGAACTCCAAAGCAAACACTCCTTTATTCAAGGACGATTTGTTCCTTTCATTGAAGAAAGGACTTAAAAGGGAACATCTCAGAGTCAAAACGACCCTGTGTCTATTATCAGATGGTATAGAAAGTAAACTTTCATTAGGGGGCAACATGACATGAATCAAAGCAGTTTTGGAGGTAGAGTGGAATATGTGTTTGTAGCAAAATAGCAATTATCGTTAGCAGGGGCAGCAACGCATCTATGAGAATAGAAATAGCCCTTTTTTGACTTTGACAAAAGATTACCATGGCTAACAGGGGAGGAACAATGACATACTGGAGCATGTGTAAATTGCCGTCATGAAAAAATAGGCAGCAGACCTGGTGAAAACTAATATATATGTCACTTTCAAACCTTTTGACCACTGCTATACTGTCAACAGATGCAAAAGGAGGAGACTTCATGGTCTCTGTGTACTTAGGCAGTATATTCAAGACAAATTAGGAAGGTGTTACAAGCAGAGGTGTGCTTCTGACACATCTCCATGGTCTGAAACTTTCTTCCTTTAAAGTGAGGGGTATAGCAGGAGAGGTTTGAGAACCACCGAGGGAGCCGTTTAGTTAATGTTGCTGCTTTGAGAGAAGCTGCATCAGTGAGCTTCAGGAGATTCAAGTTTAACTCCGTAAATGAACCAACAACCAGTTGTCTTGCTAACCAGTTGATCTCATTTGTATCCAATGTCAGTCTCAGAACTCATTTTATAAAAAACAATTCAACACTAGGTTTTTGGGGAATCTGGAGTATGTCAGAGAAGCTTCTTCTGTGAAAGAAAGTGCATTTTTACTAATAAAATGATGTCGATTCTCTTAAACTTGAATCAGCCTCCAGGCTGTAAGACTGACAGATGTCTTCATCCAGAAAAGCTGAATTTATGATTGTTTATTTTATCTGTACTTGGACAGAGTTAGCAGCATGCTGCATGGAAGGATGGTGCAGAAAAACTGGTATGTCCTCTGATGGTGGTTAGCATTTAAACCCACGTATAGTTGGACTAGAAGGCTGTGAATCCAGAACATCTGAATTAAACATTGAAGATTTTTCTTTCTCTTAGCTGGTGCAAGAACCCGATCACCTGCCTGATCCATCTCAAGAAGCTCATGAAACAGGAGAATAAGTATCAACTGAACTGAAATGACTTCTGGACAAACTAATACATGTGAAAACTATTTTGTATTGTGTGGACATCCCACACAAACCTTTATTTTTTTGCAGTCAAAGTCATGTGGGTGGATGAGTGGGAAGTTGGCAAAAGCAAAGAAAAAAAAAGAGAATCACAAAACATTATGGTAAAATTCACGACAGAAGCTTTGAATTTCAGCGTGAATTCACCTACATTCTTTTTTTTTTTCTTTTTTACTTCTTAACTTTAATTTCCACGATACAACACAGATGGGAAATTGCTACCTGTCAGGTTGCTGATTCAACCTGACAGGGGCCTTGAGCTTCACCAATCAGGTGCTGATTTCAGATGATCGCACTTCCAGGACAGTTACTGCAAAAACTCACTGAGGTGCAGGCCCACTTTCAAAGGCCTACGGGAGATCCTTCTTGGACTCGAATGCATCAGCAGTAGGGAGGTGGGAGGTGTTGGAAAGAGAACATAGATATTGCAGCCAGGCTCGATTCAAAACATGCACGTACATGCACACTCGTACAGTCAAAGCCATGCGCGGGCTCGCAGCAGGTCGAAAGTGGACAGACTGTGACTGTATGACCACGACGACGAACCACCTCCTGTTAACTCTTTCTGTGCTGGCTTTTATTTCCCGACGTGTACGACGAAAACAGAGAATGAGGACATGAAATCGCATGAAAACCTCAGAGTTGCACAATCACGCCTCCAGAAAGATTCTACTTTGTTTCATGCCGTTGTTTTTGTTCCGCTTGTCATCAACTTTGCAATAATCTTCTGTTCAAACAAAAAGTAACACTGCTGAGCTTGAACGCCTCAGACGAGTAAAATAGGTCAAACAGATGCAACATCTGAAATACTGCATATCTAGAGCTTTAAAGATACATCCATATCCTTGGAAGCTCTCGCATGTCTACATATTTAAAAAGTTCCAAACCAAAGCTGCAGACAGCTGCCTTTGCGTGCAAACGGGGATGCGACAGGACTGAACCTTTGACGACCCTCCTCACCTGAGTTGTCAGGAAAAAACACTCCGTATAACTTATTCATTCTGTAGGCTGAGGTCAGATGGAGGTAGCAGCAGATCCCGTGGGTACTTCCTGTATAATGACTTTGGGCGGGACTCTTCACGTGGAGTAACTCCACTTCGCCGGGTCTCTGCTGCTTTTACTCAGCAGAGTAATGAGACATTTCCAACATCTCAGAGACCAAATCGACAGCGTCACCAACTGGGAGGTCCACTGGGAGGTCTTGTTAGGACATTGAGCTATAATTGCACAAAATGTTGACCATGCAACTTCATTTTGTCTTGTACAGAAGATTTATTCTTTTACATCTTCTAAAGTTGACAACACAGTTTTCACCTCTGATTCAACCAAATAATCAATATTTTTTTTCTCCGTCTTTGTCTTCACTCATATGAAATTGTGAACCAGCTGTGGGACGAATGATTGATTACTATAAAACCTGTCAGGCGCCCTCACTCCCCTTAGTTGCACAAAGACTCCCACAGCCAGGAATAGATCTAAAGACTGACAGCTGCCTTTCCCATAGGGGAGCAGCCTCTTGCTTGTGCTAATTTGTGCCAAAGCCTACGCATGTGGAGGTGCAAGCACATAATACCAGTGAGGTTTGGGTACGCTTGTCAAAATCAGTCAGTCTGCCTTGATTGAAAGAAAAGAGTCAGTTTCCAGTGCAGCTATTATTCATTTCCCTGTTTACTATACATCATTCTTGCATGTGCTCTCCGTTTCAAAAGTGCAGTATGGATGCCCTTGTTCTGAAGCTCACTTTCACCTGCACAGGTTCAGCATTAAGATGATGTCCTTCTATAATATCTTACACAATGCAGTGGTGCCTTCTCCATGGGGGATCCCGCAGATAAAGAAATGACACACAACCAGCTCAATGTCAACTCTGCAACTATAAGAACAAAACCTTTGAATTATTCATAGGAGCTGCTGCAAGCAGCTTGTGTGCCAAGAAATGGGAGTGACACCACCATCATTGCATTCCTGCAAGATAAAAGAAGTGCAGCATATAGAGCATTGACAATACTGTCCTGCTTTCACAGAGGTGCTGAAAATCTGTCAAACTGTGGATGCAGATGAAGGCCATCTCTTGGATGCGGTGGATTTGATCCAGCACACGCTTGAAGCCGGATCCAACCGTCTCAACAGTCCAGCAATAATCAGAAGGAGAACCTTTAGTTCGCTTAAGGAGACTGGAGCACAACACTTGTGCAGTGGTTAACCTTTACAGCGAGGCCATTTCTGTTTTTCCTTCGATTCACAGCTGCTTAGATGGAAACAGCTGGCAGATGGCCAGAGATCAGTGGCTATCTGTTCCACACGACAGCAAACTGGCAGGTGGCGTTGCACCTAATCAAATCAAAACCAGGAACGAACATGGAGGGACACAGACAGCACCTGGGCACCGCTGAGGTACCTGGTGTCGAGAGGAAGCGACGAGGCTGCGATCCCCAGTCTTTGCACCCGGAGTACGGCGTCCGAATGTCAGTCTCTGCCATTCTAACCCCCCATCTCTCACACACCACTCACTCGTTAATTGGCTGGATGTGGGAGATTATAGGGCTCCCGAGAGACGGTTGCTAGGATATTGACGGCAGCCACAGGACAGACATGGCTCTGCACTTTTCCTGTCTCTTTGCTGTAAAGGTCTCTTGCTTCGATTTTCTCAAACATAAACTGCTTTTTTCATTTCCTGCTAGCAGGTTTAAATCTGTCAAGTCGTCGACAGACTATTAAACATACTGTACATGAAAATGCCTGTTTATAAAGTATATATAAAACTGTTATTTGGTAAACATCACTTTTTGAAGTGAAAAAAAAATCAATGTCCATAATTAATACCAAACTGTTTAAAACCTTTTAAATAGAATGATCACATTTTAAGCGGAAATCTTCTAAAGAAGCTCCCTGAGGATGTAATTTAACAAACTGACCAGGAGGCAAATCAATATCAGCGAGTGACCGTTCATACACTTCAGTGGAAGCATAAATCTCTCTCCAACAACATGAAGTGCCAACGCCTGCATAGTAGCCGATCTAGTGTGCTGTTGGAGCTACTCAGCTGCATGAGTGATGGGGAAGCTGCCATCCCGTCCATATGGCCGTGTGCTTGGACACATATGCTTACTGGAAGCTCAGGCAGAGTGGACTGGCTGTAAATTTGTCCTAATCCCTTCCCTTCGCTGTAAGCAGGAAAAATAAGGAGACACAGCAAATGTGGAACGGTTAAACAGACAATGGCAGGCTCTGATTTTGTTTTTATTCTTCAGATTCCTCCCTTCCTGCCTCACATATGGTATATAATTAACCATCTGCCTTTGAATACAGTTTTGTGAAAAAGAAAGTAAACCCTCTTTCAGTTCCAAGGTGTTATGTATCAGCACAAATGAAAAAAAAAACTGAATATTTGGACTTTGATTAGGATATTGCAACAACCCCCTGCGCTGTTCTTATGTTTGTGTAATCGGTCCAACACACCCAATGTAAAACATGGCGGGGTTGTCCTTTAAACAAACTTGGCTTCCCATGGTTTTATGCTGCACTGATAGTGCAGTTTTTTGTTTTTAAAAAAGCAGCTTTTTCTTTAAATTTCACACGAGCTTTGAGGTGGTGATGGGTCTTTTATGTTTGTTTTGTTTGTATGCCTTTGTCTTTTGCCGTTTCTGTGAAACTATTGAATTTGAAGCCGTTGGTGATTTTTATCAGAACAGAACTGTTAAGTAAATGAATATTTCCTGACTATGCATGGCTGTGTTGCATGGACCAGTTTCAAGCTCAGTCAACGCCAGTCCACCACCAACAGCTGCTCAGATATGCTGTTGTGCGTTTTAACCAAACTTAGCCGTGTGCCTCATGGCAGAACATCTCCACTTTGTTCTGGACATAATTCTGTAAATCTTGTAGTCTGTTCAAACACAGCTTTCCAAACATAAACCGTGGTACTATGCGCTTTTTGGATGGAAGAGTCTTTGTCCTGGAAACTTCTTCCAAGGAAGCTTTACTTGTGAAGTGTTTCTTGCTGTGCTGCCATGAGCTTTATCATTTGCTAACTGAGGTGTATGAAGTCTGAGATGTAGCTCAGACTCCTCCTTGGCAGCGTGTCAACACACACCTAAACGCTCCGGACGAGCAAACTGCCAAAACTTCTGCTTTTATGGAGGAGCTCACGCTTAGGAGTGATCCATAAATCACATCCAAGCGATAAATAGCACCCAGCTGCTACTTGTCGTCTTAGTTCCTATAGAAGCAGTAAGGATGTACTCAAGTTTTTCCATTTACTGCTTCTGCAGTTTGGCTTAGCTTTTGTTGAATAAACTCATATTTTAATATTTTAAAAAAACTTAACATAAAAACCCCTACGAATGGAGAAAGACAGTCCTTTCTTTCTCACACAACTCTACAGTAACAGGCAGCAAAAAGTTTGAAAGATAGAATTTCATGAAAAGTGAAATCATAGCCCACATGCTAAGGGACTGCAGCTGTGGACATGCAGACCTAACAACGCCTACACCTTCAAGTTCATATCAATCCAACCAGCATGTATATCTACAGCATCTTACCAGGAGATACAGCTGCAGGAGTTCCTGACCCGTTACAGAGGTGCACAGCAGGCAGAGCGAGCATGGTTTCCAGGACAGAACTCAGTCTGTACATCTTTCCCAGCTTCTGCACCACTGCCTACATTAGCTGAACATTAGTAAATAAACGATAACCGCAGATGTGTGTGCGAATTACCTAAACTGTAAGTGTAAAATTTGTGGAATTATGAGAAATTATAGCTGAAACTCCACGGTGAAATTCACACCCTGAATCAAATAAGCAGATATAAACACCAGAAATGCGCCCTGACATCGTTTTAGTTCCTTGTCATTTTTATGTAATTTCTGATTTTGCATTCATACATTTATTTTATTAATTTTTCTGATAACATAAAGATGCATTGCTACCATGATGATGAGCTTTAGAAGGGGCAATACAAATATTTTTATAGTTTCAAACTGTCCAAGACAAACATTTAAGGAAACAAAATTGTTTTAAGTTGCAGACTAACACAGTCAACAATGCCCTGCTGGAGGAAGTCCCTTTATTTTCAAGAAAGTAGTTCAGAAGATAAACTGGAAAATTCCTCAGGTATTGTTTTAATATTATATCATGGCTTAAGGTGTTTTTTTCCCGGGACTCTGGGTTGTCATTCACCAGCTGGAAGTTCAGTATCTGATTTGTAAGATTCTGCAGTCTATATGTCAAAGTGTCTGTAAAAATAACTGAACTAGACTTTTCTCTGAATGATTTATATTGTGAGTTGTACAGCAGTGATATACAGTTGCTGAATTGTATTTTTAAAAAAGTGTTGTTTGAATGAATGATTAAGATTTGCACTGTGAAGTTTGTAAAAACTGCCTTCCTGAAGTGTAGATTAGACAATCATATGAGCTTTAGATTTAATTGATTTTTAACAAAATGTTCTGTCACAAACGTGAGGGTATAAGAAAAAAGCCTAAATCTGCGGCTGTAACTGTGACTTCCATCTCTGAAAGGCTCTGCCACATTTGATGTGTCATCTTTATCACATTAAAACAACAAAAAATGTTTTTAGCTCAAAAGGATTTTGGTCGGGTGACTCAAACAGACCTTCGAGTCCGTCTTCAGAAACAGGTTTGGTTCTAGATAAAACCTGACCGGCAGTGAGCAGAACTCAATTAAACATCTGAAATTAAGATCATCAAGCATCAACGGGAATTATGAAGAAAAAAAATATGCTAATAAGTACTTGCAATACTCAACTTCCACAATTTTAGTGGAATTATGTTGCTTTCAGCAGATCAAATGCAGACTTGCTACCTGCCAAACGAGGAAAGAAAAAGCCCTCTTCTGTCTCACCATAAAGACCAGACTGCTGCATATACTTGACCTGAACAGTTGTGTAAAAGCATACGCAGTCTTTTTGCAGTGTTGTAAAACAAGTCATTCCTTTAAAATGTTCCCTTTACTCATCATTCAAGAGTCACAAACTCTGAGCTGACGGTGGTGGCAGAACCGCTGTAAACGGGGGCTAAAACAGGAACTCTAGTAAATCCATAAACGCTCAGTGGTAGCGGGCTGCGTCAATTCCACTGAATAGATTTTACAATAAAACATTTGTGAAGCACAAACTTGGCTCCAACGGCAGAGTGTCGGTGTCCTTGTTTACACTTTTTCCACAACTTTGGACCTAAACCTACTCATTTATGTTCCATCATGATTATTGTTTTTTATCCAGCAAGTATGTTTCTGACATTTATTCAACTCTGCGCTGTGACCAGATCCCAGTCGAGTTACTTCAGGTCAACCAGCTTCCTGTCAGAGGGGAGACACTGCCTTAGGTATGCAGGTTAAACTGTTCCAGTTTTCGCCTCAGAATTACAGTTTGTAATTACAACACTTCGTCTGTCATTTATTTAAATAATTTAGAATCAGAATACTTTATTGCCAATGCCAGTAAAACAGGATCACAGACTGTTTTTTTTTTTTTAGAAGGAAATTGCTCTGATGTAAGGGTGCAGATATAACATAGAATAAAGTAAAAATAAATAAAATCAAATAAATATACTAGGAATAGGTTTACAAAAAATAACCTACAATATATATGTGCAAACAGTTGCAGGAGTATAGGGTGACTGTTTTATAAGAGTATAAGGGTCATTTAACTATTGTCCATGAATCTGATGGCTGAGGGGAAGAAGCTGTTCTTGTGGTGGGAAATTCTGGTCCAGATGGACCGGAGTCTCCTGCCTGAGGGGAGGGGGTTAAACAGGTTGGGTCCAGGGTGAGAAGGGTCAGCTGCAATCCGACCTGCACGGGCTAAAATCCTTTAAGGAAGGCCGGTCATCCTGTGGCTGATACAACTTCTAAAGGGAATTAATTTCATTGTCAAAGAAGTGAGATTTTTGCATCTCTGAGATGCTTTAAAGGAACATTCTGGAGCTAAAACAACCCTGCGTATACCATTAGATGGTAAGGAGTTTGGAACTTTTATTTTTTCTGATGCCAAAAAAGTCATGGGGAGCCCATCAAATCCACCTGTTCTTGTAGACAGAGTCTCTGGTCGGGTTAGTTTGAATCAGCTTTGCCTTTCAGACTTTTTCCTCAAAAACTGAACAGAAGACACCACTCCAATCGTTCCTTTGTGAGGTAGATATATTTGCTATTCCACCAACAGTCCACTGCAAAAGTTAAATTTTCTCTAATACACAACTCACTCTCCCGTTGACTTTCTGTCCTTCTGAATAAGTCACCTTGTTCGTTGCTCTGATTGATTGTAGCGACAACCAACTGCGTATAAAGTCAGTTTGATGAGCAGCTGTTGGTCCTGGATGTGGAGGCCCTATGGATCGTTTTCCGACCCGACATCTTTCTGGACGTGGGTCTGATCTATCAGACAATAGTTTGTGTGACATTGGTAGTCAGTCTTCACAGAATATGGCAAGATGGCAGAAACTGGATGGAGATGGTGTAGCAGCAGTCCTTTTCATGGCGTTTTTCAAAGTTCAAAGGACTTCAGTTTGCCTGTAGGAGCCGTTTCAAGTATAGAAATGAGAATCTTCATTGTGCTGGCCTGATCCTGCAAATCCATTCTGCAAAAAGCCAATCTGAATATCCACTTAACAATCTGAATTTGATGGACAGGACACATGACAATAACTGTGAGATCAGAAAAGGACCGTTTGGACCATGAACAGCAACTACAGCAGAGACTAGAACAGTAGTGATCCAACCATCCACACTGATGAGCAGCAGTGTATGAGAACTATAACTGTTTTCCATTTTTCTTTACCTCAACTTTTTCTTTGCTATTTTACGTGGTTAAAAATAAATCTGCAAGCCAGCTGCTGCTGTTTCAGAGCTACAAGGAGTAACGGTGAGAATCTTGTTTACACTGTTGGAGACGTTTAGCTGCTGTGCATCTTTAGTCTGGATCGGAGTGTTTTTGATGCAGGGATGATTTGAATTCCATCATGTTCTGTGATTTTTACTCAAAGATTCAAATTTATGTGAACACTACTATGTCTCCTGAGTCACCTTGATAGCTGAGTTATACATGGATAAAACCAAAGGATTAGATCCTTTTACTTATCTTTTTTACTCACATGACCACAGAAATGGACAATCAGAGGCTTCAGCTTTATACCCAGCACTTACTGGCATAAAGTACACAAATGCACAACAACTTCTCTTCCCTTTATCCTTCCTCATTTGGTCACGGTGGAATATCAAGTCTTCCTCTTGAAGACTTAATTCCCAGTTAGTTGCTTCAAATACAAATGTATTAAAATTGAGAAATGTCCACACATTTAAAGTACACCACTATGTAGGAATGACAACCCTGCATTCATGAAGTGACATGCTTTTCAAATATTACACAAAATGATAATACATAGTCATAAACTGGTGATTTTCCAGCCTCAGTGGACAAACAAAAATGTCCCCCGAGAGGCTCGTACACGTAGGCGCTGAGAAGATGCAGTTTGGAAATTTTTGAAAGCACTAGATGAAAGAGAGAACTGAATCTGATCTGCTTGTACTGACATGTGGTTATATAGTAATTTAAGGATGTAAGACACTGACATGCATCAGTGATGCGCTCAATTAAAAATGCTAATTTCATTGTGAGACATGTAAAGACTCAGATACAGACGGAGATGCAGCTTTTGTCCCTGGAGATACTGTGAGATTGGTAATGATACTAAAGAGGACTATCAGTGTTGAAAAAAGAACCAAATCTACAAAACAAGCTTAGACATCATGAATCTGAACTGGACTAAACTGCAATAGCTTCGATTTCAAATGGATTACAAAAAACTGCATTTAATTGGAATATGAATGGATTATAACTGGACCTGGATTTTATTTAATTGGACTGAATCTGTTTATTTGTTTAAAAAAATTGAGATGATTTTATTGCAAATTGGTTCTATGCAGATAAAATTGAAATGAAACATTACATTTGATCGGATATATTTTAAAGGCTCATGCAGTCAACATTGACCTCCCAAGGAAGTGAAAAATCCCAATTTCATAACTATTACCACAGACTTTTTGAAATTTATTTATTTGTTTTGATTTATAGTCAGCAAAGATTTAAAAATAAATAAAAAAGACAATGTGATCTGGGTGAGAAGCCGTGATATTGAACTGGATGTAAGACATCAGCCCGACCAGATCTATTTAAAAACATCTACTGAATAAATAAACAGACCTGCTCCGGGGACTGCTATACCTGTACTGAGCACGTGTTTTATCATGTAACTCTCATCCGACTCTCCTTACTTGTAGCCTGTCTTCTCAATCAGCGAGATAACAAGAAGTGACATCACAGGGAATATCATTATGTATAACTGAGCCACCCACTGCCTCAGTTTCCGCCATAAATTAGCGGGCGAAAAAGAACAAAGCCTTCAAGGAACAGTGAGATGATATTAAAATCCCTCCTTCTTACTGCAGAGCGAGAGGAGCTAATGGATGACTCACAGCGAGCTGCAGAGAGAGAGAGCATCGGAGACAGATAGATCAGGTAGAGCAGGAGGTCCAAGGTGAAGGGAAACACACCCATTCACAACTCACACATGCTGAGCGCTATGATGGCACCAGGGAGTGGAAGCTGGAAAAAAAAAAAATGCCCTTCTACATCTGAACTTACTGAGATAAATTAACACACATACAAAAAAATGTTTTTGCCATTTGATTCACTGCTGCACCACTCCAGGTAAACATAAAAGAAGAAGAACGATGTTGGCTCTTAGCATGTGATTGCACGTTTGCTTACAGCTGCATACGTGGGATCACAGTGTTGAGCAGTTTTGTGCAAAATGTTCACATGAGTGCACTGCCCGCTAGGCACACGTGTACTCACACTTCCACAGCATCTACTGAAAACCATCATCATCAATAAATATAGCTTAGACACCTTTTTTATTCCAGCTTGTCCTCTTTTGTGACCTCAAGAATATCAATCTCCTTTAGTCGTTCTACAGGGACACAATACATCCAGGTGAAAGAATACATAGATAACAGCCTGAATGTTACTGTGATTAAACATGCAGCCCAGTGACCCACTCATCTTTCCCAACATGGATCAGAAAAAAAAAAAAAAATTCTGTGCACCAAGCAAGACACCTCTTGCTCTTCTTCAATCCAGTTGTAACATCTGGATGGTAACATAGTGGAGGTTTAATCAGGGTAAGCATCGGGGCGGGAGGAGAGAGTGCGCTGAATCCATTAAATATGGATTACAGTGGTAATCGCCAGAGTGGGACAGGAGGGCAGGGGGGTGTGGGAGTGCTGCCAGGTGGGTTAGCTGTTGTGACATGAGCCACAACACAGGGGATAATAAAAAAAAAAAAAAGAAGAAGAAGAATGAGGGCTTGAACAAGCGTGGCGAGGCGCAGTGCCCTAAACATGCAGACGCTATTAGGATGGAGTTGCGAACTCGTGGCTCCATCTGTTCAAGAGCAGATCTGAGCGCTGGTGGCAGCAGGAATGAGTGGGCGTTGTTTTGGGTTTGTTTGTTTGTGCGCCCGTACATGTTGCCCACAGAGGACAGGTTGCAACAACACATCGCAATCTGGGAATAAATGTGGGTTAATGACGGTGCGCACCAGATGTGTCTCACTCACATGTTGGACACTGCGCAGATGCTGATGAAACGTGAAAGCCGGCATATTTCTGCACTGTTTGTTTATTGTATAATTTATATCTGTAATAGCGCAGGACTCTGAGGTGGTCCAGCAGATGTAGATCAAATGGACTTGAAACCTGTGCGACCATTTTGTACTTTAGATGAAACAACTGAAACATCAGAGGTGGACTCACCTCTGAGTTTGCAAAGAATTTTAAAAAAGAAACAAAAAAACTGAATAGACAAAATAAAAGCCCATTTACACTCCACGGTTCTGGGACAACAATAATGGATAAAAACTTCACAGTAACAGTTGTTTGTTATTGTGTATTTAAGACGAGGCTGTGGTGAATTTTCCTGACAAAATCAATACTTTTGTGTGTAGGAGTTTGGCTGAGATCAATGCAAAAATAACTGCAGCCGAAATTAACACACAATGACCACAATTTATCAGACATCACACAGACTTGTGGAAATTTGCAGAAGTTTGATGGAACATTATCTACCCACACGTGGGATTAGACAGTACCCGTTCTTACGAGAACAGAAAAGAAATTACCCAGGGGACTAGTAAGACGCAAAGAAAAGTTAGACATACTTTCAGACATCTCAACAATGTGATTATGTTTAGAAAGGAAAATCTACTTAGTCTGAGTAGATTTATATGGCTTACCTTAAAATTGATGCTCATTTTCTTCCGTTTAGAAATCTCTTTTTAGCTTTCAGGATAATGAGCCCTGTCCCATTAAAAATACAAATATGCTGCTGACACAAAAAGAAATCTCCAACTGAAATACATTCAGTTGAAAAATGTCTAAATCAATACATTTCACTCCCAACCTCTTTATCTCCACTCTTTTGTCCCAGTATGGTCACAGCTGGTCCTACAAAGACCAAGCTGGTGATGGGTTTAGACTTGGGTTCACATGGGTACTATCATCATGCACTGAGGATAAAGATTACTTTACAGACAGGAAAACCAGTGAAATGTTGATTCTAATTTCATCCCTCCTCAGAGACGATTTCAACCAAAGATGCTTTAATCAACGATGGAAAACTGGAAAATGAACAAAAGAACAGAGAAAACTCAGATAACAAGCGGTTCAAAATGTGACCAATTTAAGCTTTACCAACTGTCCTTCAACTCTAACTTTAAATTTAACATTGACTACAGTCCTTGTGCAGTCAAAGAAGTGTTTCATATTAAATCCCGTTGGGTGTCAAATCTAACTGATGAAATGCTCTTTATCTGAGATTGTAGAAAGTCCACGAGTTTCTGTTTGATTTGGCAGAGAGCATTCATGTTTGGCCAGTGTGTTGCGCTTCAAGCTGCGTCCTCAGCATGGTTGTATTTTGTAGTTGAGATCCTTGACGGCGTACCCGCCCCGCATCCTCCTCCACCCCCCAAAGA
This sequence comes from Zenarchopterus dispar, assembly GCA_028564865.1. Classification (NCBI taxonomy): domain Eukaryota; kingdom Metazoa; phylum Chordata; class Actinopteri; order Beloniformes; family Zenarchopteridae; genus Zenarchopterus; species Zenarchopterus dispar. The sequence goes on from JAOWBL010000008.1 coordinate 18,834,010, forward strand.
GTTCCTTTTAAAGGCGCCCCAGTAGGTGGAGGATCAAAACAGCTTAATAGCTGCCCCAGACCAGATTAATAGAATCAAACATTGCTTTGCAATTGTCTGAAACAGGGCAGAGTACAGAAATAGTCAGGAATAATGGAGAATATGAGTGTCTGTGTTATTATGGAATTTGAATAAAACTTTAAGCGGAGCAACATGGGACTCTCAAATATAATTGTTCATCTTCAGTGGCATTTGCTATATTTACTTTGCTTGCATCAAGAGTGGAAACAAAGTTTTAGATTTTACAGTTGAATTGACGACGAAAGGATCAAACCTGACTTCCTATGAATCAGCACTGCCTCAAAGGCCAACATGGCATCTTTGAAGGGTGTTTGACGGTGGCAGCTTAAAAGCCAGGCGCTTCTTTTGACAAGCAGACTTTGACAGACACATCAGGGTATGGAGGCAATATAACGGATAAACTGAGCCCGACACACAGAAATAAGTTTCAGATGAAATTGAAAAGTGCTCTTCCTTCTCATCCCAAAAGCTGTATAGGAAAACCCTGCTGCTGGCAATATATGATCAGTGTTAATAAAGAGAGAAGCCCTGACTTGATCAGTCACAACATTTGGCAGCAGAATACACCACAGGAAAGCTTATTACTTCTCTCCTTTGAGTATGCTGCTCCATCCTGAGAGCTTGCATTCATTTTCACAGTGGGTCCTTTTTTGTCTCAGCTGCTCTCTTCCTTTTTCACACCCATTCCATCATCTTTATTCTCTTAGGGTTTTATCTCTCCATCTTTCCCTGTAACATTCCTCAACCTCCCCTTTCTCAGTAATGACATCCCGGTGGGGTGATCTCACGTGTTAAAGGCATTAAGGATCTTTTCTGACAAGAGTGCATCCTTAAAGGTTAATATTGTCAATTTTCATGCTGGATACAAAAATCTTTGAAGATAGACCGTTGGATTTTAGAAGGATTGCCATGTAGTTTGGAGAAGCAGATGGTACCAGAGGTGTCTTTTCTAATCCGAGTCTTCCTCTCTATCACCACGCTGGACATTCTCAAACATCTTCAATTTCCTTGTTTATTTCACTTCCGGCCTCTGTCCTAAAATCATCAATCCAATTTAGAGAAAATCCTTACAGATGTTCTTAAGAGGTTAAAAAAATATCTGAGGGGAATTCCTCTAGCCCATAGGGCAGAAACACTGACTACTGGGCTACTTTTGGCACCTTTACCTAGGTTACGGCACCGGCAAGTGTTATGTGGGCCAGATGTGGCCTGGAGATCATGAGATGGGCTTAACTTGGAATATGGAATGTGTTTTATGGGCCAGATGTCTTCCAAATGGGATAATCTGTTATTGAATGGGTTACAGTTAAACACTGCGAGAACCAGGCGTGGCCCAAAGAAAATACTGATTTGGTCCATGTCTGGTGGATAGGTGACCGAATTCCAGCAGCTGCCTGAGCTAGACTCATGTGCCAGTTGTCCAAACAGAAAGGAATAGATTAAAAGAATAGACAATCAAGAAGAAAATTGTGTAGAATATGAAAAGAAAAAGTAACTTCCAAGTTTTTCCAGACAGATATCACTAATTCTTGTTCAGGTAAAACTGTTTCCAGGGGAAATAAGACCCAAACAGTGACGCTGTAGAATAATAAGAGATGACTGATTATGGTGTTCAAATGAAAAATGGAAGAACTGGGACTCAAGTTCTGAGAGGTGATAACGCTCTCCTCTCTGTACTTTTTCCTTTCTTTTGGCCTTTGGGATTTCAATTAACTTTCTTCTTTTCTAGTTCTTTTATTTTGATCTTTATTCATGGGAGAACCGGGCCTAAGACAGCAGAGACAGAAGAAAGCTATGCTGTCCTTATGTTGCTGGAAATAACTGGGAAAATTAAGCAAGTGAGATAGAAAACTTTTGGTGTCACTTGGAGATCAACAATTTTCAAATTATAAAAATGTTCTTTAAGCAATTAAAAATTAACTCACTACGCATTCCTGAACAGAACACTCAAAGTTTGTCTTGATATCTCCACTCAGTTTGCTCAAAGCTGAACATTCAATCAGGCTTGGAGTTGATCGAATCACCAAGTCCATAAAAGGTGAACCAAAGTATGTTTGTTTATTTTGAAACAGTGACATTGAATGTTTTAGTTACATAATGCCTTTTGGCATCTGCAGAATTTTGCAGTACTGTATAAAGTCACCACCGAATAAAGCTGTCTCCACGCTGCGTTAGTGCCGTCAGTGCTCTGCCTGTTATTATTCTGAGAAGTAAATGGCTTCTAAGATGCTCAAATATAAAACTCTTTGATCAGTAAGAAGCACCAATGTAGCATTCACTCAACCTTCACTATCAATGCAAAAAGTACTGAGAAATATTCAGAGAGGGCTGAGAAACATGAAGGGAATCCGGGCCAGGACCAGACACCCCACCTTGTGTTCTGTCTCATAGTTTTAAGTTTGCATGGTCTGTTTCTTTTTTGCATGAAATGTTATTCATCTATTAATGCTTCGCTGAGAGTGCACATCCTCTCGGCTGAATTGTAGCTCATAACTTGATTTCTGTATAGACATGGTAAGACAAAACTGCAGGGACCATCTCTGTCAAAAAGTACAATCTGGATGATTTCCCTGTTGTTACAGAATTGGATATTTGTTATTTCACCAAAAGCCAGTAGAGGATGTCATGGGAACACTGACTCCATAACTAAAAGACATCTGATACTATAAATCATGTGATGTGATCATTTAACCCTAACCCATCAAAACGGTAAAATGGGAATACCACCAGGTTCTATTTTCGGACCTCTGCTCCTTTGGTTATGTATAAATAAATTGTGAGACAGTTTAAACATTTGAGTGATGCTTTGATTTCTAAAATTCAAGACTAATATTAGAAAAATTCTCCAGAACCATTAACTTTTTTAAAAAAAATAATTTCTTTCTAACAAGATCATGTTTGGCTTTAAAATCTTCCCTAGTGTATATTCATATTCAACTCCAGTTCTTACTGTAAGTGGGGCCAAGTAAGATTTCAGTCAGTCTTGAAACCTCTGATATAGTTGTAAAAAACCAGCTTTAAAATTTATGAGCAAAAATCTAAGAATTATCGTTGGAGTTGAGGTGAAACAGCACCTGTCAGTTACACGAGACACGTTGATAATGATTGTGACAAATTCCATATATTCAATATATCAGCAGTTAGTGAAGACTAAAGAGGGAAATTAAACGCCCTTCATTTTCTTAGTGCTCAGTTTAAATCATCTGCAGCCCCTCTCTGGCTCTCCGTTCGCCTCTGTTCTTACGCTCCTCCATCACTTCATCCTCATCTTCAGTCTCAAATCACGTAAGCAGCGAAGTGCTGCAGGGTCTTCCGGCTACGGTTTTGCTCGCTGGAGACCAGACAGTCAATGAGAGGGGCCACGACGGCCGGGCTTTAATGATCTTAATCCTCTGTAAATTAATGGGTGGACTGAGGCAAGATTTCATCAGATGTGAGACGATAGCGTTCAAGAGGGGGGGCAGGGCTGACCCCCCCTGCTGTGGATGCCACTTACGCAGCTCCCATGCTGGTTCTTCTTAGTGTTATATACGTGTCTCAATGACCGCTTTGGTTTGAATGATTTTTCCTTAAAGATAGTAAGTATAATGAAAACAGTAAAGCAGACGTGGGGGATCAATGGCGTCGTGGGGCCACGTAAAGGCTCACGTGCCCATTTACAAGAGTGCTCATGCCACTTCACATTTTCTGCAGTGTGACTGGCGGGTTCACCAGCGGGCTACAACAGTAGGACTGACCTACATTTCACTCATGTATTCAGACAGGCTCCGAGGCACAGAGCCGCACACATGAATGCCAGCGTTCCCGCCACAGTTTTCCGGCGGTTGGGGCTGAAAAGCCTCTGAAATAACACACGGATCAACATGCACTCAAAAAACGGTCCAGTGAAACCACATCTGGGAATGTTTGTTGGTCATCTCATCTTCATGTTCACCTGTTCAGCTGGGATGTCCAAAAAATCCACCTCAATCTTTGATAGTCGTAGGTCTTACTCGTTGGACTTAATGTGTCCCAATTTTGATGTTTAACCCCCAGATAAATTTGAACACGGGCTTATGTATAACGTGGAAGAAAATGCAAATCTTCAACTAAAAAGAAAACATGAAAATCCCTCATACAAGTATCACAAAAGCCCGATTTCACTCCAAATAACTCTCACAGCACCAGGCAATGCCTTCGTCTCATATATTTTTTTTAAATATACGAGTTGAATGTTAAGGTTACATAGATCTCAGGCGTTCTTAGCCTTTTACCAGTCTTCACTAAGATTAATAATAGTTTTTCCTGAGTCAAACATAGGTCTCCAGGCCTGAAAGTTTCACAGATCATTCCTCAACCATCGCTCCAAACCTCCTCTTTTTGAAGCCTTTGTTAGTCGTAACACAGCAGCATTTGCTCCCAGTGACAAATATCGCCACGGCTGGTTTGTCATGCCACCAGACAAATTATGGCTTCTGTCTTTCTTTGAGACACCACCGGCTTTGAAAAAGCTGCTGCAAGCCATCTGATACACTAGAAATGAGAAGAGAGGAGTTTTAGGCGGCCCCAGAGCTGGCACGCAGGATTAAAGTCAATAAGGCTTGGCTGTTGTAAGAATAAAGAATTTTATCCCGCTTTTACGTAACATGATACCGTCTGGCATCAATAGCGCAAAGAAATGTCCTAAAAAAATGATTTCACTGATAATAATTCAGTGTTTCCTCTCCCACACACACGAAATCCTGGACGTTCCATTAAAACGGACTGCAAAACATCCATATAATTAACTCCTCCACTGTTAAACAATGATCCCATTAAACAGATGTCAAGCGCGTGTGACAGGTACAGCCACAGGTAGCAGGGCAGAGGCTCTGACATACAGAGTCGTCATATCTCTGTTGCTATGACGACGGCTGAATGGAGCGCACAGATGTGGTGAGGGGGGAGAAGGGGGGGGTGGCAGCTCGGGCCTTGACTGACAGCTGTGACAGCTATATAATCCTGTCCACTGTGCTCTCACAAACACACACACACACACACACACATGCAATATTCAGCGAGGCAGGTGTGCCCAGCCGAAGCTGGACTGGGACGGCGTGTTTGCTCGCAGCCGCTGACAACTGACGAGGACTCCTAATGACTCGCTGCACCGGAGAGCTGAGGGTCCTCGCTCAGGAGGAGGGGCTCCAGTACTTCTTTGTTTATTTACTCACTGCCCAGAAGCAAGCCAGAAGCTTGATAAAGGCATGACATATGCTCTAAAAAATACTGGGGAAAAAAAAAAAAAAACTGCCTGAGAGACAAAAATGCAGCTCATGCCAGAGAGATAACATATAAGCTTTAACAGTCCCACAGGGGATGTTTAGCTTTATTGCTCTTTATTGCTCAATCAATGCTGGCTCGATATTCCTTTTTTCTCCTCAGGTAAAGAAAAACAAATCCACTCAAAGTAAGAGGGTGAGTTTGTCTTCAATGAACAAATGAAGAATTTCAGAGATGATTCAAATGAAATGCGCAGACAGGTCAGGATTAGAGATGTCAGTCAAATCAAAGTTAGACAGCAGCACAAACATTTTCTTTTTTTTTTTTTTTAAGTCCAGAGGCATGACATATTTATATCAAGAATGGTACTTATTAAACATCTGTTTTGTTTTGTTTTTCTCAACATAATTTTGGGAAACGATAAAACCAACTTGCCGAATGAAAGTTTAATCAAATGGAAATCAGTAACAGAGTCTAAATACATAACAGCTTGACATCATGAAAGGTTGAGTTTTTCATTTAAAAGAAAGAAAGTTTGGAGTGTAGCTGCGCCCTCCAAGATCTTCCAGCGTATTTTTCACCCAGAGCGTGTGATCGAGCCAGAAAATGGGTGAAAACTGGTCATTTTTCACTGCTTGCAGGAAAGAAAAGGTGGGTGTCCCTTTTCTCTGCGTGAACGCCCAGTTTCCATCAGAGACCCCTACTAAAAGACCGGCCCAAAAGAAAGTAAACAGGAAGATGATGGACGACGTTTTTTCAAACGGTTCTCCTGTAATTAGTTGTGCTTCAAAAGCCCCAAAGAGAAGCGTTTTTTTCTTTTTTTCTCCCCCACTGACTAATCGTTCAGAACAAGATTTCAAAACATTATTTGTGGAGCCTCTATTCATCATTTTAAAGGGAAAGTTGCCAAAGTATTTTCTGAGAGATTTTTCAGGTATTAAATGACCGAAATAGGCGCATGAGAAGTGAGCGAGGGGTTCACGGACTGCTTAGAAGTGATGCTTTGACTGAGGAAACCTCTAAACGAACACACGAGGCGACGCCATGTAAACACTGCAGGAAGCGCGGAGACACGCGGCGCGCGCCTGCGGTAAACCTTGACGTGCGCGCGTGCCACGTTTGATCGCGTAAATCTCTGGAGACGCGCAAAAACGTCACCACGGCAATGACCGGCTTCCGGCCGCGTGCGAGATCAGCTGCACAAGTCGTGTTTACTCCATCCTAAGATGGGGTTTTCCTGCAGTTTTGATGCAAACTAAGATGACAGCAAGGTGACACATTGAGTAAAAAAAAAAAAGAAAAGAAGGAGGGGGGCTGTATTAGTTATCCGGCACAACTTGGTGCATCTGCGGGGGAAGAGGAAGGGCACAGCGAGAACAGCCCGAGGCGCTGAGGAGAGAGGTCACGCGTGCCGTGATGAATTACAGGAGTCTAGGTCGTGTCTGCTGTTCGTTCATTAATGAGTCCTCTTCTTCGGGGAGTCCACTGCAACGGCGCGAGTGGGCGCGTCAACAGGGCGCCGATTCTCTCCTGCGCTGTAGCGCGCGTCTGCAGCGCGCGTCTGCGGCGCGTCGCTCGTTCCGGATCTGATAGCGCACTTTCATAATTGAACTCGGCTGATCTTCAGATGACAAACGCTTATTTGTATATTTTATGACTGGACTCTAATGTGATCGAGGCGCTTCAGGGTGACCCCACTTTTACTCCAAAAGTTAGACTCGGTAACATTTATACTTGAGTACTCTAGAAATAACAGGTGAAGGGGTCAAATGATGTTTATCTGTTAATCACTGAGGGTGAAGGACACACCAATGGCTTAATTACGGTTTGTCTGATAAAAGTGCAATTTTTAGAATTGTTTTTCTTACTAAGCCAATAAATTAATGCTCCTGCTATGCATCTGCTGTCAAATGTCAAAACATAGGGGATAAGAGTTAGATGTATTTACACAAACCAAAATTTCCTAATGAAAGGGCTTCTTTTTTTTGTTGGACAAAATACTATATGGATGGTACAAAAGAACAGTTTCAATGATGTCTTTTCAGCTCAGGTTATAGTAGCTGATTTATAGAAGAAGAGATAACATTTTAATTCCGCACCATCCCCTGCTGTCCTCCATAAATTGTAAATTTCTGCTCCAGCTGTTCGCTATCCATTTCTGAGGTAAAGCAAATCCACCTTGAAAATTTGAAAGACATTTTTTCCAAACTTAGGTGGAACCAAAGACAAAGTTGAATTATCATTAAGTTTTTGAGTTCACTTCAGGCAGCCAAACAGATGCTTTCAAGCACGTATTCATTTCCAGAATATGCCCCTTGTTATATACATGAAAAGAAAATCATACAATAAAACATCAAATTAATACTCTGCATATGCAGAGGGAGAAATTAGGATGTTGTGGGTTCGTGCTGCTTGAGTTTCATCTCTGACATGTGGTCTCCCACGTCTCTCACCAGCGCCTCATGTTTTCTCTTCCTTTGCCCTGACAGCTCATCAGACTCCCTCTCTCTCTCGCTCGTCCTCTCCTCATGCACTCTACTCCTCATACAACAGAAGCAAAATGAAACATTGCCTCCAGATATTCATGCAATTGGCAACATTAGGTGACTTCTCCTGCTTGTTATTACAGCTGAGTCCACAGTGGGTGAACCAGAAGCTGCTTTGGCATCATAGGCATCTTTCAGTCCACCTGCTCGCCTGGTCTCTCTGCATCCTTCAAACCAATCAACAACAAGACTTCATCTGAATTTCTCTTGCATGATGATGATCATTTCAAACTGTTTCCCTAGTCCGTTTTAAATCACATTTTCTCTCTCAAGTCCTCCTCTGCTGCTCACGTAGAGGCAAACACAAAATCCAAGTTTCATTAGCAGTATTCGGTTTATTACTCTAACAAAATATCAGATGTTTGTAGGAATTGTGCCCCAGTTACATAACTTTGGACTTAATCTCTAACTTGGTTTTCCATTTTTTTCCCCCACATTAAACATGCAGTAAAGCCCAACTCACTATTAGAATCAAAGCTATAAAGACAAATTTTACTAAAGAGTGAACATTAAGGCACGATACCAGAGTAAATGAATAAAGGTGATCAATGACAAACTGCATATGTAGGGCTGAAATGCATAAACCACATGTGCAAAGAAATCCAACATGCGTCTTTTCTTGGTGTTTATGAAGGCACAATATGTGGTGAGAATTTCTGCACCTCACACCCGCTTTACCAACACTATTTTAAGCAGAGGACGGGGAATAAGAGATGGTTGAGATTCTCCGGCACCAGATGATAGGTGGCTGCTGCGCCACTTCAGGCTTCCAGTTTCTGTTTGAAAAGCAGCCAACACGCTCCATCTGTACTTCCGCGTCTCCCTCATCATCCCCACCTGAGAGCATCTACGACCCGACGCATCGGCCATGTGCTACTTTATCAGCAGAAGTTGTCTTTCTCCTCCAGCTCTCATATTAGTTGATTTTTTTTTTTTTTTTGGCTGCTCAGCTCTCATAAAACTATTTATTTGTATTTTCCCACCTCTAAAGGCTTTCTTTTTCTAAATGTAGAGCTGATTACTTCTGATATGACTTTTTTTTTTTTTTAATTCGGCAGTTTTGTTTTGCTTCTTTCTGCCAAATAAAAATCCAGAACTGAGACATCAAAAGAATAAAACATGGTTTTTATTCCACCATGTAGTCCATTTAGTTGTGGTATAAGTGTTATATACACAAATAAATATATATTGATAGTAACAGGGAGTAATATAAAATCAAAAGAGTTCTTCCACCATTTACTGACATTTGAAATCCTGCTGCACTTCCATCTTGTTAAAACTCCCACGTCAGATTTCACTGGAGCAAAGCTAATCAGTAAAGCAAAGTAAGTTTGAATTCATACGGGGACGAGAATAAAAGAATGTTGCTGCCCAACTTGAATTTAAGCTAATGAATATTTAACACATTACTGCAAAACATTTCAGTGCAGCAGACATCATGACCATAATAAATACTGAGGAAACTACAGTTTGGCTGCAGTGATGAAAAATGATGAAAAAATGAAAAAATATCCTGAAAAAAAAATAAAGACAGTCTTTGAAAAGTAGTATTTTCCAAAAGGCGTCTTCTTTATATTCAGAGGACATTCGGCGTGCCTCATCTGACTGTGTCTGTGAATTTGTTTGTATTTTTTTAGGCTGGATGCACTCTTTAATCAAGCTACTTTTAAAATCACGGCACATCTGGCCTCTGTAGGCTTCACTTGTATGGCACCAAGAGATATCCAACGACACAGGCAGTTATAATGAGTTTCAAATGCTAAATGAGGGCTTGTAGGGCGAGATTATTAGTTAGATGAAGGCTGAGGATGGTGCTTCAGTCAGTCAAAGATAGCTGAGCGTGTTCTTCGTCTGGTTTTAAAAGCAGTCGAGCAGCGGCGAGTCTCGAGTCCTCTGAGGGTTGGACGTGAACCTCAGCACTAAAATGAGCCTGACAGACTCCTGATTACTTTAGAGACCAGCTGGGGGTGACATGATGAGACACACAGAGAAATATTTTGTTTCAACACCTCTGAGAGAATTTGAAATGAACAGCAGCAGGGTTTTTAAACTCTGTTCTGCAACACAGCGGACCTGAAATGTAACGCTGGCAGTTTTTTTTTTTTAATGACCTTATTTGTCAGAACTTTTCACTTAAATGAGTACTACTGGTATATTTTTAATAGCCCAAACTTTTTTTGAAGTAAAAATATGGACAAATCCAGAATGCCTGCATTGCTACTGATCAGTTGTCATATATTTCTCATTTGCTGTATCTCACCTGCTATTCTGGGATAATTTAGGAACCAGTACAATATTATGACAAAAGACATGCATCAGTCTGATAGTCTGTTTGGTAGGATTAAAGTGCAAATTATGTTAAAGGATGCACTAATCCAGCAGAAGAAAAACTCTGACTGGAATGCTAATGAGAAATGCTTGGATCATTCAGTAACTGCAGAGATTTATTTGCTTTCTCAATTTTTCCTGTGATTAAAAATGTCGTTAGTCTCTGTACGACCCTGTGATGACCTGATAACATGTCCATGTGATGACAGCTGGGACAGACTCCTCCTCTCCCTCAGCTTCAACTGGATGATACATGTATAAAAGACGTATGGACAAGTTATCAGTGGGCGATGACATCAGTTGCAGCATTTGGCTCTTAAACCTTAGAATATCGCTGCATTTACTGCTTTTGTTTTATTAAATGTCTCGCTTGCAGAATTTTTTTAATATCCATCACACCAATGATTATTTATAAAGTGACAAACTTGCAATTGGAGATGGAATGAGATGCTGTAAAACTGAAAGAGAGGGAGAGCCTCTTTCACAGTCTGTTACACGGTCGTATCGAGCCACACATACCCGGAGGTGTGAGCACTTTTCCCCGACTGGAACCGCTAAAACGAGTAAAAAGCAGCATGGTTGGACACTGTGTTAACTGGAAATGCCAACACTGTCTCCACGGATGGAGTGTTAGTGGGATTCACTGTCCCTGTGAGTGTGTGTGTGTGTGTGTGGACTGGGCTGAGTGTTTGTCAGAGATCTAGTGTGTGAAGTGACACCCACGCAGTACACCCAGCACACAACGGGCAGTGGGAGAAAAAAGCTAATGGTTGAACAGATGAATTGATATTAAAATCAATGCAGGAATAAAGAGCTGGATGACATCCAGGGCGTTAGGAGTGCTGTAATGCAATTGTTTAAAAGCTGCAGAAATAACCCCGATCTAAAAGGTCGAGTTTAAAGAACACTTTAGTAATGAGACAAAGTTACTCCATGAATATATATATTTAAAAAAAAAAAAAATCTTCAATAAAATAGTACATCGATAATAAAAGGTGTTATGTGCCCTAGAATATATATGGTGGGTTTTTTAAAAGATATAATTAATAAGCTGATAATGAAACTGGACAATACTTTGATGCAGATTTCAGCGTGTCTTTTTTTTTTTTTAATTCATGTACAGTAAATAAATACACCAGTTACTACTCGTCTGTTACATTTCTAACAAAGTAGCTGCTTAAAGTGGTTCTGCTGCACTTTTCAGTTAGTACATGAGTGATTTCATTACCCACAATGCACCTTGAATTCGCCATAATTAGGGAATTTGATGCTGAATTGCTGCGTCAGCCGGAGTAAGTGAGCAGAAGTGAGACCTTAGGAAGAGACATTTGGGAAAGTTTTTTTTTTTTTTTTTTTTTTTAAACTTCACATTTAGGTTTTAAAGTTAACTGGTATGACGTGAGATCACCCAAACACCAATGAGCATTTTTTTTTTTTTTTTTTTTGTATGCCACAAAAATAAAAAAATGAAAAACATAGGACTCAACAGTGGGTTGTGTCTGGTTCTTTGGGTTGTCCTTTGCTGATATCTTCATCGTATCAATAAATAAATCACATTTACCATTTGGGTTATCCGCCTCTTTGATTTCTCATCAACGTTTTTTGTGCAGCCATGTCCAGGGGAGGTTGGCTGCAGCCCCCGTGGACCCTAAACTTTTCAATAAAATTATCAGCGTAACCACAGGAACATCAAGGAACTTGGAGATGCTCTTCTGAACTTTATCCATGAGCTTCTTTACAAACTTGTGTAATTGTGATGACACAGAGTTATGCTTTAATGCCTGTTTGTTGTTTGTCCGGCAATCTATTTATTGGACACACTCTTAAATTTTCATTACAGTGAATTGACATCCGGACGTAGCTGTGTGATCTTTCTTCAGCGTGGACACATTACAAGTATTCTCTGTGGGCAAATTTGTGCGTGGGTGGAGAGTGACCACCAAAACCATGCCTGATATCCACCACAAACCAGGTTTGTCGGCTGTAGGCATGAGGAGGCAGTGAACCTGATCAACCTACTGGGATATTCATATCCCAATCCTGCTCTGCCTGAGGCCATCTGCTGCCCTCCCTCTAATCCATGCGCTCTCTCTGGTCATTAGCTGGCCACTCCATCACTCTCCACTCCCCTCTACCATTATACATTTCTGGCTTATTACGTTGATACTGCTACTAACGCATGGTGTGGTGCGCTCTCTTAAACTGAACTCCACTGAATGGATATTTGATGCCCTCAAATCCTCCACAGCGCCTGCCCCCTCCTCCTCCTTCATCAGGTCCATAATGCTGATGTTAGGGCTTAAATGTGCTTAAGTGTGCTCGCTCTCACAGTTCTTCTCCATGCACTATAACCAGATTTTCTATTTTCTCTTGGCATGTGCACATTTATTAGAGCTAAGTCTTCCTGGGCATAATAGCTGAAAGGCAGATCAATTTCGGGAGAACCTTAGAGAGAAGAGAGAGAGGAAAATAAGACTGTCCATTTAAATCTTTATCTGTGCTCAACAATGCCGGAGTGAGTAACACCGAGTGTTCAGAGAAAAGTTGGGAACAAAGTAAGGTAACAGATAGGTGTGCTGACTGAAATCGTAGCTGTGCAGCACTTTTATTGTGCTTCCATGGTCAAACTACGACTTTAGTTTCTGTTTATCCTTCTAAGGCAACAAGCCTGTGTGGGCGGTACCGTCCATCTGCTGGTCACAGAGGTCAGCTGAGCCGATCCACACGGGTCACTAACTGGTCCTCTGAGTTTTCATGCCGATCTTCAAGTTTTCACATTTATTGAACTTTTAACTTCCTGAGTGGTGGTGATAGCCCTGCAGCCTCTCACAGGATTCTGGGAACAAAGTTATAAAGGGAATGGTGTGTCTTTAAACTTGAAGTTTGTTGATTGAAAATCTGAATAACCTGGATTTCACTGATGTGTAAACAGAAAATCCCAAAGTTCTTAAGATTTTGCAGAAATTTACTGTAGAATATTGTATGGAGCTTTCTTTATCACAGACAAAAGTTGTAAGGCAAGGGTATCAGCATTAACTATTTAAAAAAAAGAGAGAGATTTCATAGCAACTATGAGTAAATCTGAAACCAAAGAATTCATGACTCTCCCCATAATTTTGGTTTAATTTGTTGTGTACCTTTACATCAATTTTAATCTGTTTAATCTCTGTTTTTACTTCTGTATGTCTTATAAACCACTTTGAAGTGCCTAAGCTTCTGAACTGCATAAACAAAGCTCATCTCATGTCATTGTGGTTCTCACATTTCATTTTATCTCACTATCAGTGTTGTATCGGTGACACCATGTTTTTGCTTCTTCATAATTATTGGAATTCCCTATTTCCATTTATGTTTAAAACCAAATTGATGTTTTGTTCATAGATTTTCATTAGAATTGATTTTTCTGGATATTCATTAATCCAAAAATGCAAAAACTGGGCTACATGCATAGCAGATGAAAGAGAAGAAGAAACATTGATCTTGTTTCTTGCATTTTAACAAGCAAATTTTTGACAAGGGAACTACATCTTGATTACAGTCAATAACTGACATCAGGGGATTTTATTGAAAGCTTACACAGCTTTCGATTAAATTAAATGTTAAATTTAATTTAAGTAAAATGTTAAATGTTGTAATTAAATATTTGTGACATGCTTTTGGACACTGGATTACAGTTTAAAATCTCCCTTTTCAACCATGTTTTTCCATCTAGTGGTCAGTTTCAGGGGGACGAGTCAGCAGCTCAACTAGTCCACCCTCTCATCCATAGGTTCAGCCTCTTTTCAAATTGGAGTTTGGCAACTTTGTGCTACCACAAACCACACGATTCAAAAACAAGCTGAAAATCCCTCATAAAGGAGGTCAAAACTGCATGGACAAGTCTGTCCATGAAAATATTCATGTGGTTATGCAAGACTGGAACCAGCAACAGCTAAGTACTCTAATGTTCCCCTGACATTCGGACATCAAGTCTATGTCTGTGTTTAGAGTTCATCACATGACCTAATGATGAATTAATCTTCTTGCTGCACAACAATGAACGCTTTCCAGGCCGTGTAGTTCACCAGAGATGGCTCAACAAACCACAAAGGTCTGCATTAAATCAAGTACCACAGCTGATGGCTAGTGGGAGAGAGGAAGGATTAACAACGGGCTTCTGGATGGACACGAGGATATTTACTTCCAAGCCTCCTCCATTTCTCCAGTTTTATTAAAATAGCACCGGAGGAGGCAGCAGGGGCTTTTGTCAGCTAAATGTCACTGCTTTATTTGACGATCCTGCTTTTTCTCCTCAGCTCACTGGAGATGCCTCTTTGGCTCTTGAGGAGTCGAGGCCGCTCCCTGACCACGACCACGCTCAGATTCTTCTGCACGGCCTGAGGATTTGCTGGGTTTCAGCTTGTGGCTGAGTGCAGATTTAAGTCTTTGTTTGTGGGGCGACAATGGTACATTCAGTTTATGAAAGAAAAACAAACAAACAAACAAAAAAAAATCAAGTACCAGATGTTTTCCAGATTTAATTTGTGGCACTGGATCCACTGCAAAAACAATCCCTCAAATATTAGCCTAATACTCTGTAAATCTAGTCAAAATGGTCTTATTTTAAGCAGAAATATCTTTGCCAGTGAGGTAAGAAATATTTTCTTGACTAGAATGTTTAAAACTAGTAGAATAGTCTAAAATAGCCCTCAAGTTTCTTGAAAAAAGGCCTTTCCCCCCTTTCTTAGAAATGACTTTTTGCAGTGTAGAAGCTCTGTGAGGAGTCTTGAGCCAAGACGTCTTTCGTTTTTTTATTTCGTTATTTATTCATTTTAACATATAGGCTTACCCATACTTGAATTTTTAAAAAAATGAGTAAGCTTTCCCAGTAAGAGTTACTGAAAGTACTTTGCTCTCAAATACCAATACTTTCACAGCAACATATCACTTTGATTTATTCAAGACTTATAATCGGAAAGAAATATCTCTCCATAACATAAATCTACTACTGATCTGCTTACTCATGCCAAGGCCATCTACAAAAAATAAAAAGGAACACTGAAGCTTAATGTTGCAGCCCTCGATCTATAATTTGTTATAAGTCATTTGAAAAAAAAGAAGTGGAATAAGGCAGAGGGAATCCTCTTATGTCACTCTAAATAAAGTTTTTTGGATGATGTGCGATCTCTAATCTGACCATCCCTCCTATATCAGTAATAGCCGGGACTTATCGTTAGCTCTTCCATTTAGATTAAACAAACTCTGGCATCTTTCTCCACTGGATGGATTGGCAATTTCATAAAAAAGGCAGCAGTCCAGAGTAGGGGCCAGTAGAGTAATACCTCCAAAGCCACAAAATAGATCAGCGCGGGTCAAACGTGACGCATTTTACTGCAAATGCTTTTAAATCCCAAGTGCAATGTCATGCTGCTGGCGAGCGGTGCCATTTGTGTAGTACAGAGCGTTGCAGCTCAAGCCACACATACTTCTTTTTTTTTTTCTTCCCCCCCTCCACTGAGACTAAAAGTAACTTTAGAAAAATAGCGTGCTTCCTCTCAAACCACTTCATGGTTGTAGGGACAAACACACGGACAGAATTTCCACCCCAGCGCAAAAGGAAAACAAAAACAAGCACGCTGAATTAAAACAAAACCCACTGGCAAACTCCGTAATGAAAAATGAAATTCCCGAGGAAATTATCCTAATTTATATGCATGCCCTGAATTTGTTGCCTGTTGCGGAGGACTTAACAGTAGCTGACCAATTACAGACCAGACGCTTGTTTGCCCTTAGGTGCAATGTTAATTAGGGTCACGGAGGGTCACGTGGTGGCGCACTTGCTAAAATGAGGAGCCAATCTCTGAGGGATATTCTCATTTGGGATGACGCCAGTTACATTCCTGCTGCTATAAAAGCCACAACTGCTAAGTCAGAGGTGTTTGTGCCTCAATGAAAAGGCAATTGTCTGGCATAATGCAGGTAAGAAGGTATTAGCACACAGCTATTTGAGGAAAAAGGATTATAAAGGCATACAGAGACATGCCGCTGATCAGGTCATCTGAGGACGTGAATTAAAAATCTTTCAGTGTCGCCCATTTGTCATGGCAGAAAATCAGGCAAGAGGAAGGACTCTTTACTTAATTAGTTCAAAGCACCTGCAAGAGATCAATACTTTCAGCTAGTTTCTATTCATCTCAAGGCTTTTCTTCTGAACTCGGCTTGTCGTGTGTGTTTGTTTACAACAATCAGTTTTGGCTGAAGGCACTTTGCCATATAATGACCTTGCCTTGCTGTATTGAACTTGTGAACCTGTCACACTCGCTCTCCCTCAATTTCCTGGATGGCCTCTTCAGTGGGTCTGCCGTAATAGCAGGTGATTGTGAAAGAGCGACCATCAGCCCTCCACGAGGATGACATTATTCACCGGCGGTGCCTCAGCGAGGGGAGTGCATGTATTCCACTAACGATGGCCTGTCAGCTCCACTCGTCAGCTCCCTTTGCGTTGAAAGGTGACATCAGCCAAACGAAGTGACACAAAATGGCAGGTTCACGGCGGCGAAGGCTGCAGTCGTTCTCATTGTGTAATAGCATGTGGCACTAAAACTCCACTGTTCGCGGGAGGCTGCAGGTCATTACAGATGCAGACACAAACATCCAAGGCGCTGCATTCACACGGGGGTGAACTCGTGTAGGGGTAAAGGAAAATAAGTAGTAAATGTAATCCTACGTTACAAGCCCTGCTGCCCTTTATAGTCCTGCAACAATGTGCAGCAGTCATTCTTAAAAGAGATGATTTGGTGTCTATGGTGTCTCTAATCTGAAATAAAACCCAAAAACCCATCCAGTCATTTTGTATGTCTACTTTATCCTTGTGGAGGAGGGTGCGTGGGTGGGAAGAGTATCCCAGCTGTCATTGGACAGGAGCCGGTGCACCCTGGACAGGTCGCCAATCCATCACACGACGATGGGAGATAAACAAACCTCCTACAGTAAATTTAGATTCACAAGTTAATCTAATATAAGCCAGAGGGCAAGAACATGCCAACTCCATGCAGAAAGGACCCAGCACAGATTCAGGCCAGGAGCCTGAGATGACAAGTGTGAACCACCATGTCGCACCACAACAACCAAATGGAAACACACAAACGAACAAACAAAAAAAAACATCTGGCCAAATATGGCTGGGAGTAATTTTCCAGACAGCACAAAAACATTTGGTCAAATCCAATGAAAACCATAAGTACCAAAGTCGCGGAAAACAGAAGGACCAGATTATAGTAAACAACAAAACAGAAAACAACACTCTTCAGTAAACAACATAACAACAGACCAGGAAAATGCGTCAACGCTGGACACCAAACACTGAAAAAGATCATTCAGGAAAAACAAGACCGAAAAAAAACTGACATTTCAACAAACTCAAGGAGAATGTAAACACAGGACACCAAGACAACTGTTATCTAAGAAAAGCGCACACAAAAAACAGGGAAAGCCTACATTTTTACAATATTTAACAATAAAATATTGTTATGATGTGGTTTGAGAGATATCATATTTCCTGAAAAGTTTGTCACGTTTGGTGGTTTTGCTGATGTGTCTTTCAAAGCCACCATACATTTATGATTCAGTTAATTATCAATGAAGCAAAGTTTAAATGTAGATGCAGTGGGAGGACATTAGAAAGTAACACGTGTCCAGTCAAGAGCTGGATCAGAGCGACTCCTTTCCTGAGACATTTTATAAATTAATAAATACCCACAAATGCTTTGTAATCAGTTTGGAGCCTGCACATGCCTCAGGTGATTTAACAGGCTTAACGTCAGAAAGGAACGTGCTGAGAAGTGATCTAATGGGGCGAGACGGTGAAACTGGACTAACTTGATTAGAGGCTGGAGGTGACTTGTGCGTAATCTGAAAAAACAGATAATCCCAGATCCCTGAGAAGATTATGAATCTTTATTCAGGTTGGGGGATGGTAAAAAAAAAAAAAAAAAAAAGTGATCGAACCGGACTGATACACAATTCATCACCAGCTGACATGCATTTCAGCAGCTTGGGAAAAAAAATGGCAAGACCTCCTCTGTTTTCTGTCATAAGTATTTCAAGATCCATGTCTTCAAACTGCAGTAACACTCAAAGCAGAAGATGCCAAAACATTAGAGGGTGTGCTTGCTTGAAGACACCTTCAGCTACTCCACCACCTGTAATTGCTTTGTCCTCGGGCAGATGTGAGGTCTTGACAGCTCAAACCCGACATTCACATTGCTCCAACACACGAGTCTAATGAAGCTTCAACATGATACCAGACAGAGAATGATGCACCTGTACATATGTATATGTGTGTGTGTGTGTGTGTGTGGCACTACTCAGCAGCACACGTTGGATCCTTTGACATCCCCGCTATTGTATTATAACTGTAAGCGACAGAAAAGGTTTCTCTGGAATTTCATCACATTTCACCTTTCCATTAACTGAAAAAGAGAGCGGGAAAAATAGAGGTATGCAACGTGATGCAGAGGAAGCCATGCAGAGACGGTGCACAATTGTGAAGAAGTGACAAGTAGAAAAATGGGCTGAGAATCTGAGAGGGAAACAAACTCCCGGCAATCTCTCAAAGGCCCCGGAAGAACCGTGGCACGCTATTATCGCCATCATCATCACCACTCTCATCCTCACAGTAATCACTCTCTTTTTCCCTCACCTATCACTCGCAGGGAGCCCGTCGTCTCCCATCTGCCTCATCTGAATAGTATTGTTGGGGCAGAATAACGGCAGTGACCTGTCTCACCTTCCAAAGTGGATACATCAAATTTTCACAGAAGGCAATAAAAGCAACACAGGCCCAATTCCCAACAGTTTTGAAAACAGGGTCCGTATTTCAGCTAGACTCATCAATATGCAAAACATTGGAGCGTTGCTTGCCACAGTAATATTCCCTCCACTGCACAGTCGGCAAATGTGCATTAACATCATCACATTTTGTGTGTTTTTTTAAAAAAAAGAGGCTTCCATTGGCAAGATAAAGTATGCAAATCTTGCACAAATATAATCACCTTTTGATGAAAAGCACTGGGATTTGAAGCAGCAAATTGCCCTATGTGATTTCAATATTCTGCGGGCAATTGTTAAACCAAAAGAGGCAGCGAAAGAAAGACTTCAGGGTTGAAATCAATGTACTACGTTCTATTTGCGAGGAAGTGAACAAACTCCCAACATTGGATTACATTTCAAAGCACGGAGCCCAAAGCTTTCCAGTTGGGGAGTATAGTGTGGGAGAAAAGGTGGTGTAGCGTGGGAGAGAGGCATAATCATTATGACCTATAGTAGGGCAGATGTAGGTTAAGGTAGTCCCTCTCTCCCTCTCTGCCTGCAGTGCTCTCTCTGCCTCGCTCTTTCTCAAGTCTGTTCCCTGGGCTGTCATTCCTGGGTTGTTAAATCCCTGCTCCTTTAATCTCCTTACTCAGCTACATCCTCTTTAAAGATGCAGAACCGCAGGAGAGACGTGGGATACGTCAACTGGGGATGGTTGCTGAGCAAGGTGGGGGCGGGAAACGTGGAGTGGGGGTGTGTGAAGTAGGGTTTAGAGAGAGACAGAAAGAGAGATGAAAAGTTTGCATTGAGAAAATAATTTAATAGAGAGACATCCCTCAGTCTCTTGAGTTTTCCTCTCTACTCGAGGAGATGACTGCGAGATGACCTCTTTACACCTTACAACGGATATTCTGAAAAAGACTGAAGAGGTCTGGATGCTGTGTCTGTTAGTTGATAATCTGGGCTCAGTGGAAGATCTTTAGACTTCAAGAGTCGTGCCAATCATCCATGACTGGTTGTGTGCTTCTTTGTATGTGAAACCTGAAAATACAATTTACTTCAAAAGAAAAAAAATCCAGTTACCTTTTTTTTCTTGATACTAAAGATACTTCTGCGTGGAAAACAAGCATGAGCAGAGATAAGAAACCCTATAACCGCTCCTCAGTCTGTACATCTACATCATGTATGAATCTCAAACACACACAACCCAGAGTCTTATCAATACTATCAAAACGCTGCGATTCTCCCCCACCGAACGCCGCTGTGAGGCAGCGCCGATGAATCACGTCCACGCTGTAAAAACACAGCAGCGACATTTCAATAACAGTGCATCACCTGAGACCGAGAGATGAGAGTGATCCATCCCAAAATGGATCGCAGCTGCCCAGCATGCCACATGCTCCTCAGCAGGAGGAGATGGTTATGGCGTAGATTTCTGGGTCATCTTTCAAGTGCTGGATCTTTGAAGTTTAGCAGCATAGAGTCAAGTAACTCAAATAACAGATTTATGAGACAACTAAAGTGTGTCATCTGGAAGAACCGCTAATCAGTGCAAGTCAATTAAGCAGGGGAACGTTTCCAGACTAAATCCAAGAGGCTTTTACTTTAACTGCACTTGCTTGAAACATTCCAAAAATGACTTTAGTGCTATTCACGTCTCATTTCCTGCAAAAATAAAACTAATCAGAAATAATTGGATCTGAGAGATTGTTGCTTCTGAGCGTGGGAGGTCACATACCACAACTGCACCAACAGCACACACTAATTCATCACCAATCCACAAAACAAGATGTAAACCAAGGACTCATATTTAATCTGTAATTAGGGGAGGGCGGGGGGTACGGGGGGTAGCAGTACCTGTTTCCCAGAAGTAGACAGACTTCCCATCGTCCGTCTGTGTGTGAGCGTTCCAGAAACCACACAACAGCAGCAGTGTCACCAAAAGGTACCAGCTCTCCTCTGTCCTTTTTCGGAGGGTCCCTCCCGCACCCCTCCACCCCAGCCCCATGGTCCGCCACAGGAGAAAAGTAAATCCACTCAGCTCAGAAGGTCTGCGAAGGTAGCGGCTACCAAAAACAACCAAAACTCACAAGTCCAAGAGGCAACGAAGAAGTGTGGCGTGTTTCAGAGTGTGGGATTTTAAGAGTGGGGAGTCGTGCTCCTGCAGGAGTTTCGGGTCCAGAACTTGTGTTCTTGTGAAGGACGGAGAGTAGCTGCCCTCCTACTGCCCGTTTTGTTCCAAACTTGGCAGGATGGTCCCGGAGGGAGGCGGTCAGTGATGGGGACTGGGCTGCAGATGGATGGCACAGCGTTCCTCCTCCATCGTATCCGCTCTCACTGATGCCGGTGCTGCCCCCGTCCTCTGGCTGCGGAGCAGTGACAGTGGAAGAGTGTCTGCAGCGTTGTTCGCCTCCCTCCCTCTCACTCTCTCTCTCCCTCTCCTATTCGCTCACTCATTTGCTCCTGTAACCACCCTGCGTTTTTCTTCTCCATATTTTTTCTGCTCCTCTCATCTTCTGTTCTCTCCTCCTCTCATTATCCCGTTATTGTTTTCTCTCTGCATCTCTAACATGCTCACTTCTTACTTTCCTCTGCCTTCTCCCTCTCTTCTGCATAGGACATGAGGGTGGATACACCCCCCCGCCCCCCTTGCTTTCTTCCCCCTCTCCTATCCGTCCTCCACGTGCAGAGCTGCGAGAGGTGACTGGAGACCAGAAGGGCTCACGCTGGTCTGAGAAGCTCCCGTCAGCACTGCTCCCGGGATCAAAAGGGCAGAGAGACAAGCAGGGCTTAACGCAAAGCGAGAGAAAGTAGAGGGGGGTTGATGGGGGTGAAGCGAGGAGACGCAAAACGCTAAAGCAGTAAGGGAGAGAGCACGATGGAGAAACATGGAGAGGGGCTTATTGTGCTTGGTGAAGAGAGTGTGAAAGAGAAATGATGCAACATAAAAGGTGATAATGAGGACTTCAAGTGACAATTCTATTAGCTCCTCCAGTCCCAAAGCTCCAAGCCAACATCAACGAAAATTAGTCTCCAGAATTGCGCATAAAATCCTTGTTAGCTGTTCATCTATGTGATTGAATAAATAAGCTGAGGACTAGAAGCCAAAACGATCTGATTCCAACACTGATCATTCATAATTTATTGGAGATTTAAGCAGAAATTTATATGTTTCCTGTTTGTATCCATCTCTGTTGAAAACCCATCTTTTCTCACTGGCTTTTGGTTCAGGCTAGGAATGCTGCTTTTATTTTCATTTTGTCTTTTGCTTGTGCTTTAACTGTAACTTAGTGAATGTGTTTTGTACTTGCTGCTGCCCATCTTGGCTAGGACTCACTTCAAAATTAGATTCTTAATCTCAGTGGGATTTTCCTGGTTAAATAAAGGTTTAAATAAAATGAAAGGAAAGATTTAACTTGCATTTCACCATACATGCTTACTTGAAATCATTTAACTCTTGCATTTGTTGATTTTTTATTATTGTATTAGTAAATAAGCTTATGATTTCTGACTTAGGGATTTAGTTTTTTTTTTTAAGGAAACTGGTTTTAGTCTCTACAGTATTTTGGTCAACTGAGGTTACTGAAAATGTTTTACATAAATAAAGAATAATTTGACTAAAAGGGGTATGTGCAGCAAAACACTTTAAAACATAAATTAACTTTAGTTATCTGGTTATAGTTCTAAATATCTCTTAATAATTCATTATAGTCCTGAATATAGTTATATGTAAATATCTAGTACTTCATTATGGTTCGAAATATCTCAGGAGGTATTGCACCCACGGGTGACGTATTAATTATCTATTCATGCAAAACTCTTTCATCTATTCCATGTTTTGAAATTTTTTCAAAAAACAAAGAAAAAGGAAGAAAGAAAAGAAATCCCAAGATCTCATCATATGGGTCAACTGTCATAAAACCATACTGATCCTAAAAATGATATTTTATTACCTTTTTCTTTTGAAGTTAGTACAATTTCCTGAAATCTTAATGAATTGTTTGTAACATGTTTTGAAGGGAATCAGTACAAAAGCTTCATTTTCAACCACGTCTTTGCTGCTGTGGACACAACGGCTGGTTTTAGAGGTGATTTTAGTCATCTGATCCCACTCCACCCTCCTCCTCAGTGAGGTATCCATCTTCTGAAATGAGCATTAAAGCTGTGCGTTACCCACCTCCCAGCTGCAGTTCCCGCCGCACCAAATGAACTTGGGTGGAAGTAAAGATGGGAAGCTGGATAATTCCACCCTGGCCACAAGCTTTCAGCACTCTCACTCACTGCAAATGCTTCAGTTCACTTTGGCTTTTAAAAGGAAGACGACATGCCAAGGAGCTCAAGTGGGTGGGAGGCCTGAGACTGACCGGTGACAACAGCAGTCTGCCAAATATCCAGCTACCGCGGCGGCACAACGGCCATGAGACATCCCCTGGATGGTGTAAGGATGACTTACAGCATAAGTTCAATCTAATCAATTATTTAGTCAGCAGTTGAGAAGACATGAACAAGCTGCAAGCTGCTGGTGGCACTCTTAGTTAATGTAGCTACAGTTGCCATGTAAACAGTTGCAGTAAACATTTAATAAACATTTCACACACACATTCAACTCTTATTGGTTTAGGATTAAAAATATGAAGGATAATAGCCACTAATATGTTGCTGCACTTGTTTGCAATTTGGACAGCACAAGAGGTACGTGGTGTGGAATTTCTTGTATTATTTTAGTGAAATCGCTGTTCAGCTTTTATCACAAATAATATATTTTATATGTGACAACATATTACTAATATATGATATTATGCATGTTAGAACTGTTGCATTAATAAACTTCTAATGTAACCACTCTCCCCTTCAAAACATTGACAACACAAGTGGCTTTTGCCAATGCCTTTAGATTTTTATTTTTGCTTTTGACTTTGTGCTTTACTAATGCTTATTCTCTCTTTATTGGAAAAACAAAACATGTTAAGACCTTTTTCATCCATTTGTCTTTGCTTCTCATCCGCTGCAAGTCATACACATCAAATTTCAGACTTTTATCCAAGGCTTTATATGGTCTTGCTCTTTAAATCGGTGCATAAAACTCCTACTATCATGACTCGCTGTTGAGAACGTCACTGGTTCTGCTTTTACACATGTTCCTGATGAGAATTAGAAAAGTCGCTTCTGTCAAGGAGGACTGGTTAAGGACACACACCCCACATTAATGCATCATATAAAAATATCTGCTGCAAGATTAAAATGCATTTATATGTATCCCTTGGATAAATGTTTTACCAAATCATGGTACTAACCATTAAAACTGACCAAGAAAAAAAAATTGAAGAAACAAGGAGGAGTGCAGATGGTATTAATTTGAGCTAATGTTCGTCTTCCGTCTCAGCTCCTGTCAGTGTGAGGAGGCTATAGCTTCATCAGGACATCTGACTGGCAGGCCCTAACTTTGGCGCAGTCAGCCTGTCGTATCTTGTTTTAACTTCACTTTTCTTGGATGTGGAAGTTAAAGTGACGCACAAGCCTGGTTAGTGACGGGTAAACCAACAAATACTTATTGTTGCACTGGAATAGACCAACAAAACTGAAATAAGCATACACAAGCCTCACTTCTCAATACCAGCAGCTGTTTGTTAATTGTTTAAAACTGGACCAAAGTACAAGGCTAGACTGAGGAGTAATTGAGCTTAAACGTCTTTATTGTGGTGAAAGGCGTTGATTGTTGATGCCTGGAAGTCCTTATCTGATAATGGAGACATCATAGTCCAAACTTAAACCTTCTGTGGCACTCTCTGTAACAGATTGTACTTTTGATTCAGAACATGAAAGCAATGGTCATTCAGGTTTTATTGGTATAAACCTTTCTAGGAAAGCTTATTTCAGGAAACACTGACTGTATTTTTAACCTCACATTCAGGATAAGCACTGTGGATTTCTTCTTGCTCGAGGAACCATCATCCCACATTTATAGTAGACTGTACAAGAGCATGAAAGGAGACAGTCATGGCTCAGCTGATGGAATGACTGACATCTGATAGTTTGATCAAGTGTTTTGGGGAAAGATCCCAATCCACATTTTACCCTTGATATCGTCAGTGATGTGTGTTTGTACAGATAGAAGCACTATCTGCTGCAATAAATGGTTAATGGACCGCATTTATGTTGCTCTTTTCTACTATTGTTAAACTCAACTGCCACATACTGCATATGTAATATATGCATACAGCTAGAGCTGCTGTATGCGTGTCTGCACAAATTATAAATCAATTTGCAAATCCTAGATAGGCTTAAAAGGTAATATATAAATGAAAAGAGTACAAGTATGTGAAACCAAGGATGCTGCTCTGAGAGTCTGTAAGAGCTGTGTCTTGTATTTAAAGTGTTTCTTTAGTGATGAATCTGTATGCAAAAGGAAAACAAAAGGACTCTTCATTAAGATAACTTGCACTTTCTTGAGTTTCTTTCTCTATTATGACATGGAAATTGTTTTCCTCTACTCAGCTCTAGGGACTTAAAAACCTCATAAAAGTACATCGAAGAGACAAAGAGCGAGGGGAGTTTGGGAGAAGCTCTGAGTGAGAAAACTCAGGTGTATGCTGTGAAAAAGTCTGCAAGTGGAATGTTAAATAAAACCTGAACTTCTACATGCCCTAGACATTTTATAAGCTTAAACTGGACTTGTACTTTGATGTATTTTTTTTAAACTTTAAATCTATGAAATTAGAAGAAAAAAAAAAAGTTAAAAAACTACTTAGCTTAGTTGTCTTCAACTCCACTGAAAGTCCTGAAAGTAGAACCTCTACAGATACTCTAAAAAAGTCATCCAAGTATAAGATTTGTAGTCATGTGCAAATATTAGTAATCCCTCTCTTAATTCAACCCCCCACCCAGCCCCCACTGCTGTGTATGAGTGAGGGGGTGAAATGTTGTCTCTGCTTCATGCTTTCATGTTCTTTTTAGACAAGAGCATCTTTTTTAAACAAAACACACTTTTGTTAAGTGCTTTTCCATTTCTCTGATCTTTGCATAGTCTGATCTTGGAATAAATATCCTGGGAGGTCCACTCCTGAGAATTTTGGAAAGTGCCTTGAAAGCTTTGAATGCTTTATGGATTGATGTGTAGCAACTCTTGCGTTACTAAGACCACTGCTTATGTTGTTCCCCTTTGGCATTGTGTTAACAGATGCCTTATGGCTCTAGAACAGCAAACTGTTTTTATAGAGGTGTGGATAATCAATTGACCAGGGTCTAGTGATTAGCCGCACCTGGCTGCAACTGACCCTCTTAAAGGAGCAACTTGTAATGTGAAACCAAAAATTAAATCCATGCTCCACACTTCAATTAAAACAGAGTAAGTCATATACTCTTACAACCGCCCCTACCAAACAAAAATCAGAAGTAGCAACTTACCAAACTAAATGAAACGTTGCGAGCTCTCCAACAAGCTTCATTTCTTAGCTGTCCAGTAACTGTCTCCACCGTGGGAAATCACTGCTGATATTTACTCTGGTTTTTGGCTGTTTTTTATCTCCTCTTTTTTTGCTTCCAAACGAGGCCTTTGCTCTTTTACCGGGTGTTTGTGGTGGTGGTAAAGTTCTCTCCCACAGAGCTTCAGCCATCTTTGCTGTTTGTATTTACTTATCCTAAAATGGTAACTTGGAGGCGGTTACCAACATGACTGACAACAAGTTCAAGTACACCCATGTATCATGTGACTTCTTCGTGTCTTCATGTTGTACTCAGGCCTCTATGTCGCTCACTACTGCCACACATGGCAGAAATTGGTATAACGAGACTGGGTGGGTCAAAGCTGGTTATTTAGCATGTTAACTTGGTAGCATGCTAAATACATAGTCATGTGCACATATGCCTTCTTATTCACCAATTCTAGGTTATTTTGAGATATTTTAACCTACAGTCTTTAACATTGCTGCTCTAAAGCATCAAGGGGGTACTTGGCATTGCCACTTTCCTTTTTACTTATGTTTTGTGAAATAAATTATAGCACAATTACCTTTTTATGTATTGATGTTTGAGATTTCATTTGATTAGTACTAAAAGCTACTAAAATGAGATTAACCTTCAGTGGAATTGAAAGTATCAAAGCCGTCAGGCCTCTGAGTCAGGCTGCCCAATCCATGTTTGGGTTGTCAATATCCAAACAGTTTGAGTTATAAATACACAGCGGAGTTGATTTTTCTCCTTTAAATCTGCAATCAGATGCTCACAAAAACACAAAAAATGTTCATGTAATATTAAATACAAATAAAAGTTATTTTTTCTACACGTGTACAAACTTCACAATACAAATTTTCCCACTTACAAGGTCAAAATCTTGGAGATGGTAACAATAATAATAAAAATAATGATTTCCCTAATGTCAGTTTCTTTTTCATGTTTTTCTTAAATCCATAAGGACACAAGGAAGTGACACTAAAATGAGAATCCAGGTCACTCACCAGGATGTTTAAAAGCCTCCAGAGCAGGCAGTTTGGTAAGCTGTTTGCTCCTTTGAACTATAAACTTCAGAGTAAATTGAGTTACAATATGATGAGAATGAAAATAAATTTGGAGGCAAAGGGACAAGGTTCTGGTTCTGGTGAGCCCATTTGTATTCTGAGCAGTATTTTGCTGCATGTAGAAAGTCTAAACTAGGCTGAAATAAAATCTTGTAACCATGAGACAGTCTGACAACTTACTTATCAGAGCTTTCTGAAATTGCTCGCTATTCAGACAATTTCTGATGGATAGAAGAGAAAGCTTTAGCCCAGATATTTGCAATCAGATATTCTGACTGCTCCGAATGCCTCAAAACGCTGGTGTCTCCCCAAAGTCAGCAGAATACAAAGTTATTATTTTATAGACTGGAGTCATCATAACTCATATCTAAAACTTATAAAGTAAATATAATGTCATCCTGCCCTTGATGCTTTTACGCAGCAGTTCAGCCCGACCAGGCTAACCTCTCCTACAGAATCAAAACGTTGGTTCTGTATGCAATAAGACTGAAACTTCATTTTAATACCACAAAGGTCATTTATCTCACTCAGTGTGACTTAGCAGGTTAACAATGGTGTTACTAGGTCAGCTTCTGACACAATGTTTGGACAGTCTGTCACCATATTTGGCAATGCAATGCCAACTCTGAGAACCAAATTACTCGACGTCAAACATCTGATCTTCCACTGATGTAATTACAAACAGAATGTCCTTCAATCATCAAAGGATAGAAAGAGAAAAATTGTTTGATCAGTGAAAGGAGCAGTCACACCAAGTGGACAAAATGCCCGCCTCTAGGAAGTCATTATATGACGACAGCACCCCGGCGGTCCAACACTGCACAGCATTCATCTTTGTAATAACAGAGACAACTCTTAGCTTCAATAAGTTGCCAAGGACAGATGTGGGCTGACATTTAAATGAGATTAGACTACTAACTGGCTGTCTGCTTTAAACAAAGCCACCTTTAAAAGATGTGGATGCTCACAGTTTAGGCTGTTTTTGTTTGACTTTGACTTTTTAATCTACAGCCTGAATTTCAAATTACACATAAATTTTTTGGGCAGCACTGAACACATCAGTATTCGATTTTCTCTTAATATTTTTTCATCTTTATATA